>CAWVNO010000717.1:0-600000 GCA_963930645.1 Salticus scenicus | reverse complement strand
GCCGATCTGTTGGAGATATCGAAAATACACCTGTACCACGAGAAAGAGCATTTATTACCGATTCTTACGGTACTATTTTTTTTAAAAAAATACGGATTTTTTTATATTTTTAAAAAAAGTTTTAAAAAGGGTCGAAAATTTTTCTTTTTCGCGATTGTCTTTTTCGAAACGTCCTGTTCGACAGAGTAACTCTTCCATTTCTTAAAAACTGGTATACAAAGAAAGGCCATTTAATCCTCTTTCGAACCATATAAACATTTTTACAAAATACGGATTAGCGATCCATATTTTTAGATTTTACGAAACATCGATTTTTTCAAAAAACATTTTATAACTGAAAAGCGTTTAGAGATAAATCATTTCTTTTTTTTTTGTATATAGATCTCGCTTAAACATTTAAATTCCCAAAAGATTGAGAAAAAATTTCAAAAACTGAATGAGTTATAAATTTTTTAATTTTCAGTATCGCGGCAGTTTTCGACGAAATTCTGAATCTCTAAACCATTGAAAATGCTTTACTTCATTCGAAAATGAAAACCGTAATCAAATAATGTAGACGTCTGTTTCATCACCATGGCAACCTGTTCAAAGAGTTTCTTTTCTCGACGGAAGCTAAGAAAAAAAAAAAAACAGCGATAAACATCTGGTATTTAACGAGGTCACATTGCAATACTCTAATACACGTATTTCAATTTCTAATTACCATTAATTTATTTTTTATGCATCATTCGAAAGATATTTTAAAGTTCTTTTTTTTATTTAGAGTTTTCAACAGATTTACACGTTTTGAGGTTTCCTGAATTCACGAAGGCTCAGGGAAGGAATACGCGCGCGCAGCGCGTGTATCCCTGAAGTTGTGCGCGCGCAGCGCGCACGGGACTGCGCTGCCGAAGGCAGTGGGGACCCGGTGCGAGTTTTTACCCGATCAGAAATGATTTTTTTTAGGGGGCACGAAGGGTCAGGGAAGGAATACGCGCGCGCAGCGCGTGTATCCCTTCAGTTGTGCGCGCGCAACGCACACGGTACCGCGCTGCCGAAGGCAGTGGGGACCCGGTGTGAGTTTTTACCCGATCAGAAATGATTTTTTTTAGGGGGCACGAAGGGTCAGGGAAGGAATACGCGCGCGCAGCGCGTGTATCCCTTCAGTTGTGCGCGCGCAACGCACACGGTACTGCGCTGCCGAAGGCAGTGGGGACCCGGTGCGAGTTTTTACCCGATCAGAAATGATTTTTTTTAGGGGGCACGAAGGGTCAGGGAAGGAATACGCGCGCGCAGCGCGTGTATCCCTGAAGTTGTGCGCGCGCAGTGCGCACGGGACTGCGCTGCCGAAGGCAATGGGGACCCGGTGCGAGTTTTTACCCGATTAGAAATGATTTTTTTTAGGGGCACGAAGGGTCAGGGAAGGAATACGCGCGCGCAGCGCGCACGGGACTGCGCTGCCGAAGGCAGTGGGGACCCGGGGCGAGTTTTTACCTGATCAGAAATGATTTTTTTTAGGGGGCACGTAGGGTCAGGGAAGGAATACGCGCGCGCAGCGCGTGTATTACTTATGTTGTGCGCGCGCAGCGCGCACGGGACTGCGCTGCCGAAGGCAGTGGGGACCCGGGCCGACTTTTTACTCAATCACAAATGATTTTTTTTTAAAATTTCTTTTCTTAACACTAAAAGTTACTGTTAGTGATTCATTAATTATAGTGATTCATTTGAAAATACTGACCCGCTAGCGGGCTTCGCCCGCTAGTCTCTTATATTATTAAAATCTGTACGCGTGTGTCTGTGAGAAACGGCTTGACGCGGTTAAGGCTCCGCCGCTAAAGGTCGCACGGACTTCGAACAGGTACCGTCGGACAGAGAATTTATCGCAGATCTGGGTTATCTAATTTGCTGAACGATGCGACTCTAATTAGCGGAGATATTAATTAAAATGTCGACCATTGTCTAACGAAAAAACGATGCGAAATCGCGGGCGACCGCCATTTTGTTACAGAACAGCCTACCTCGAAAGAAAAAGCAAAGAGAGAAAATTTCGAGGGTTTTTGTAAAGTGATCCTGTTTGAACGGTTCGACCTATCGAAAATACACCTGTAATAAAAGAAAGAGCATTTATTAGCGATTCTTACGGTACATTTTTTTTTTAAATACGGATTTTTTATATTTTTAAAAAAAGTTTTAAAAAGGGTCGAAAATTTCGTTTTTTCGCGGTCGTCTTTTTTGAAACGCCCTGTACGACAGGGTAACATTTCCATTTCTTAACAACTGGTATATAAAGAAAGGCCATTTAATCCTCTTTCGAACCATATAAACATTTTTACAAAATACGGATTACCGATCCATATTTTTAGATTTTACGAAACATCGATTTTTTCGCAAAGTATTTTATAACTCAAAAGCGTTTAGAGATAAATCATTTCTTTTTTTTATATATATACATCTCGCTTTCATAATTTAACTCCCAAAAGATTGAGAGAAAATTTCAAAAACTGAATGAGTTATAAATTTTTTAATTTTCAGTATCGCGGCAGTCTTCGATGAAAAAACTATTGCAAATGCTTTACTTCATTCGGAAATGAAAACCGTAATCAAATAATGTAGATCACCATAGCAACCTGTTCAAAGAGGTTCATTTCTCCACGGAAGCTAAGAAAAAAAAAAAAAAAAAAAAACAGCGAAGTCACATGTATTGGTTCTGCGATTAAAAATTGCAATATTCTAATGCGTGTATTTCAATTTCTAATTACGATTAATTTATTTTTTATACATCATTGGAAAGATATTTTAAAGTTCTTTTTTTTACTTAAAGTTTTCAACAGATTTACACGTTTTGAGGTGTCCTGAATTAATTTTCTTCTGTATCTCAGCTACTAATTAAAATAATTTCAAAAGTAATACATCATTAGAAAGCTTTTTTGAATTGGAATCGAACAGTGGAATACAGAAATTTGTACCGCCAGATGGCGATGTAATATTTTCAAATTTAAATATTTCAATTTCTAATTATGATTAAATTTTTTTTTAATGCATCATTCGAAAGATATTTTAAAGTTCTTTTAAATTATCAAAAATTTTCACCAGATTTATACGTTTTGAGGTCCCCTGAATCATTTTTCTTTTATGGCGCTGTTATATTTTCAAATTTCAATATTTCAATTTCTAATTATGATTAAATTATTTTTAATACATCATTCGAAAGATATTTTAAAGTTTATTTAAATTATGGAAAGTTTTCACCAGATTTACACGTTTTGAGGTGTCCTGAATTAGTTTTCTTTTGCATCTCAGCTACTAATTAAAATAATTTCATAAGTAAGACATCATTAGGAAGCTTTTTTGAATTGGAATCAAACAGTGGAACACAGAAATTTGTACCGCCAGATGGCGCTGTAATAATTTCAAATTTCAATATTTGAATTTCTAATTATGATTCAATTATTTTTAATACATCATTCGAAAGATATTTTAAAGTTCTTTTATATTATCGAAAGTGGAATTCGAGATTTCACCCGATTTACACGTTTTGAGGTGTCCTGATTACGTTTTCTTTTGCATCTCAGCCAAATGAGTTAGATCGTTCAAAATTGGTATACGTAGGTTAATTAAGAGGGCCTGACAGGGTGGAGAAGAAATAGACGTGCACCGCGCGCGTATCCCTTAACTTGTGCGCGCGCACGCGACTGCGCTGCCGAAGGCAGTGGGGACCCGGTGCGAATTTTCCCGATCAGAAATGATTTTTTTTTTAGGGGGCACGAAGGCTCAGGGAAGGAATACGCGCGCGCAGCGCCTGTAACCCCGAAGTTGTGCGCTCGCAGCGCGCACGGGACTGCGGTGCCGAAGGCAGTGGGGACCCGGTGCGAGTTTTTACCCGATCAGAAATGATTTTTTTTTAGGGGGCACGAAGGCTCAGGGAAGGAATACGCGCGCGCAGCGCGTGTAACCCCGAAGTTGTGCGCTCGCAGCGCGCACGGGACTGCGGTGCCGAAGGCAGTGGGGACCCGGTGCGAGTTTTTACCTGATCAGAAATGATTTTTTTTAGGGGGCACGTAGGGTCAGGGAAGGAATACGCGCGCGCAGCGCGCACGGGACTGCGCTGCCGAAGGCAGTGGGGACCCGGGCCGACTTTTTACTCAATCACAAATGATTTTTTTTTTAATTTCTTTTCTTAACACTAAAAGTTACTGTTAGTGATTCATTAATTATAGTGATTCATTTGAAAATACTGACCCGCTAGCGGGCTTCGCCCGCTAGTCTCTTATATTATTAAAATCTGTACGCGTGTGTCTGTGAGAAACGGCTTGACGCGGTTAAGGCTCCGCCGCTAAAGGTCGCACGGACTTCGAACAGGTACCGTCGGACAGAGAATTTATCGCAGATCTGGGTTATCTAATTTGCTGAACGATGCGACTCTAATTAGCGGAGATATTAATTAAAATGTCGACCATTGTCTAACGAAAAAACGATTCGAAATCGCGGGCGACCGCCATTTTGTTACAGGACAGCCTACCTCGAAAGAAAAAGCAAAGAGAGAAAATTTCGAGGGTTTTTGTAAAGTGATCCTGTTTGAACGGTTCGACCTATCGAAAATACACCTGTACCAAAAGAAAGAGCATTTATTAGCGATTCTTACGGTACATTTTTTTTTTTAAAAAATACGGATTTTTTATATTTTTAAAAAAAGTTTTAAAAAGGGTCGAAAATTTCGTTTTTTCGCGGTCGTCTTTTTTGAAACGCCCTGTACGACAGGGTAACATTTCCATTTCTTAACAACTGGTATATAAAGAAAGGCCATTTAATCCTCTTTCGAACCATATAAACATTTTTACAAAATACGGATATTACCGATCCATATTTTTAGATTTTACGAAACATCGATTTTTTCGCAAAGTATTTTATAACTCATAAGCGTTTAGAGATAAATCATTTCTTTTTTTTATATATATACATCTCGCTTTCATAATTTAACTCCCAAAAGATTGAGAGAAAATTTCAAAAACTGAATGAGTTATAAATTTTTTAATTTTCAGTATTGCGGCAGTCTTCGATGAAAAAACCATTGCAAATGCTTTACTTCATTCGGAAATGAAAACCGTAATCAAATAATGTAGATCACCATAGCAACCTGTTCAAAGAGGTTCATTTCTCCACGGAAGCTAAGAAAAAAAAAAAAAAAAACAGCGAAGTCACATGTATTGGTTCTGCGTTTAAAAATTGCAATATTCTAATGCGTGTATTTCAATTTCTAATTACGATTAATTTATTTTTTATACATCATTGGAAAGATATTTTAAAGTTCTTTTTTTACTTAAAGTTTTCAACAGATTTACACGTTTTGAGGTGTCCTGAATTAATTTTCTTCTGTATCTCAGCTACTAATTAAAATAATTTCAAAAGTAATACATCATTAGAAAGCTTTTTTGAATTGGAATCGAACAGTGGAATACAGAAATTTGTACCGCCAGATGGCGATGTAATATTTTCAAATTTAAATATTTCAATTTCTAATTATGATTAAATTTTTTTTAATGCATCATTCGAAAGATATTTTAAAGTTCTTTTAAATTATCAAAAATTTTCACCAGATTTATACGTTTTGAGGTCCCCTGAATCATTTTTCTTTTATGGCGCTGTTATATTTTCAAATTTCAATATTTCAATTTCTAATTATGATTAAATTATTTTTAATACATCATTCGAAAGATATTTTAAAGTTTATTTAAATTATCGAAAGTTTTCACCAGATTTACACGTTTTGAGGTGTCCTGAATTAGTTTTCTTTTGCATCTCAGCTACTAATTAAAATAATTTCATAAGTAAGACATCATTAGGAAGCTTTTTTGAATTGGAATCAAACATTGGAACACAGAAATTTGTACCGCCAGATGGCGCTGTAATATTTTCAAATTTCAATATTTGAATTTCTAATTATGATTCAATTATTTTTAATACATCATTCGAAAGATATTTTAAAGTTCTTTTATATTATCGAAAGTGGAATTCGAGATTTCACCCGATTTACACGTTTTGAGGTGTCCTGATTACGTTTTCTTTTGCATCTCAGCCAAATGAGTTAGATCGTTCAAAATTGGTATACGTAGGTTAATTAAGAGGGCCTGAAAGGGTGGAGAAGAAATAGGCGTGCACCGCGCGCGTATCCCTTAACTTGTGCGTGCGCACGCGACTGCGCTGCCGAAGGCAGTGGGGACCCGGTGCGAATTTTTCCCGATCAGAAATGATTTTTTTTTTAGGGGGCACGAAGGCTCAGGGAAGGAATACGCGCGCGCAGCGCGTGTAACCCCGAAGTTGTGCGCTCGCAGCGCGCACGGGACTGCGGTGCCGAAGGCAGTGGGGACCCGGTGCGAGTTTTTACCCGATCAGAAATGATTTTTTTTTTAGGGGGCACGAAGGGGCAGGGAAGGAATACGCGCGCGCAGCGCGTGTATCATTTAAGTTGTGCGCGCGCACGGTACTGCGCTGCCGAAGGCAGTGGGGACCCGGTGCGAGTTTTTACGGTGCGAGTTTGGAATACGCGCGCGCAGCGCGTGTGAATCCGGCCCGACTTTTTACCCAATCATATTATTATTATTTTGTGTGGGTACGCGCGGATTTTGGTTGCGAGGAAGGGGGGGGGGGCAATTGATTGCACAATCGAAACTGAATCAGACTCAAAACTATGAAAAAAAAAATGTTTTTCCTATTTCTATCTTCCCTTCTCCCCCCCCCCTTTCTTATCGGCTAAAGTAAACAAATACGTAATTTTTCCCATCCGCGGCGGTCATTAAAGTGTTTGTTTATTTATGTGAACTGGATTATTATTCTTGTAGCATTTTAGTCAATTAAAAAAAAAAAAGTGTTGGAGATTTGGTATTTTCTGTAGCTTGAATGAATCACTAAATATATATCACCGAACTTCAAATACTTAACTTTAGGGGTGGGTTCAAAAAAAAAAAAAAAAAAAAAAAAAAAAAAACACTTGTAACAGAAGAAAACAGCTGCCAATTTGTTGTTTAATATTAGAAATTTTGTTTTTTCAGTATATTTTTACTCCATAACCCGACTGCCGTAGGTAATGGAAGTACTGTATTCGGTCCAAAAAATCGATATCAAGATTTCACCTGATTTACATGCTTTAAGGTCCCCTGAGTCCAAAAATGTGTTTTTTGGCGATGTCCTCTGACTATGATATCTCCTAAACTAATAAAAATAGAATCATGAAACTTCAGAATTGAGACAGGTCTGGTGAACATATGAATTTTTTAAGTTTTGGTGAAAATTAGAAAAATAGGAAGTGGGATATCCGAAACCGGAAGTGAGTTCGTAAACCCGTATCTTAAAAACGGCTCCAACGATTTTCTTCAAAGTTACTGTATAAACACTCTATTAGATGTCCTTTCGAATGACATAGTTGGTTAGTTCAGGACAATTGATAGGCGTCCTGTATGAATAGCTCAATTTCAGGTTTCGCAAGTGCGTTCCTTCCAAAACGACTGTATGTATTTTTTTCAAAGTTGCAATATTAACCCTCTTTTAAATATACTTTTGTATGTAATTGTTGTTTTCCGGTCAGCAATTGAACATGCCAAGTCGCTATCTCAAAAATGGCTCTAACGATTTTCTTGAAAATTGTTACATAAACCCATTTTAGGTATCCTTTCTCATGCTTTACGTGGTTATTACAGGACAATTAATAGTCATCCTGATCAGTTAGATCTGTTTTAGATCTTGGAAACTGGTGTTTCAAAAAGTAAAATAATAATTAAAAAAAACTACCCCCCACCTTTTTTCTTCTTCTTTTTTTAAACTCGCTATGTAAACTCTGTTTTATATGTCTTTATGCTGTATTAACTTTCTCTTACTGGAAAATTTTTAGTTGTCTATTTCATTAGGTCAATTCTATGTCTTCTGATCACATTAACTCCAAAAAGTGCATATAACACGTGTAATAGCGGATAATGGATGTCGTGTGGTTGTTTCACACCAAATTTTTTTTATTTCCGTTTTCATTTTTATTTTAAGAAAATAAATATTCAAAATTTCCCCCGAACATCGTTCGCGCGTTCGGACATATTCTGCACCCCTGGAAATATGTTAAAAGGCACTTTAAAGAAATTCCTTCCATAGATTGTACTGTATTGGACGTTTCGTATTTGTTTGAACATACATAAATTATATAAATAGCATTTATAATACGGTTGTCAGCTTCCAAATATGTTTAATAATAGTGTACTAACAGCAATATATTCATTTAAAAAAAATCTATAAAACCAGATCGGTTAAAAAAAAAAAAAAAAAAAGCTTGTGCGTGCGTAATCAAGTAGTAAGTAATCATACGAATACGAATCATACCCAAAGTAATCATACGAATTATAAAGTAAGTGAAATATGACAATATATATATGTATCATCATTATCAATTTCAGCCTTTATCAATCCACTGCAGGATGAAGGCCTCTCCTAGGTGATTCCAAAGTGCCCTGTTTTCACATAAAAATTTATAAACGAGTATATAATAATTTATGCATAGATTAAGAAAGGTTTTGATATATGCAACTTCCTAACTAAATGCAACCTATGCAATGAGGTGAAATTTACACCTCATATAACGTACTTCTTAGCGACATCATAATGACCTTTTTTTTTTTTTTTTTTTTTTCATTTTAAGGTTTGCGAGCTCCATTTTAAACCTGGTGAAATTATACAAACAGTAACATGTTTTAATGAAAAAGAAGGAAAGTTATATCAAGTCCGAAGAAATAAACCAATTGTTAAAGATGGCGCTATTCCTACGATTTTCAGTGATTTGCCATCATATCTATCAAAGCCAAGTACATGAAGACAAAGTCCTGTGGAAATATTTCGTTTTTGTTTAAGAGCTATTTAGATTTGTAAATAATTAAGTTGGAAAAAGTTACCAAATAATGACTAAAAAAATTTGAGAAGTATTGCAAAAGCCAGGGCAAAAAAATTACGTTTTATTACCTAATGATATTTGTGCTTTTATATTATTATTATGATTAATTTTTATGCAAATGACAGAAAAATCTTCTTTATGTACATGAAACATATTTATAATTTTCAATAAAATTATTTTTTTCTTGATTTTTGTCTTTTATGTCTTATTTTAATTACTTAGTTTCTTATTTAAATAAGCAAATAAATCTATTTAAAATCTTGAGATTTAAAATCTTATTTAAAATGTTGGTATAAAGAATGTTGAAAGTATGTTATCAGGTAAGTGAGAGTTATTTTGGATGATAAAATACTTGTAAATTATTGCTATTTATTAAAATTTATCTGTGCATAAAATTTACAGAGATGATTAAAGGGGGAAAAAAAAAAATTCTTATTATATACGGTAAAAGGTGTTTTTAATGCAAATTCTATGTCCACCCTCACCTTAAAAAAAAAAAAAAAAAAAAAGGTGTATCATTAATATTTATGATTTTAAAACTTTAAATAACCGGAAATTTGGAGTTTGATGTTATTTATAATTTAGTACATTGTAACTTCTATACCTTATATATCGTTAATATTGTCTATATCAATACATTGTATCGTCGTACCTGTTTATAATTTTAATTTGGTGAAAAAATCCATTATTTAAAAAATATATGCATATATTCAGGTGGCTTAACCCTTTGTATCCCACGGGGTCTTTAAAGTCCTACCAAAAAAATTCCTCAATATAGCCTAAATTTACTACAGGCTTTCATTGGAACTTCAAAGTCCCTATAATTTAATCTTTCTCTATTGTTAAGCAAAAGTAAGCTAAATTTAATATGAGATGTTTCTCTTTCAGAAAAGAAATATAATAAAAAAGTTTCAAACTATTTTTCCAAAAATAAGGTGATTTGGAATGTAAAGGGTTAAGTAAATTAAGTGTTTGAAACATTTTTTATTTTATTTTTTAATGTTTATAATTTGTATTTTAACTAATTACAACATGTATGTTTCCCAAAATTTTCATATTTTTATTCATTGAAAAGTTGTGATTATTAATGGCATCAGTGGTTATATTAAACATAAATAAACACCGCTCAGTTGCTTTATTAGCTATATTAATTCGTACTCTGCTATTACTCCTATTTTTTTAAAAAAAAAATATATATATATATATATATTACCTTTGAAATAAATTTATGACTAAATATAAGATTTATTGTTTTATGGAGGGAAAAAATTGGGAATGAAATGGGTAATATTAAAAAAAGGAACTTATAAAAAAAAAAAGGTTTATATTTATTTTTGTAACCACAGCGTATAAAACGAAAGCAACGAGAAGAAAAAAAAAATAAATTCTAAATATAATAAATTCAAAAAATAATTCTAAATCCATATATGAGGATGTGCATAAAAAATGGACTAAATCATGTGGCGCCACAATCCATTTGGAAGGTCTTGATAAGAAGGTGTTAGATAAATGCTTGCGTTAATAATAAATAAATGTAGGGAAGAATGTTTAAACTAGCGAATTCTTTGTTTCAGTGGTTTGTTAAATTTCCAGAATTCATAGCTGCTAACTTTTTTAATTGATTCCGGAATGTTGTTAGTAATGCCCTTTTTTCAAATCATATTCTTTGAGGAGTAATTTTCTTCATATTTAATTGTAATTACATGCTAAAGAAGATTATTCTAGAAAGAATATGGTATGAAGTAAAGGGCGAATGTTAACAACATTCCGGAATAATTTGAAGAAGTTGGCAGCTATGAGTATTTTTTTTTTTTAATTGATAGACAAGAAATATTTTCCAGAAAAGTTCTTTAAATGTATTTTCAAGGTTGAACACCTTAAAGGGGAGAAAAGATTAAACAATTACAAAAGTAAAGAGGTTAAGACTAATAACAATGCTTTTACAAAAACCCCTGCAAACAAGCACGAATCTCTTATTCTTCATAAAATATGAAGTATTTTAACCAATTAAAATTTTGATTAATCTGCTTACTTGCCAACTCCACTGTTTTTACCAGTAGACTACCGTTTTTTTTTAGCTATTTCTACTGGTCTGCTGTTTTTAGGAACTTACAAGAAAAATTGTAAAATTGAGCAATTTTACTGGAAAATATATAGAGGAAAATATACAGAGAATACATATAATAATGAAATGAGGCTTATTAAATGTGTGTGTAAAAATTACAATATTGATTTTAATTAACTCAAAACAAACTTAAATTTTTTGGATTTTTTACTTCCATCACCCTACTACCGTAAGTTATGGAAGTACAGAGCTGACAACCTAATCCGGCAAATTGTTAGTACCGCCCCTTTTTCTACACCAGTCGTTTCTTAGAATTTTTTCTTCTTAATTCATCGTAAATACATTTGAAGAAAATTGCTTTAAAAATTAAGTGGTGTAGAAAAAGGGGCGGTACTAACAATTTGCAGGATTAGGTTGGCAGCTCTGGAAGTATTGTATTCGGTCCAAAAATTCGATATCGAGATTTCACCTGATTTACACGTTTTAAGGTCCCCTGAGTCCAAAAAAGTGGTTTTGGCAATTGGTAAGTGTGTGTGTGTGTGTGTGGAATCCCCAGGCTATCATATCTCCGAAACTAATAAAGATAGAACTACAAAACTTCAGAATTAAGACAGGTCTGGTGTACAGATGCATTTTCCAAATGTTGATAAAAATTGAAAAACCGGAAGTGGGACATCAGAAACCAGAAGTGGGACCGTAAGTCCGTATCTCAAAACCGGCTCTAACGATTTTCTTCAAATTTGCTATATAAACATTCTATTAGAAGTCCTTTCGAATGATATAGTTGGTTAGTTCAGGAAAATCGATAGGCGTCCTGTATAAATAACTCAATTTCAGGTCTCGCAAGCGCGTTCCTTTAAAAACATCTTTACGGATTTTTTTCAAACTCGCCATTTTAACTCAATTTTCTCAAAAAAAAAAAAAAAAAAAAAGTCTGGTGTGAAACAACCACACGGCTTCCATTGCCCACTGTTACACGTATTATATGCATTTTTTAGAAATAATGTGGTCAGCGAACACGTAAAATTGACCTAACGAAGTAGACACCAAACAAATTTCCTATAATGAAAGCTAATATATATAAATATGTGTGCGTGTATGTGTGCGTGCATGCATGTATGTATAAATATATATATATATATATACATATATATATATATATATATACATATGTAAACATGTAAAACAGAATTTATATAGCGAGTTAAAAAATAAGGGGGGGGGATGAGTTATTTTTTCAAACACCAATTTCCGAGATCTAAAACTGACCTACCTAATCAGGATGACTGTTATTTTTCCTGTAACAACCACTTAATACATGAGAAAGGATATCTAAAATGGATTTATGCAACAATTTTCAAGAAAATCGTTAGAGCCGTTTTTGAGATACCAACTTTTACCAAAACTTGGCGTACTCAATTATTGAACGGAAAACAATAATTACATACAAAAGCATATTTAAAAGTGAGTTACTATATCGAGTTAGAAAATAATCCGTACAGCCGTTTTTAAAGGCACGACTTGCGAGACCTGAAATTAAGCTATTTATACAGGGCGCCTGTACACCAGAATTTCATCTGTACACCAGACCTGCCTCAATGCTGAAGTTTCGTAGTTTTATCTCTATTAGTTTAGGAGATATCATAACCAGAAGATGTTTCGTTCGTACATACATACATACACATACACACTATTGCCAAAAACTACTGATTTGGACTCAGGAGACCTTAAAACGTGTAAATCAAGCGAAAACTCGACATTGAATTTTTGGACCGAATACAATACTTCCATTACATACGGTAGTGGGGTAATGAAAGTAAAAATGCATATAATTCGTGAAATAGTGGGTAATGGAAGTCGTGTGGTTTTTTACACCAGATTTGTAAATAATGCTTTGTAATTAAATAGTATATTTACATAGTCATTGTGAGTGTATTTTCAGTCAGATAAGATAATTAAAAACTGAATTTTGCTCCTCATTATCGTATAAAAATCTGGAGACTATTTTAATTTCTAAATGCATTGAAAATTTAGTTTAACAATTCTGTGAATAACAATTTAATTGTTAATTTCTTAATGAAGCAAAATCTGCTATAAATGTAAAAATTTGTGTTTAAGTAAATATCATAGACAATATTTTTTTCCCTAATTTTTAGAATTTGAAATTAATTCTTTAATACACATAATCTCAATATTTTATTTGTTTTCGTTTGAAAGATGAGTGATTTTTATTTAAAGAAAATTTTTATTTATGGAAAATATTTTGTAAATATTCATATATTTTTCTTTTTGTCTACTATATATTTATATAAATTCAGTCTCTATCGTTAAAAATGTCAATTTACAAAATCTCTACTGGTTTTTTTTTTTTTTTTTTTTTTTTTCCCGATAAAATCTACTGATTTTTAAAACTGATATGTTGGCAAGTATGAATCTATCTCAAATATTATGAGACATGCTAGTCATTGTTTTTTTTTTTTTTTTTTTTTTTTTTCCCTAACTAATCTTCCTCCACATATATTATGAGGCAGCTTAATCAAATAGAGACTCATTTTCCTCTTCAGATATTACCAGACAGGTTAGTCAGGCAAATAATCTTGACTATCCTGCCTTTTCAAATATTCTTTGAAAATTGACTACCTTTCTTAGTCAGATACCTGAGATCTGTTGTCTAACTTTCTTAATCAAGTGTAGATTCTGACTAACATGCCTTGTCTTTGAAACTGCGGTTGTTGACTACCCAAGCAGCACGGAAACATTCTCTGAACGTTTAAAAATAGTTCTACTAACACGTTCTATGAACGTTCAGCTTGAACGTTTTATAGACGTCTATTTGTCCATCTTGAAGACGTCGAATAGTACGGTACAAAACACGTTCTGCACACGTGTAAACATCACCATTGTTTCTACAGACACGTTCTCAGAACGTTCTTGATATACGTTTTTGCAACGTCCTGAACGTTGTTTGAACGTTTTAAAATCGTTCTTTGAACGTTTTAAAACGTTCTTTGAATCGTTCTTCGAACGTTCTTTGTACGTTTTAAGGGGACATACGACCCTTAGAACATCGATTTAATTATAGTCTTTTTAAAAGTAAATCATTGTTAACTAAGCTTCATTGAACATGTCTAATTGTTACATATAAGTTTATTATGTATTTTGGAATATAATTTAAATTCTATGGTGAATTATTTAATAATTTATGTGTTAATAATAAATGTTTTTTTTTTTCACCTTACGCGCAAGATATCTCTGAAACTATTTAATATTTTTTCTTGAAATTTTCACATATTATGTAAAATATCAGATCCTTTAAACTGAATTTGTATCCGCCCCCCTCCATATTTTTTAATACAGGTGATACTTAGATTTTATTAAAAAATAAATTATCTTTGAACTTTTTTTTTTTTTTTTTTAACCTAAACTGGAACAAATTTAGGTTCAGTTTGAAGGATCTGATATGTTACATAATCTGTGAAAATTTCAAGAAAAAATATTAAATAGTTTTAGAGGTATCCTGCGTGCAAGGTGAAAAAAAAAAAACACATTTATTATTAACACATAAATTATTAAATAATTCACTACAGAATTTAAATTATATTCCAAAATACATAATAATCTTATAGGTAACAATTAGACATGCCCAATAAAGCTCAGTTAACAATGATTTACTTTAAAAAAGACTATAATTAAATCGATGTTTTTTGAAGTTCTAAGGGTCGTATGTTCCCTCAAAATTGTGTGACGTGTGTACTTTATTTATTTTTTTTCTCTTTTTCTTTACTTTCTTTCTTTCTTCTTCTTCTTCTTCTTTTTTTTTTTTTTTTTTTGTGTGTGTGTGAATGTGTGTGGTTGTTTGTTTTTGTAAACTGTCATAGTAATATGCAAATTTACATAAATGTATTGAAGTATAATATTATTACATACAAAGCAATTTCTCGAAATCTATTTAAATTGACAATGACAATAATTTTTTTAATTTCAAAGTTTTTTTAATACTTTAAATGTAGATTTTAACAAAGACATTGTTAAAACACACTGTTAACATTTAAAGACACTGTTAACATTTTAAGATTCCTCTTAACAAAGTTTTATTTTATTTTTCCATCGATTGTGCATTATTAACGTTTAGTTACAGAATTTAGACATTTCTGACTATTAATTAATCATTCATAGATAAAATTTAAGAAATATTTTTTTTTGAATGCTGAAATTTATTCCCAAGTTTCAGCATTTAAATATAAAAATATTTTAAAAACATTAACTTATGAATAAATTTACTTAAACGTGTATAGATTCTATTTCAAAATTATTATAATGCGCAACAGATGGAAAACTAAAACAAACATTTGTCAAGAGGCACATCTAAAATATTTTCAAAAGACTAAAATTAAAAATATTTTTGCTATTGTAAATTTAAATAGATTTCGAGAAATTTTAATGTACTTAACAATATTATATTTTAATGCATATGTATGAAAATTTTATTTAAGTTATTGACTTACGAAATTATAAATTTTCCATCTATATGCGCTGAAATAAAACAATATAAAATATAAAATTCCAGAAACGTACTCTTTTTTTTTAAGAACTTTCTGCCAACTAATTTTTAATATTATCCCTTGATTTTACTATAATGTAATAACATCTAAACATATCTGATTTTATTTATTTATTTATTTATTTATTTATTTATTTATTTTGTGGATTCATTAATAAGTTAATGTTTTAAAAATATTTTTATGCTAAAATGCTAAAAATTAAATTTCATTTCTCAAACACAAAAATATTTTTAAGAAGTAAACTTATCACTCTACTACAAGTTAATACTCAAATATATTTATCGTTAAACTATAATAATATAAAATTAACGGAAAAAAGAAAAAACCAAAATGGAACATTTTAAAAATTTGAAAAAAAAAAATATTAGGTTAATTTGACTTTAAATTTAAACAGTTTTCGAGAATTTTTTACATGCTTAATAGAATTGTTAGATTTTGATGTATATATATAATGTAAAATGAGACTTATCTGTGTTCTGTAGCTGTCTTTTTTCAACGTGTCGGGTAATGTTATGTTAAACACTCATTGCCAATTGCCATATGCCATTGAC
The DNA here is from genome assembly GCA_963930645.1 of Salticus scenicus. Taxonomy (NCBI): domain Eukaryota; kingdom Metazoa; phylum Arthropoda; class Arachnida; order Araneae; family Salticidae; genus Salticus; species Salticus scenicus. The sequence goes on along the minus strand of CAWVNO010000717.1, from coordinate 583,920 downwards.
TTTGCACTTTGGCTCGCAACATAGGCTGGCAACCTAGAGTAAGTTCGGCGGCAGCGATTTGGCGTTTGGCGAGATTTAACAAAACACACTATTATTATTTTAATTTTATTATTAAAAAGGAATTAATTTATTTTTAGTCTACGTATTTTTTTTTTTTTTTCAAAAATTTTTAATAATTTTTTTTTAAATTGATCGTAGTTAAAATACTAAAGGCCTGTTTAATTGGTTTGCTTAAATGAATTACACGCACTGTTATTTTTATGAAAGAAAACTATTCATGAAAATCAATAAAAATTGCATAGAAAAACTATAATCATAAAGAAAGAAACATAATAAAATTGTTAGCTTTTTTATTTGTTCCAGACTGAATATTTTAAATTCATATGGAATATTTAGAAATTTATATTTATTCTTGTTGTTGTGTTTTGTTTTTATCACTTTAACTCATTATTTTTTATTATCCCTTTTTTTGGGACGTAACTTTTTTTTTTTTTTTTTTAAATAGTTTTAGACAATATGATAATGGAAATATAGTTTTAGATAATGCATTCTGCCACTGTCCCAAAAATAAGACGATCTGCGGTAGTATGCTTAATTTCTTGAAATTTGTTATAATTCTTAAATAGTTTTTACTAAAACTTATAAAACTCACTAATTAAGAAAAAATTTGAAAATTAGTTTAGCAAATAATGGGTTAATAGAAAAAACTGTTTAAACGGTATGAAACATAACTATTGCATTATGTAATTTGAAAAAAAAAAAAAATAATAATAATTTTATTCAATTATTGCAGCAATCACACATGTTTTACTAATTTATTAATTAATAAAAGAGAAAAGTTTTGCAGTTCGTATAAATTAGAAAATTCTTTCCAAGTACACTTTAACCGTTATATCGTTCAATCTGAAGTGAAATTTACCTCAATGATGATGCCTGAAACTGTATAGTGTTTTTAATTACGGAGAAAGAAATCTCATAAAAGCTTGCTTTCTACCTTTATTATTATTATTATTATTATTACGAAAGGGAAAGCATGAAGTGGATCATTATTTTTTTTTATAAGCTTGTATATCGTTTAAAGTTTCCATACGTTCTACATACAATACCAACGAAAAAAGAAAGGGCGAAAAAACCTTTACAACACAGAAAATTTACATGCGCAATTTCGACTTATATCTCATAATGTATCTGAAAACGATTGTAAAGCCCTATAAACTTATTAATTTTGCTAATTATATTCTACAGGAAACACTGCATTTTACAGCAGAATAATGTATGATAATTCTGTTACTTTGTGCAAAATATACAATTTTTAAAATATGCTTTAAGGAAAGACCTCCCATAGACCCGAAATGTGTCGGAATTGTTTTCTGAGTTTCTGTGCATAAAACAGTACTATTTTTATTATTCTCAATAATGATAGAGCCAAAGTAAACCTGAACAACATATCAAAAATATAATATTCTAAAATTATTTACTGAATGAATGAGCAAAAATACAGATAGACAAACAAACCAAAATCACAAACGCTTTTTGATTTTGTTAGAATGTTGAAAAGCGTAAAAGAACTAAATATGAACTCAGAAATTCTCACATATATCCCCCAATGCACCTTAATATATATATATATATATATTTTTTTTTTTTTTTGTCGCGAAGTGAATATTATGCTAATCATGCCACATTTTATACAAAGCATGCATTTCGGCATATGAATTACATTAATTATGTAATATAAGTGAACGTATGTATGTAATATATGTTTTCTTATGTTTTACGCTGTATAAAAATATAATAAAATAAGTTTTACTTAAATATCTCTGGTAGACCATAATATATCAGAGTTCTTTTCAGGCATCACCGCATCTAAAGCACTAGTGCTATTTATACCATTTTCAGTCAAGAGCAAGGAATAGTAAAATTGAAATATAGACATATATATATTGGTTTTGGAGCATGTTAAAAATGTTTATAAAATTAATGCGCGAAGAAGCAGATCAAGAGATAGAAAAACCGGTATCATATAAGCTTGTCAACTTTGCTGGGAAATGTTAAAAAAAAATAATAATGGCTTGTGTATTGCTAAATAAACACACACAAACACATATCTGGGATCGTACAGCGCAAGTATTATTCAACACAATTAACGCTCTATCTTTTTTAACACCTTCCAAGAAAACTGCACAGTATTTAAGATTTCGGTTCATCTGTCTGTCTACTCTTTCCTTTCCTTGATTATTTTTAGAATAAGTTTAATCTGATATACTGATATATTATTATTCAGCTGATTATGTCATGTTCTTTATTGAAAATAGTATAAAAATACGACTAGATTTTATACAAGGATTTACGAAAGAATTAGGATATATTGCGTTCTATGACGAATATTTTCTAAAACATCCTGAAAATTTCGCTGTAATATCCTGAATATGAATGGAATTTGATCGAAGTGCATTTCTGTTGAGTTATCAGTTATACGTTTTTAAAATTTTCAAATAAAGTTGAAAAGAATTAATAAATTTTGTTTGTCTGTAGAATGGTGTATCAATCTGCCTGCGTTCACATTATCATAAATAGTTTTAGAATTCATTGAAATTAATATGTGTCGATCAGGTGTTTAGTTTTATTAGAAAATTCCTTATTAATTATCTTGCATGTGGTACGAGTAATTTATGTAAAAGTATAAAAAATAATTCGAATAAATATGGTCTGAAAGAGATATTTTTACTAGTTAAATTCTAAAATAGTACGCTGCAATAATCATAAAAAAAAAAAAAAAAAAAAAAACATGCATATTTCTGATTAAATAAATTAAACTGAGGTTGATTAACTGTAATTGATTTAAAGGGCCTTAAAAATATTCGATATGATTGAAAATTTGTTGATGCGCATTTTCATAGTCTTATGCGTTTTAAATGACCAGTTAAATAACCAGTTATTATGAAAAAAAAAAATCCTTCTTTAATCCATTACCGTTTAAAAAAATGAATAGCAGCACATGGAATCGTAAAAAGTGTACGATTAGCTGTTTATGAAGTTGTTATTTTTAAGTTGATATTTGATTTCAAATCAAATTAATAGCAAGAAGATTAAAATTCTACAGATTGTTTTGAAAATCTATTTATTTTTTTATTTTTTTTCCAAGTGCAAAACAAACATTTTTACAGAAATGCATTAAATTTGCTTAATAACTGCGAGTGAAGGTATACAAAGTAATGAAAGTGGGAATACCTTGTATCAAGTTTTATTCATTGCTGAAGTTATACATTTTAAGTAATTCTTCAAAAGATATTAATCTATATTCTAATAATCTATATTATTTTTCTTAAGAATGATGTAGAAAAAAGAATTATAAAATTTTATTTCTTTATAAAGAAAAAAAAATCTAAAATATGTAATATATGAAACTTATATATATAAAAAAAAAAAAAAAAAAAAACTTCATTATTTAATTAATTAGAAATAACTAAATGAAAATACCTTTTTGCACTGAGAATTACGTTGCATATTTTTATATATTTTTTGTTATTAATAAGTGAAAGCTAATGTCAGATTAATAAAAATAAAAGTTTATAATTTAAAAATTATTAGAGATTACAGTTTTATATTTACTGCCCTATCTCTAGTAAAAACTTTTCTTGAATAGTACACTTTAAGCTTTTAAAATTGACCATTTGCTATTTAAAAGCAAAGGGGAAAATAACAAGTGAGAAAATCGCCAAGAAGCGAAATACGCTCCTAAATTACAACCATTTCTCTACCAGCAGATGTTTTTGCGGTTTGCGATAATGTAAATAATTATGAGTTTCCTGTTTCAGCCAACGTTTCTAATAGCTAGAATTTTACATTCAAAAATTAATCCTTTAATATATTTCACATATATATATATACATATAATTCAAATTTATTTTATTATTTCAAATTATATTAATTTTTAAAATATTTTGTAAAAGATAGATTGTTATAAAAATAATGAATTGGTAGATTCAAATAATATTATAACATTTAGTATGTAAGTAGTTCAATATTTGAATAACTTCTAAATCAAAGAATTTTTCATCATCAAATGTATAATATGTGTATATAATTATATTAAAATATTTTTGACGATTTTTTTAAACAAAATAATGAAGTGAAATTTGAAAAAAAAAATCATGAATAGTGTAAAATTTTTAAAATATTTTTTATTTTATTTTATTTGTAACAATATGACTTCCATAATTCACTACTACTCTTATTATATGCTCTTTTACATATAGTGCGATCAGAATACATAAATTGGATTTCACATATAACAATTTTCCTGTAAAAAAACCTAATGCATGCGTCGTGAAAAACACATAAAAAGGATTTTACATAGCAAGTTAAAAAAAAAAAAAAGATAAAACCTTTTTTTGAAACACCAATTTCCGAGCTACTTAATCAGGATGCCTGTCAACTTTCTTTTCTTGTAGTAATTAAGTAATATACGTGGAAAGACATCTAAAAAGGGTTTATGTAGCAAATTTGAAGAAAATCGTTCGAGCCCTTTTTGATAGAATTATATATATTCTCACTTACGATTTTCTACAAAATAACCTTTTCACCGTAAACCTTAAATTACATACGAATGTACATCTAGATGAAAGGTAAAGTGGCGAGTTTGAAGAAAATCCGTGGAACCATTTTTAAGCACTTGCGAGGTTTAAAATTTCCATATTCATATAAAAGGCTTATATATATATATATATATATATATATATATATATATTAACTAACCAACTAATACATACGAAAGGGCATTTAAATCGCGTGTATACACATATACACTGACGAAATGCAAAAACCATTTCTTTGTACTCTAAAAACATATAAATTAAGCAAAAGTGTAATATCGAAATACTTGATCGAATTAAATATTTCCATTTTATTCCAAATTATTTTCTAATACAGCAAACTAATATAACAATCAAATAATAATTTTAAATAGAGTATGTCAACAAAATTACATGATTATGCGTTCATTTTAATTAGAGTTTTCGCGAAGAGAAATTCAATTGCAAATATCAGATAATTATAATTTAAAATTATGTTAAAAAACAAAACCACCTCTTCATTTTTATTTCCCAATGAATATTATTATAAATTGTATCAACAAAATCAAGTTCTGTCTTGTTGTCAAAAATTTTATACATTATAACGGAAAATAGAGCACTTTGTCATATTCGTTGTAATTGTACTGAAACAGAACGTGTTACGACGGTGTTTCCCTTAACGTTTTTTATAAAACTGAAATTGTACGTTTTATGAATGGTACAAAACACACCTTTTTAGAACGTTCTGAATAATACTGCTTTTGAACGTAGAGTAGAACGTTCTTTTGACACTAAACACGGTGTTTGAACCAGTGTAACCGTTATTAGACGTTCAGAGAACGTTCATGTGCTATTTGGGTAACCTTCCTGGTAAGATAATTATGATTGTCGACTAGCCTTCTTTGTCTGATAATATTAACCTTCCTAGTCTGGAGTAGTGTTTTGGTGACTAGTTCAGCAAGTACACTTTTTAGTTTTGGAGACTAGTTCAGCAAGTACACTTTTCAGTTTTGGTGACTAGTTCAGCAAGTACACTTTTCAGTTTTGGAGACTAGTTCAGCAAGTACACTTTTTGGCTAGTCAGCTATTTTGGTTAGTCAATTCTGTATTGTCAGTTGAGCATTTTGCCAGGTCACTGTGACCAATTTATTTTTCTGTGTGCAGTTTATAAACAATATTGCAATAAAAATTATACAGCTACTTATATGCAAAGCTGGAACGTGTGCGCCAATTTGCAAATCAATCGAAGGATTTTTGCGGCCGCTATTGCGGTACATACAAATTCTTCCCATAGGCCGTAAGGATAAGGAACACTTTGGCGTGTCCCTGTACACGAACGACAAATGGAATACACACCTAACACTATATAACTAATTCCGTTTGGCTCATGAACAAGTGTACCAAATTGCAAGTCAATAGCGTGATTTTTGGGGCCGCTATCGCGGTACATACAAATTCTTCCCATAGTCCGTAATGATAAAAAAATACTTTGGCGTGTCCCTGTACATGAACTACATACGGAATGCACACCTAAAACTATACAGCTAATTTCGTGGAGATCATGAACATGTGTACCAAATTTCAAGTCAATAGCGTGATTTTTGCGGCCTCTATCGTACGACAGACAGATAGACAGACGGAGAGACGGAACAAAAGATCTTTTTGAGTCTCAACAGAGAGCCTCAACTGACGTTTCGGCAAAAATTGGAAGTCAATAGCTTGATTTTTGCGGTGGCTATCGCGGTACATACAGATTTTTCCCATAAGTCGTAATGATAGAAAAAATTTGGCGTGTCCCCGTACACGAACTACAAATGGAATACACACCTAAAACTATACGGCTAATTCCGTTGGGCTCATGAATATGTGTACGAAATTGCAAGTCAATAGCGTGATTTTTGTGGCCACTATTGCGGTACATACAAATTCTTCCCATAGGCCGTAAGGATAAGAAACACTTTGGCGTGTCCCTGTACAAGAACGACAAATGGAATACACACCTAACACTATACAACTTATTCCGTTGGGCTTAGGAATACGTGTACCAAATTACAAGTCAATAGCGGGAGTTTTGTGGCCGCTATCGCGGTACATACAAATTCCTCCCATAGGACGCAATGATAAGAAAAACTTTGGCGTGTCCCTGTACACGAATTACAAATGGAATACACACCCAAAACTATACAGCTGATTCCGTGGGGCACATGAACATGTGTACCAAATTACAAGTCAATAGCGGAATTCTTGCGGCCGCTATCGCACGACAGACAGACAGACAAGCACACAGACAGAGCCCAAAACCGTTTTCAGTCTCAACTGAGGGCATCAACTGACGTTTCGGCAATTACTTACTTACTTTAATTTATTTAATTTATTTTTATTTATTTATTTATTTTTAATTTTATTATTATTTAATTATTAATTTTATTTTTATTTTTATTTATTTATCCGATTTTTTTTTACTTGAATAAAAAATAAAGTATTATTTAAAATTCATTTCGAATAATAATGAAATAGAATTACGTATTCAGCATTTTTTTAATTATTTTTTAATCCATCCTCTTTCTTATTAAGAAAAATCTGTAAACAAGCGGAATACCGAGAAATAAGTCATTGAAGAAAGTCAGCTGTTGGGAAAGTGAGTTGTAGGAAAGTGAGCTGTCGAGAATGTGAAATGTCGGGGAAGTGAGTTGTCAGGAAAATCAGCTGTCGGAAAAGTCAGTTGTCGAGAAAACGTACCTGTCGGGAAAGTGAGTTGTCGGGAAAGTAAGTTGTCGGGAAAGTGAGCTGTCGGGAAAACGTACCTGTCGGGAAAGTGAGTTGTCGGGAAAACGTACCTGTCGGGAAAGTGAGTTGTCGAGAAACCGTACCTGTCGGGAAAGTGAGCTGTCGGGAAAACGTACCTGTCGGGAAAGTGATTTGTCGGGAAAGTGATTTGTCGGGAAACCGTACCTGTCGGGAAAGTGAGCTGTCGGGAAAACGTACCTGTCGGGAAAGTGAGTTGTCGGGAAACCGTACCTGTCGGGAAAATGAGTTGTCGGGAATGTGAGCTGTCGGGAAACCGTACCTGTCGGGAAAGTGGCGTCGGGAAACTGAGTTGTCGGGAAACTGAGTGTCGGGAAATCGTACCAGCCCCCTCAAAACGTGTAAATCCGTCGAAAAGTTTTTCGAATCCAAAAGAAAAAAGTAAAAAAAGGCATTAACTAATATGTAACTAATAATTAATATTACTTGAAGTACAAGAGCTGTTGTTTTCACATTTTCCACTGCGCCATTACTTTGCTGTTTTTTCTTTATTTCTGACACCATATCCACTAATGTATCGTTCAAATGTATGTGTTCTTGCCTAGACATACATTTTAGTGCCATAATAATCATTGCCTGAGTTCCTGAAAAAGTAAAATTACAGTAAATTTAAAAAGAAAATAAATAAAACGACTTAGTGCTTGAAGTTATCGCCACAGTTTTAAATTACATAAAATACTATTTCTGAATTTCCAGATAACTTTCATCGCTGTTTAAGTTTTGCGTACGCTTAAATAAAGATAACTCACTTCTAATGTTTCAAAAAGATCCATATGCGGATAAATTTTTTGAAAATAATTTATCTCTTTGGGGTGTTTTATTATTTTGAGTTTGCTTTTTGTAGATTATTTTTTGTTTATTAATATTGTACAATAAATTAAAATTGTGATAAATTAAAATATTGTACAATAAATTACAAAATTAATATTGTACAATTGTTAAATTTATATTGTACAAATGTTAAATTAATATTGTACAATAGTGAAAGCAAAATGTTTTATTACATAAGGGATGTAATAAAAAAAATAAAATGTAATAAACTGCTTGTCCAGCAGATTTTTAAAGGAATAATTATTAGAGAACAGATATTAAAAGTTATGTAAAAATACTGTATTGAAATATGTTTTTTTTTTTTTTTTTTTTTTAATAATCTTAAAAAACAATTTTGTCTAAAGATAGACAATCTGTTACCTTTATAAAAGCAAGAAGCATTAACGTATTTATTTATTTTAAATTTATAACTTTTTAAGCTATATACAATGCGCTTCTTAAGAAATAATTACATTTAAAAAAATCTGCCTTATAAAATTTATTATAAGTCTAGAAAGTGAAGTTCCTTTAATATAACATATTTGTTTGTTTATTTTTATTTATTTATTTATTTTCGTAAATTATTAGTTTTGTGTCGTTTTAGAGTTTTATTATAAAATATTTGGTGTAAAATTGACTTGTCGATACATATTAAATAAACTTTTGAAAATGAGTAATTTTGAATAGCAATTTAATGTTCTGTCCTAAATCAAAAGTATAAGGAATTTCTATATCAAATTTCAATGTACATATTAAACTACAAATTCCCCTCCTTTACTTATAAGCTCGTAAATCAGAAAACAAAATATTTTTTAAGAGTACTTAAAGAATGTATTGTACTTAATTTTGTTTGTTCAATTTTTAAAAGATATTTTTAAAAAAAATGATAATTTCAAAGTTTTGGAAAGGAATATTTCTTAAAAAAAAAAAAAAAAAAGAAAGAAAGAAAAAACCTTTCAGGAAGTATTCTTTAAAAGTATTTTATATTATAATTTTGTAACTTATCTATAAAAGTAGAGTTCTATTTTAATTTTAATTTTGAAATATATATATATATGTATATATATTATATATAATAATAATAATAATAATAATAAGCAGCAAACCCGTGCGAAATATTCATTATTTCTTTTCTTATTTACCTTTAAAAATTGAAACTTATAAATATTATACCAATTTCACCACCTAATTAAAATTTTAATTTAACAGGAAACAAATTATTATTAAAACCAAATTAATATTGTACAATAGTGAAAGCAAAATGTTTCAAAGAAAGGTTTCCATATAAAATTCATGTTTCTCGACCCAATTTTCACACTTCCACAGGCAGTACAGTTTTAATATCTCGATGGATCGAGAAAGTATTGTTTTAGGGTCAAATTTTCGAACGTGAGATTTTGTCATATTTACATGCTCTGAGGTCCCCTGTATACGAAAATCATGTTTTTAGCGAATGGTCTGTGTGTCTGTCTGTGTGGATGTCTGTACGTCTGTTATCAGCATATCTCACTCAAGAAACAATAGTAGAAATTTCAAACTCGGTATTTTAAATGTGTATCATATAGGGATGCTACAGTAAGCCTTTTCATAGAGATGAAGCAAATGGTTCGTGTACAGGGACACTCAAAAGTATTCAAATACATTACGTCTATGGGGGAAATTGCAGCTAAGTACAGTTTAACATCTATAGACTGCACGAAACCAAATGAAACGAATATTATTTTTTGTAATAGAGATAGTCAACTAGGAAAATTTTTTTGTGTATGTAGGAGCCTCGCAAAGAGCTCGCCAATGCCTTTAAAACGAATGGTTGAACCATCGATCTGTGATAATTTAAAATAAAGTTATCGATTTTTTGATTTTTCACAAAAAAAAAAATAAAATAATAATAATAAAATTTAATGTAATATTGAGAATAAATTCAAATTTTTTCTTATATTTAGTGTTATACCACTTCTCTAATACGGAAATCGTCTGCATTATCATAACAGATATATTTTTTAAATAATAATTTTAATAAATTATTTTTAAAAACGAAATTAATAATAATAATGACCAGCTTCTGTCAGTAACAATTCCGGTTAGACCGCTTCAAAACAGAGATATTTGATAGCCTTTTTATTTTCTTAGAAATGCTATGTATTTCTACTTTTTATTTTTTTAATTAATCTGCATAAATGTTACATCATTAGAAAGATCTTTGAAAACTAAACATTTTTTGTGCTTACACTTTTCCCAATATGTAAAAAGATTTCAACGAAAGTTTATAACTACCATTGTAATTTTAAAACATCCATGGAGGATAAAATTAAAATGTAATGTAAAATTCATTCATAAAAGTTATGGGCTTATAGTTATTACAACATTTTCTTGCAATCATGATAATGTACTTATATGATATAAACAAACAATTGATTGTGACGTCATATTTATCAAATTAGTTAAAATAAATAAGGTTACAAATAAGGTACATACGGTTACTTCGCTACAAATATGGTACCTTTCATTTGGTACCTTATTTGTAACGAAGTTAAGATTAGATTTTTAGAATTAATTAAAATATTAAAATAATTTCAAAATTGGACATTTAAATTTATGATTGTTGCCAAAAAAATTTACCAGTTATTGTTATATATATGTAACGTATTGTTTCTTTAGTTGATAATTATAATGACAGTTACTTCATATTAAGAGAGTTCACTCAAATAAATATTCCAAAATAGTTTATGCAGTCGTTTATTGAAGACACTTAGTCATTTTACATGTTATTAACAGTCCATCAGTTTCAGCATGCTGACATGCAGATTCGTAGATGAGTCGGGCCGAAAACGTCCCGTTAACGGGGAAACCGCAAACCAATTCCCCTCCTGGGGCCGTTAAATTAACTTTTTATTCACGTGGACTAATTAAGCAGATGCTTCCATGAAAAAGGCGCCGATTTTCGCGTGCTCCAGCTGAAATATGGATATTTTGGGGCGAGGCCAAACTCCTAATATGAATTTTTATTGAATAATTAAGTAAGCTAAAATCCAGCCCACATTCTCTCATTGGTTGACCCGGATATCCAGGGTTTCATATTTCGCAATGCCTTGCCGCTTATTTCGACTATTGCATAATTTTGATTACGAAACTTACTCTAGCTCCGATTCCCGCGCTACGACGTGTTTTGCTGAAAAACTAACTTTACTGGGGCTATAAAATAAAATTATCACAAAGTTGTTCTTAAAATTAAGATTTATTCTGAGCTAATACTATTAAGATATCACTTCATATTAATTTCTAACAATAATTTTAGAATCTGAATTCTTTTAATCATTTCATATCCCCCCCTCCAAGCTGACGCTCCCCCATACTTGCCTGCAAGTATGTGGGAAGTCCCCCAGAGACAGAAGATATTTCAGGAAACACTTTGTCTAGGTTATTATTTTTATGTAGGAGTTATGGTCTTTTCCTTTATTTATAAAAAAAAAAAAAAAAAAAAAAAAAAAATATTATTATTTTTTTTATAATTTATTTACTTGTATGTTAGATTGGTCAACGTGTTCAACTTGATACATATGATGGTGTTTACAGCATTTGTTTACAAACATAAGGAAAGTTTGATATAATGTATGAAAACGTATGACATACTGTACGAATAAAAAATTATAACATAACATGTTTTATTTGACAAGATATATTTCTTTCTTACAAACTAGTTTGTGTTGAGGAAAGTCTTTGAAAACATAAAGTTCCTTTGTCCATTAAAAGTTTCTGAATGTCTTGAGTAATAACATTGATCTTTGACAATAAATAATTGTTGTTAAAAGTCTGATCTTCTTGGTTATTGAGACCATATATAATATGTAAACTACCCTGTGAACATAACAATAATTATAACACTGTAACTTCAACAACACATTGTAAATAAATGGTCTTTCCTTTTCTTTTCACAAAATCTATGTTTTTCTTTGTGTATCTTTTTAATAATGCAAAGATCTTTAATTTTATTTAAGTCTAGGAGGTGTACATGGTGTGACACATTTTCCAAAACAGGCAATCTAGATAGCATATCAGCTTCAATATTTGTTGATACTTTTTGATATTTAATTTCATAGTCAAACATACTAAGTTTAAGGGACCAGCGGAATAATCTTTCTCTTAAATTTTTAACATTTTTTAACCAAGTGAGAGGAGCATGATCCGTATGTATGACAAACTTTTGACCGTGCAAATAATGTTAAAAGTTAACTAAGGCATCAACGATTGCTAAACATTCTAATTCCGTAATTGCATAATTTTTTTCATAATCTCGTAAATTTCTTGAACGATATGCCACTGGGTGTAAAGTATCATTCATATCTGCCTGTTTAACAACACATCCCACACCATGACCCGAGGCGTCAACAAATAAATGACAGGGACTTCTGGGATCATAAAGTCTTAAAATTGGTTTACTTATAAGAGCATTTTTTAGTTTTTGGAAGGATTTTTCACATTTCTGGTCCCAAACATAGGGGACATTTTTCTTTAATAAATTATTTAAAGGAGCTCTTGTTTTGGCATATTCTGGAATAAATCTAGCATAAACGTTAACTGATCCCATAACTCTCTGTAATTCCTTGACATTTTTTGGCTGTTTGAAATTTTTTATTACTTCAACGTTTGGATTATCAAGGGTAATTAGGCCATTAGTTATATCGTATCCTAAGAAATAAATTTTTGTTTTGACAAAATTGCATTTTGATAGTTTTGATTTTAAGTTTTCTTTAACACATATATCAAAAAGTTGTTGTAGGTGTTGGAAGTGTTCATCTTCTGACAATGAAAATACAATTACATCATCAAAATGATTACAGGCAAATTCTATTTTGTATTTATTTAGAATCCTTCTAATGGTTCGATTGAAGATAGTAGGGGCATTTTTAAGCCCAAAGGGAAGGTATTTCCACTCATACAATCCGAAAGTTGTAGCGAAGGCCAATTTTTCAGTATCTTTTGGGTGAATAGGAATGTGCCAATATCCACTTTCCAAGTCAAGAGTGGAAAAATTTTTTACTTTAGCTAGTTTATCTAACAAAGTATCTATTCTGGGAAGTGGTTCAGCATCTGTTTTAGTGATTGAATTGAGTTTACGGAAGTCGATCATAATCGCGTCTTTTTTCCTTCTTCCCTTTACCAAAGTTACAGGTGCGGAATAAGATGAGCAACTTTCTTTTATAATATCGGCCTGTAATAAATTTTGAATTTGGGTTTTAATTTCCTCTTCTTCCTTAGGGGAAGTTCTATATGCTCTGAGAGAAATAGGTAAATCAGAAGTTAAATGAATCCTTTGTGGTTCCATGTGAATTCTTTCAACATCATATTTAGATTTTGCAAAAAATTGGACATATTTTGATAATAAAGTAGGAAGTTTTCCTTCTCTAGCAGACTGAGGAATTACGTGGTTTTCAGTGGCTTGAGTGTACTTGAACTCCTTTACTCTATTGTTTGTTGGAATATTAAAATTTTCCCTTTGACTGCTGGCATTTTTACTTTCAGAAGTTATATGTAAGGTTTGTGTATGTTTGGATATATTTTTTAACAATGGAAGAATGGTGTTATTTTGTTTTACCAACTTTTTAGCACAATCAATATTCAATTGAAACAGACAACAATGTGATAAGCTAAGGAGAGCATAAGGTAAGTTATGATCTAATATAAACATTTCACTATGTTTTGTAATATTACCGATTTGTAATTTAAGATAACATTTTTCTCGAATTGTCAACATCCCCTGTGTTTGCATGACATGTAATGGTGAGACTTTTTTCGTTTGAAGTTTAAATTTATGGACAAAATGTCGAGGAATAATGCTTAAGCTGCTGCCCGTATCGAAGATTAAAGGAATGGTAGAGTACGATTCTGGATTTTTAACACCTTGATTAGTTTGCTTGTTTTTTCTCTGAATATCCTTGTTTTGCATAATGCGACAGGTCGCTGCAAACTGTCAATAGGTGTTATTTGTACCATCTGTTGTATTATCTACCACTGTTGAGTCTTGTGACATGAGTTGGATTTTCTTGTTTGAAAGGGCATTCACTATGCCAATTAAAGACATTAAGGATGTTGAGTTTTGAGCAATATTTACACGAGAGAGGAGGCAAAGTGCCTTGAAAGTGAATGCGTGTATTTGGGTTTGAAAAATGGGGTCTAGGCCCTCTTAGGTTGGGTCCAGTATTGTTTGTCCAATTTGGTCTATTTTGATTAGAGTACCCATATGTTGTCTCTGCACATTAGGAAACCGGTAACTCCAGGGTTGTGGTCGGGGAGCATACTGATCTGGGTTTCTATTCTCCCTGTCTTATGGATAGGTGAACCTTTGAAATTGACCTGGCAACTTGTTTGGAAGGGGATCAGCAGATTTTTCAGATATTTGCAGTTTATTTAGTTTGTGGACAAGATCCCTCCATTCATTTAATGTTTTTGGCGTATTAGCCACAACAAGTTGTCTTAAAGTCAGTGGCAATCCGTCGGTTAATCCTTCCATGAGAAAGTTGGGCTGTAGGCCTAGTGCTCGCCCTACTTGGAGTTTTTATAGTAATATTCTATGACATTTTCACCTGCTTTGAAGCAAATGCTCGAGAAATCTGTTAAAGATGTTTCACCAGGTATCGTGAATTCCTCTGTAAAGATTTCGATCAATTCCTCCCAATGAAGCATGTTTAAACTATAGTTTATGTACACTGTGAGGGCTTTACCTTTCAAAAATCTTTGTATATTACGGACTCGCCAAACCTCATCTTTTCTAGTCTCATTACACCAGGCCTCGAAATACGTTAGCCAGGCCGTCCACTTCATGCCGTTTTCAGGGCAAAATGCAATGAGGACATTGTCCTCTCTTACAGTGGGAGATTTATTTACACTTACAGATTTCTTTACATCATCTGATTCATCTGCATTACTTATTGCTTTTACAAGTGTGTTTGGGGAGGGCAGTTTACTCACATCAAGTAGGTTTTTTTCTAAATTTGTGTCCACAAGTAGATTTTCATCTATACCCTTGGGGGGGTGTCAAAACACCTGTTGGGATGTTACCTTTGGACATGGTTAATTTTATTCACAATTCAAAATTTTGAAAAAAGAAAAACCTTTCCTTTTTTTTTTTTTTTTTTTAACAGGTAAATTATTCAGTATTTATTAATTATCACAGCTTTAAAATAAATATTCAATAAATTAAATATCCTCAAAAACATTTTATCTAAGCATATGAAATCACTGATAAAACTTTATTTAAATATCACAATTAATATAAATAGTCTGCCTTTTTTTCTTTTTTTTTTTTTTTTTTTTATATATATCACAGTTAGATCACCTAAATAAATCCTAATAATAAATAAATATAAATAACACATAATAAATATTTTCATTTTCCTTAAAAACCAATTTTTTTTTTTTTTAATTTCAATATAAATAACACACAACAAATCTCCTTTTTCCTGAAAAAAAAAAAAAATTAACTTTAACCTATAAATATTTATGAAAATTGACTTTCAAATCTCTTAACATGAAATATAATAACCAATTATGAAAATTTATTTTATTTTATTTTATTTATTTATTTTTATTTATTCATTTATTTTTTTTTTTTAATCAATTAAAAAAAATTTTTTTAGCTTTCAATATAAGTACTTATGAAAATCTATTTTCTCTAAATTTAACATATGAAATATAGTAAATACTTTTGCAAACTTAATAAAAATCTGTATATTATTATTATTTTAAAATCTTACAACAAGTATTTAAGCTTAAAAAATTTCAATGCAAGTCATAAAAAATATCGCGAAAATTATTAATTTTTATTAATAAACTACGTCGTTAGATAAATATAAATTCAGTAAAAATAACTATTTAATTTATAAATCATCGTTCGTGACTAGAAATAAAATGAAGTCACTCACCCAATTTCTTTTACACTGAGAAAAACTACAAAAAAAAAAAAAAAAAAAATATATATATATATATATATATATATATATATTTTACTTGGTGTAGGAAAAGAAAACTTAAATCAAAACATCCGCGCAAAACATCAGCTGGCGATCCAACGCGAAAAAGCCATCTGGTATGCCTCACAACACGGCATTTGAGAAAGCAATCGGAAAAACTTGAGTCAAAGTGGTGTAAGTCACGTCTCTCTTCTTTCATCCTAACGGCATTTGTTTACAGATGATGAGATTGTCTGTAACTACTGTTGCTTGATATTTATGACTAGAATCTGACATCGTCCGGCCTGGTTCGGCAAAGTCCGGCCTCAGGAGGTAACATTCCAATATACTGCAATTCCATCCAATTTTTAAAAACTAAGATAAGGTGCTGAACACAAATCATTCCATGATGAATTGTTTCATTTTCCCCTACAGATAAACAATCACTGTCGACTTAATTGTAAAGCATTGTTTCTTTAGTAGATGATTAATGACAGTCACTTCATATTAAGAGAGTTCACTCAAATAAATATTCCAAAATAATTTATGCAGTCGTTTATTGAGGACACTTAGTCATTTATTAACTGTCCATCAGTTAGAGCACGCTGACATGAAGATCCGTAGAAAAGTCGGGCCAAAACGTCCCGTTAACGGCGAAACCGCAAACCAATTCCCCTCCTGGGGCCGTTAAATTAACTTTTTATTGACGTGGACTAATTAAGATATTGCTTCCATGAAAAAGACGCCGATTTTCGTGTGCTCCCGCTTAAATATGGATATTTTGGGGCGAGGCCAAACTCCTAATATGAATTTTTATTAGATAATTAAGTAAGCTAAAATCCAGCCCACATTCTCTCATTGGTTGACCCGGATATCCAGGATTTCGTATTTCGCAATGCCTTGTCCCTTATTTCGACTATTGCATAATTTTGATTACGAAACTTACTCTAACTCCGATTCCAGCGCTACGACGTGTCTTGCTGAAAAACTAACTTTACTGGGGCTCTAAAATAGAATTCTCGCAAAGTTGTTCTTAAAATTAAGATTTATTCTGAGCTAATACTATTAAGATATCACTTACTATTAATTTCTAATAATAATTTTAGAATCTGAATTCTTTTAATCCTATCATATATATATATATATATTGAGGGGGGGGGGGATAAGATGAAATAATG
The DNA here is from genome assembly GCA_963930645.1 of Salticus scenicus. NCBI lineage: Eukaryota > Metazoa > Arthropoda > Arachnida > Araneae > Salticidae > Salticus > Salticus scenicus. Next base: position 566,607 of record CAWVNO010000717.1, on the reverse strand, counting down.
TTTTCACACGAAAAATTAAAAATTAAAAAATATCAAATTTGTCCATGCATATAAAAAATACTTATTAAAACGAATCAAAGAAGGGAGCGAAATAAGTACTGAGTTATATTACGATCAATACGATATATAATATGATACGTTATATTAGACCTATCGTCCAGGGTTAGGTTAGTAGGCATTTCCGTTAAAAGAAATAGTTTGTTCGTTCGGTGCAACTTGGCATTAGTCCCGTGAGGTACAAATTGCATATAAGTCCCGTCAGGTGCAACTTGCACATTAGGCCCCTTTAAATATAGCGTCAAGCGAAGTTGGCAAAGCATTCGTTGATTCACTACCTTAACTGATTTCACATTCCGTCATTTTCGACGGGGTTACATACTAGTTATTTTATAATAACCGAATTAAATTCTATATAAATGTAGGTGCATTAATGAAACGGGTGTGAGGGGGCGGCAGCTGTGTGATGGAGCGGCTGTGAAGGGTGAGGGTCTGTGTGAGGGGGCTGCCGCCCCCTCACACAGAACTAATTGTCATATAAAACTCCTCCGAAGCCTAATTTGAAATGTTTAACACAGGTTTACATAACAGTACTCGTTACCTTCTCTTAATTTCCAACCTGTATTTATAGTATTAAATTTCGGGGTAAGAGAAAGTCGTGTGAGTGACACACCAGATTATTTAAATAATAATAATAATAATAATAATATATATATACATATATATATATATATATATATATTCTAAAACGGCACAAAATTAATAATTCACGAAAGTAAAAAATAAAACTATTACATTAATATAATTTGAATTTTTGTTACTTGCAAAAAAATGTAAACAAAATTACAAAATGTTACTGAGAAAGAGTTAAATTAATAAGATAAATTAAATTAAACTGTTACATAAAAAAAAAATAATAATAAATAAATAAATAAAAATAAACACAAGGTTTGAACAAAAACACACAATTTCAGATAGAAAACAAAGTTATCTTTTGCGCTCATTTCAGTTTGCACCACTAAATTGAATTTCTCTCCAGTGCATTTTGTTGGGAAACAAAATGCACCTATTTTAGTTTACCAACACAGTTTTGAAACCCATTAAATACACTGAGAGACTTTACGAAAGGCTTGTGCAAAAACTAACATCACGACTTGAACGTGTTTTGACTTTACGAACGCGGTCATTGTTCTTATATATCAATGAGATAAATTAAATAGAGTGCTGATTCTGTGGATAAAGAATTTGTTTTCCATGGTTCATCATGAAACACGTGATATGAACCAAGATTGCTATATTTGGCCCTTTATACCTATTTTGGCATTTATAATTTCAGTTTTGCAAATTTTCGTTATTATTAGGTAACACGACAGTCCTAGTACCGGAATAAATTGTTTTTAAAATAATTTTTCATATATTTCATATTATAATAAAATAAAATACTTTTTTTTTCATCGTTTACCAACAAAGTTTAAAAGTGTTTATAAAGAAAAGTTAATCTTTTAAAAGAGCTAAATTTAACAACAAATAATAATTTATCAACTATTTTTAAATATTTTGCCGGTTAAATTAGAGGTCTGCACGGGCCGGAATTTCGAGGCCATGCTCGGTTTCAAATTGAAAAATTCGGTCGGGGCCCAGCCCGGCCCGTTTATTTTTTTGCCAGTGTCCGTTCCGCCCCGATTCAAAAATATGTAAAATAAAAATAAAATGCATGCCTTTCTATGAAAAAGATTTTTAATATGTGTTTTGCAGAGGTTTTATATAGCGAAGCAATAGTATCTTCTATAACGAAACTACTGAACTTTTACAATAATAAATAAACAAAAGTTCATTATTACAGACGTACAGAAGGCACAAAGACACACAGAAAGTCAAATTGAAAATACTAGCACTCATCAAACAATATAGGACGGTATTTAAATTGGTTATTACTACTAAAATTGTGCGTTCAAACATTTCCTCTTCTACACCGTAATGTATACGAATCTTTCATGTGATCCGGTAAACAAAATTTTAATAGTAATCCAACCATATTCAATAGAAAAGAGGCTTTTGCACATGCTGAAAATGATGCTACTCACATTGAGTACACTGGAGAAAAGAAAAGAGAGTTTTAGATAAAAAGTTACAGCGGCAGGATTTTTATAGCATTCATACCACCTAAACTCTACAGACCATAGGACACAAAGCCTGCTTATAATACACAGTACACGTAATTTTGTCCCTAAAAGCTGAAAATTTTACATGAATGAAAAGTATGTAAAACTCCATTCTTACGGATGGCTAGTTGATACATGGAAGGGCGAAGAAGAATTTCTTTCCATATTTAGGTGTTGAATATTTGGATGTTGACCTCCTGATTCCGAATATTACGCCCATTTTGCTCTCACTCACCGTATTTTATGGCTATAAATTTGATTTTTAGGAGGGGCGGAGGATTATTTTAACTGTTAAATATCTTTTGAGAGGCTACAGAGTTGGAAAATTCTAAAGCATGAACATTTGCGGCAAGGGAAAAATTTAGGGGGGATTTACCACTCAAATTATGTATTACACTTCTTATATTTTTTAAATATATTATTAATGATATATATTAAACATTATATATTTTTTGTTTTTAGGTATCGAATTAATTCTTTTTCTTTCTCCAAATCAAATTCATGGTCATAAAATTACCGAACAGTGATAAAAATTGTGGGAAGGACTGGTATCCCTAAAAAATGGTGGGTGGTTGGGCAAAATGGGAGTTAGATTCGGATTCAGGAGGTAATTTTACGTAAGAATCTGTAAGAATGGTATCAGAGCTCGATTTTTTTTCTTTCAGTGCCGTGTTATTTTCTAGATAATTTTAAATTTTGAAAATTCTTACCTGTCAAGGAATGTCCTGATTGATGGTTAAACAGCTGTTGAACTTTATGGACAAATTCCATTGTCATGTTAACTCCACCATTACAAAGCGCCAAAACGAAAAATGGATTGATTTGATTGCTTTTGTTTACTCGATTTCGTAATTCAGCTACGACATCGAATCCGTAAAAATTTTTGGGATTCATGCAAGCCACTGTCATTGCGTTGGTAAGTAGTGCTAAGTCTTTTGTAGAAAAGTGCTTCTTCCTGCAGCAGAAAAGAAAGGTAATTACATGTTATTACAGTTGGCAATCACAGCTTTATGTACAAAATTTATTTCAACCTTTATTATTAACTTCGGAAGCTTAGCTTATCGCTATGTTTAAACAAATCGTTTATAAATATAAAATCTCAAAACAATATAATATTTAAAAGGAAATTCTACTGAATTCTACCCAGTCGTTGATACGGATTAGCAATGTTTTTTGCAGCACCTATCCGCTATATTTTGGATTCGATTCTCTGTTGCCTGTGGCAGTGCCTTACCCAGGTACGCAGAAAGAAACGAAATCACATGTGAACTTCCGTTGGGGGTCTATTTGGTTCCTGTCAAGCAATTTTAGGGTAGTGACGCATCGCATCTCGAATTTTTCCAAAAACTTTGAATTTCTTTCAAAAACAACAAAGTGTTTAAGTGGCCTGAGAGATGCTTTTAGAAAGCAATTTATTTGTAAAACTCGTTTACTGGCGATGAAACAATTGGACTTATGCTTTTGACTCTGATGCCGCTCAACAATTTAGTGCATGGCGCTTGAAAAAAAAAGCAAGGAGTAAAAGACCACGTTAAAGTTGCTCAAAAATCAAGGTAAAGTTGAGTGCTTTCTTTAATTTTCGATAAATAATACATTATGAATTCCTACGAACTGACCAGACAGTCGATAAAGATTATTATTTGGGGATTTTGCATCTTTGGCGGGAGTGCCGCGGTATACCAGTCGGTAGAGCGCCGGCCTCGTAATTGGAAGATTGCGGGTTCAGTACTTGAGCCGGCCAAAGACCGTCGTGTACACTAATGGTGGCTGGTGCACGTAAAATCAGTCAAGGCCGCAATGTCCTCCATGTTCCCATAAAAAATTATACCTCTGGGGGTCACCGAAGCGGGGGAGCCATCCCTTCCGAGGAGGATCAAAATTGTGATGGCATGTCTCCAGACCACCTCTAGGGGTGTGTCCCAGACCGTCGCCAATTGCCCATCTTCGCAGCACTAGTGCGACGTAAAACCCAACCATCCATCCATTCAACCATCGTTGGCGGGAAACAATTCGTCGAAAACGATCTGAATTGGTATTAGGATTAAGGCCGATTGATTGCAATAGAGCCTGAAGGGTTGCCCTCCGTTTGGGGTCTTTCTAAGGACGTACTAGCCCGTATTTACGCGGTCTGAAATGCGGCGAGAAAACTCATTGGTTTTGCTCCATGATAATGAAACCTTGTCACACTGCCTTTATAAGCGTCAATTTTTACCCAAACGTTAAAGAAATACGACAACACAAACACCGTATTCTCCTGATATAGCGCCACGTAACGTTTTCTAACTTCCACGGTTGAAATTATCTCTTTTCTTGATATTCATCGTTTTCTGTCGATTAATTCGATGAAAGAAAATTCGCTACGATCTCTGAAGATGGGCATTCACAAATACGAACGTGGGGCATATTTTGATGACTGGAAAAAAAACTTTGACAGAAGTGCATTGCAGTTGGAGGAAAGTATTTTCAAGGTGATGAAAATATGACTTTTTACTAATAAATTGATACCTTCATGTTTCATTTCTCCATTTCGAGTACTCTTTGATCTCGGTAGTACTACACTCAAATCAAATTTTTAAAATTATATTTTATCTGTAAATGAACTAATGAATTTTTTATAAATTTAAATTTATCATTTGGATCAGTGGGCGACTCTCCCATAACCATATAAACATGGATGAAATTTATTTTCTTTTATTAATACATTGCTGCAGTTGTAATGCAATGTTTTCTAATAAATAATTTTTCGACATTATTTTACTCGTTTGAAAGGCACTCATGGGAACCATTAAAATTTATTTTATTCATTTCAAATATTAATGTAGCTATGAATAAAATTTTATTTCATTCATTCATTTCAAAACATTAATGTAGCCATGACTTTATTTTCGAGCATTACACACGGGAAAATAAGCTTAAGCTCCTGGAAACTAACGCTTGAAACTGATGTCGTTGCTTCTGGAACGATATATTGAAATAATTGGAATAAAATATTATCCATGCTTTCGAAAAGTTATTCAGAAAAAAAAAAAAAAACTTATTTTCACAGAAAAAATGAGGTCACAACTGCAACAGCGTGCTGAAAAAAATTAAATAATTTTTATCCAGTGATTTTTAAATAAATAAAAAATAAAAATAAAAGTAAAGAAAAACAGACAAAAATAAACTTATCATTTGTGTAACGTAGGTGTAACAGATTTGTTATAAAATATTTTGTAATTATTAAAAAATTTTATGTAAATCGATAATAAACAATTTAAATTATCATGAGTAAAAAAAAAAAAAAAGGGGGGGGATAAATTTGCCGTTTTCAGATACTATACGCAAGCGAACTGTGACATCACTGACTGTTCGTGGAAGCAAGAAAAATATTTCCTATGTTATTCGTCCACTGGATTTTTTGTTAAAAATTATTAAAAATCGAGGGAAATTATTTCCCGATTTTAATACCCATATTTAGGTATACATGTGTGTTATTTATCGTGTGCATGAGTTAGATTAAGCTATTTTTGGTGTAAAATTGATAAAATTTGAATATTAAATTTCAAAACTCTAGAAAAAATGTATGGCAATCTTCCATATTCGATTGAAAACATGAACGTTTCATTCCAAACGACGATATTTACACAATAAATATCCAACTAATGCACTAATTAAAAGGGAAATGATAAATATTCCATCATAATTTGACGTCAAATTTATTTTCAAATGTCTAAATAAAGTATCTGTAACAAGATACTAATATGTTGCAGCGGAATAGATTTGATATCTGTCATCCTTGGCGGGAAAAAAATATCGTTAAATAATCTGGCGAACATATTTAATCCCTTACAAAAATCATAGTTATTTTAACAACTTATATTAAAAGAGTAATGAATAATAAATATGAAACAATATTTCGTGCAATACACATTACGAAAATATACATCTGGCATGTATATTTTCGTATTACGTTTTTGATCGCCAAATACAAAAAACGCCAAGGACGACAGTCTTGAAATTTAAAATTAAAATTTTGTCAATTTGACAGCAAATTAACTCAATCTAACACATGCATACGATACTTAATACATATCTGTACCCAAATATGGGAATTAAAATCAGAAATAATTTTCCTCGATTTTGAATAATTTTTTACAAAAAATCCAATGGGCGATTAACATAGGAAATCTTTTTCTTGCATCTACAGACGGTCAGTGACGACATAACTTCGCTTGCATATTATCCCGTTGACAAATAAACTTGCAACGATTTTTATGAATTTGAAACGAAATTTACATTCTTAAATAATTACAATTTAGAATTATATTCCATTACTCGAATTCCGTTAATTAAAAAAACTATTAAAATTTAAACATTTTATTATTATTATTATTATTACTATTATTGTTATTGGCTATTTAACAAAGCACATGACCATTTGACGAATAATGCTTCTAGGGAAAATATGCAATCATTAAATTTGCAAATAGGTTTATTTCAAAATATCGATCACTCGGTGGATGGAACCTGACTAGTTAAGAAGGGCTTTTTATCCATGACGTTAATTTCAAGCTTTACGCATGGGAAAGTAGAGGAATATAATTAAGACGATTATTTACACATCACAAAATGTGTAAACTGCAATATTACAGCGTTTAGAACAAAGAGTGCGGCAATCTTACAGCAAAAGTGTGCTCTAAAAATTAAGCCTATCACAAGAGTTCAGTGCGATCGTGATTCTTGCTTGTAAAAAAACCTAAACCAATACATTTTTGGTTATTTATGTGCGTACTCAAAACCCCCTGTAATAACGCCTCCGAGTTAAACAGTACTTCATGGAAGATAGGCCGATTACATCCAATCCCCACGATCCAACATATATTACAAGAAGTATTAATTGGATAAAATCGGCTAATCTTCGATGACGTAAAGCTTAGCTCGGAGGCATTGTTACAGGAGGTGCTGGCGTAACTAAAATAATTGAACAGCCGAAACTGTGAGGACCAATCAACTGTTATGCAATGTTTACGATTGCAGTAAGAATTTCGATCGCAGCGCTGTCTGGTAGGCTTAATTTGTTTTAGGACTATTTTAAGCATTACAGCCCTAACAACACACTTGTCCAAAACACATCCTGAAGGTGTCCATAGGATGTCCATGGACGTCTTTTTCATCTATAAGACATCCTAAGGATGTCATTTTGATATGATGAGGTTTAAGCGGTTGCCACACTGTATATTTTAGGTGGTATAACAATATATAACAAAAATAATATTGACGTATAACTTACATGATCACCTTTGACATAATTTTTAAGGCCATTTCTTTCGCAATGCTTTCACCAGTTTCGTTACCAGCAGTAAAATATCGTGAGTCAGTCAGAAACAAAGCCACCGCAGTTCTTAAAATGTTTGGTCCCCATTTATCGATGATGCAAACGTATTGCTGGTTTGTGTCGAGAAAATATTGAATTGCTCTTCTTTCGAGTTCTGGAGTTACGACAGCTTCTAAATTAAATTCTGAAAAGTAAGTATAAAATAATTGGATTATAAATGAAAAAAAAAGAAAGAAAGAAAGGGGAAATCCATGCATTTTTCATAGATAATGAAACACCTTATAGCAAGCGAAGAAGAGTTACAATTAAAGTAGATATATATCAAAATAATAGTTTTTCGCCTCAAACTCAACGCTTTTTTCAGCGAATATTCAACAGCTACAAAATACCAGAATTAAATTTGGGAGAGGTTTATACATTACTAGCCAGTTGTAATCCCCTTTGAAAATGATAAATATAACAATATTTCCTAGGATAACAGTTTACTACATATTTTCGCCACGACGGGACGCTGTAATCTATTTTAACGTAACTAAAATCATAATTTCACTTCATACAATGGTTATGCTTATTTATGTATAGAAAATATTGTTCATTCATAAGAGATTACAAATTCCTATTTGGATCACAAGAGGACGCTGCGAAACACTTTAAATATCGTTAAAATAATTCAATTACTCAAAAACACTATATCCTAATCTTATTTAATAATCTACAGATATATCCTAATAATAATTGTTACTGACTGGATTCCAACAGACAATCTGTTTGTCAGCAGTCCAGCGTCTTTCGGCCATACTTATTCGTAGTTTCACTTCATACAACGATTATACCTGATAATGTATACAGGTATAAAATTTATATGATGCTACAGCCATTTTACAGTGTTACAGATAAGTCAGTCCATAGTCTCCTAAACTAGATGCCTTCGGCGCGGCTCGGAAACATGGCAACAATTCATGCGGTAGGCAGCGCCACCTGGTACAGATTGCGCGACTTTTTTATTCAACAGCTACCAAAAATTTTTAAATGTGGGATTTGATTTCCATAAAAGGCGAATAGAATCGACGAAATGTCGATTATATATATCATATATCACTTCTTAAAATTATTGGTGACAGTTGAATAAAAAAGTCACTCAATCTGTACCAGGTGGCATTGTCTACCGCTTGAACTGTTGCCAAGTTTCCGAGCCACACGGAAGGCATCTAGTTTAGGAGGCCATGGTCAGTCAGTGATGCGCGTAAATATTGTATGGTTGTATTTAAAGCTACCATGTTAAGACTTACGTAGGTCCCCGTTCTAAGATGTATTTCGTTGAAAAATATGTAACAAAAATTAATAGTTAAGATTTTGAACGATTATGTGGCGTTTTTCATGCGTAATAATAATAATAATAAATATTGTTAAGCAAATTTGTAGCATTTTAAAAAGCTAGTAGCCGTAGTCGTAAAATCTTTTTTACCGTGCTTTGTCTAAAATAAGTCCACTCTCTCACTTCGTTTCGATTTGATTCAGTATTTCGATAGTTATCGCAATGGCAAATTCTTAATTATATATACACTACTCGACATTGAAAATGCAACACCAAGAAGGAGTGGTCAGAAAATTATGAAATTTGGAAAAAAGACAGAGACATCAAGGAACAATAACTGATCTTTATTTCAAAATAATAGTCAGAATACAGAGCGAGAACGGCGTCGGCTCAGTAGGATGCAGGACCACCGCGGACAGCGATGCACGAAGAAACACGTCTAGGCATAATGTCAATAAGAGCGCGGATGGTGTCCTGAGGGATGGCTCTCCATTCCCTTTCAACCATTTTCCACAGTTCGTCTTCTGAACGAGGCAGGGACAGAGTCTGCAAACGGCGTCCAATCACATCCCACACATATTCGATTGCTGAAAAATTGCATTAGGCAGCCCCTGAAGGTAGGAGATTGCCACCGTCCGCAGTACATTATCCAAGTATCTTTGGGCCGTCATAGGGCCCTGAATACGAACTAGAGGTGACATGGAATTATACGCAATAGCGACCCAAACCATTATGCCACGTTGTCGCTCGGTGGAGCGTTCCACAGTTACTGCCGGATTAGATCTGTCTCCACGTCGACGCCACACACGTATGCGGCGTCTGTCACTGGATAAACAGAAGCGTGACTCATCTGAGAACACGACGCTTCGCCATTTTATCATCCACGTCGCTCTAGTCCGGCACCATTCCAAACGTTGGCGTCTATGCTGTGGGGTCAATGGCAGTCTTCTTAGCGGACGCCGTGAGTGCAGGCCACTTGCAATTGCAACTAATCGACGGGAAATGGTTCTGGTCGACACGGGAACAAACAGGGGAACATATCTTGCACATGCTGCAGAATCGAGGTACAAGTGACTTGCAGGCCCGCCACAGCTTGTCGGCGGATGCGTCGATTCACGCGTGCTGACGTCACTCTGGCTGCACCTGCACCCCTCAATCTTGCCACATTTCCTTGTTGCAACCATATTCGCCACAGCCGATGCACCGTGCTCGCATCCATGAGGGTATCAGCTGCGATTTGACGTAAGGACCAACCCCTCTTCTCAATCCGATCACCATACCCCTCGTAAAATTTTCTATCTGCTGGAAGTGCCTTCGTTGACGGCGGCCTGGCATTCCCTCCTAATACACGTACCTTCCGAGGCAAAAACCAAAAGATTTCTTCGATAATTCGTCTGGCAGAAATAACGACACGAATAATGCCCATTCTGCAAGTTCCTTCCCTTATATCTTAATTCACGTGCGTCGGAGAGCTGCGCATTTCACATCATTCGCATAACTCAGTGATGTGCGTCTACTCTAAAATTTGCATAAATTTCTGACCACTCCTTCTTGGTGTTGCATTTTCAATGTTGAGCATTGTATATATATATATATATATATATATATACATATATATATACAGGGTGAGTTTGACATAATCTGCCAAACGAAAGGAGGTGATAGAACAAACAGCCCATGGGGAGCATAAAACACCATATAAACCCTGTCCTATCTCTAACCGTTTCCGAGTTATGGTACATAGAAGAAAAATCTGTTTTTTTTTTTTTTTTTTCATCACGCCTAAAAAAACCCATATTTGTGAGCTTTCTGAAAGACTTGCACGCAAAATAAGCACATAATTGGAAAGAGCAGAAAATCCTATCGGGTGACACCATTTACATCAGGATACCTTAATTTGACGGCGAGCTACAAGGGCTACAACATTGGCGAAGTTTAAAATCGAGTTGTCACCAAATTCTTTAACCGGCAACTCGTCAAACACCGTTCAAGCTACAATCGGTCAAATTTACCAAAAACTTCTCCATTCCACAAGCTTTAGAATGAACCTACAATAAACCATATCGGTATTCTAGTTCAGGAGAAATTTAGCCTTTTGTTTGAAATACATCACTGAAAACGGCGTTCGTCGAAATTCGGCAAACGAAACGATGGTGAGTGAACGGAACGTATGCAAATTCGTGACTATTTGCATATGGACTCTTAGTGATATGCAGATGTATTCCAACCTTCTTGCGCACGCATCCCACTCGCGGGTACAAAAGGCCAGTCAATCTGTAACAACTCATTAGCTCGTCAGCTTCTTTCACGTTTTATGCTGCTTATTGCTTTTGTATTTTCAGGACTTTGCCTGAGCTCGGCCGATTCTTTTCACGCTGCTCTCACGTCTACTTGCTCTCTCTTAGTTCATACTTAGAATGTTTTCCTGCATTGGTACGAATTAACCAAGATAGTTCATATTCCGTAGCACATTTTTTCTTCTGCTTTTGTAAATTAATGTTGAAATTTTATCCCTTTTTGTTTATCCTTCTGAATTTTATTTTCAAATGAAGTCATCACAGGGATAAATTGGCATACTTTCCAACCTGTAAAGAGATATGCGTAGTTTTACAAATGAAGAGTACGCGGATATGCATTTTGTATATGGATTTTGCGATGGTAACTCTGGGAATGCCGAAGAAGAATACCGTCTACGCTATCCAAATCGTCGTGCGCCCAACCGTGCTGTATTTGCCGCAATTCATCAAAGGCTTAGGGAGAGTGGGTCGTTCGGTAGGGTGTACGAAAGGGGCCATTGTCGCCGCTCCGCCACCGCTGAGGAGTCCGTACTCGACCGAGTGGAGGAAAATCCAAATATAAGTTCACGCATACTTGCGAGAGAAGGTGGAATCTCCCAAAGTAAAGTGATGAATGTTTTGCGCAAAAACCAGTATCATCCATACCACGTTACACCGGTACAAGAATTACGCCGCTCAGATTTCCAAAAGCGAGTAACATTCTACCGCTGTCTTTTAGAGCGAGATATTGAATGACCTAGTTATGCGCCATACTGAAAATACGGGACAAGGTTTTATGTCCGTGGAAAATTTTGAATGCACGGGGGCCCTTCCACCAAACCGAAAAACCTCAATGACTCAGCGGAAGTAATCAGGGACCTAAAAAATCAAGTAGCTGCGCTAGAAGAAAAATTAAATCTACTGACATTAAAATACACAAAACGAGACTAGATACAATCAAAATAATTGCTTTGCGTGTTCTGGTTCTGGGCACTATGCTCGAGATTGCCCTAATAAAAAGAAAGAGAGAAGGGACGCGCAGCCAAATAGACCTAGAACTTCTTATGCGATGGAAGAGTAGAGGGGTACTTACTCGCAAAGGCAGGACCACTAGCGACAGAACAATAGAAATTTTCAAAATTATAGAAGATATAGCCGAAATGAAGACTCTCCCCGTCAACCCTATCCGGAAAACTAGCGCAGGGCGCAACGGTTCGGGTAGACGCGGTTGCTGAGAGCCCTTATAACCCAGTAGAGTATAATTTTTCGGTTTTTTCCTTTAAAGAGATCTCAAATTTCCCTATTGTTTCCGCTCAATTAGAGAACAAAGAGGTCCAAATTCTTTTTGATACGGGTTCAGCTATAAATCTCGTTGCAGAAGAGTCTATACATCTAAATAAAAATTATATAGACACTACTAACACACAAATTATAACGGTGACAGGCTAAAAGGTTACGTTAACACGAAAGGCGCACCTTAAGTTTCAAATCCGATAAAAGTGTTTTGAAACAGTATTTTTTGTCGCACAGGGATCTCTTTGTAAAAATTTTCAGGCAATTCTAGGCGCACCTTTCCTCAAACAATTAAAAGTAACAATCGATTATAGTCATCGCAAAATTTCTCTCTCGGATGCGGATGCACCCCCCCCCCCTTACAAGCTGTCTTCGCAATCAGTCAATGCGAACCGGAAACGAAACTAAAAAATCCTCCCTTTGCCGTGGCGAGGAGAAAGTTCCTTATTCCGCCTCTCTCTAAGCAGGTTGTGGAGCTATTTCTAGAGGGAAAACATTCAAATCTCTCACTCACACAAGTTCTCGTGAATCCAATAGCGGATAAATTTAGGCTGCCTATTTTAGTATCGAGATCAGTATGCAACGTAAATACAGGAATTTTTGCGTCTGTTGTGAACTTTTCAGACGAACCGGTTGTAGTAAATAAAAATACGAAGCTAGCATTTTTAACGGAATTAGTTGAGGATACAAGCGCGCTAAATAATACTGAAAATTTCTGTTTTACTATATCCGAACAGGATGAGCTGGGAAATTTCGATCAGTCAGACCTTTCATGGGATACTGAGGTTGACCTTAACCATTTATCTGGAAATGTAAAACTAAGAATACAAAAGTTTTTAGAAAAAAAAAACAAAGATATTTTCGCTCATTCGGTCCTAGATTTACCCGGTTGTGATACGTTACCACACAGAATACATCTGAATACTGACGCACCGATAAGGTCTAGGGCGTATAAAGTCCCGCACCATTTAAAGAGTGATGTGGATCGGCAATTAGATACTCTTCTACAAGCAGGAATTAGAACTCCGAGCATGTCAGAATTTTCATCACCCGTCTTATTAGTTAAAAAGACGTGCGGTCAATTCAGGCTTGCAGCTGATTATAGACGTCTAAATAAGAATTTGATCAAAGACGCATACCCTATACCTAATATTAATGACTCGATAGATGCTTCGGCAGGCTCAAAATATTTTACAACTTTGGATCTAACGTCCGGATTTTTTCAGCAAAAAATCGCCCCAGAAGATCAACATAAAGCAGCTATTATCACACATAAAGGACTTTTCGACTTTACCCGAGTTCCTTTTGGACTTAGCACCTCCCCAAATTCTTTTCAGCGTTTAATGAATTTAATTTTAGGAGATTTAGCAAGCAATGGTATTTTAGTTTATATAGACGGTATTTTAATTTCTTCAAAAGACATCGATTCGCATTTAATTAAGGTAGAACAAATTTTTGAAAGGTTACGGACAAACAACCTAAAATTATAACCTTCGAAATGTAAATTTCTTAAAAACAATATTCAATACCTAGGTTTGTAAATTCAGAAGGGTATGAGCGCTCCGATTAATAAAAATATAGAAATAATAAAAAACTTTGAAGTTCCTTCATCTAGAAAAGCATTAAAATCCTTCTTGGGTACTGCTAGTTTTTACTGCAAATATTTAAGTGAGTATAGTAAGACAACTGTAATTCTTACAAATCTAACTAAGAGTAAACATAAGTTTGTGTGGACGCCTGAAGCCCAGCGGTAATTTGGTGATATTAAGCAGGCGTTAATCTCCAAACCAATCCTTTCTCTGCCCGATTTTGATAAACATTTCATTTTGTTTACAGATGCGAGCGGAGGATACGATGAAACTGATTAGCAGTAAGGAATCCCCTTCAAGCCGGATCCTCGGTAAGCTTGTGAAAATTTGTAAAATTGTTCTATGTATGGCATTTGTTAAAATGTAAAGATTATGTGATGCGTGTGGCATCCACAGTTTCATTTTTCTTTCAGCTATAGCATTTTCTAAAATATCTTTTATATAAGCCATTTTCAATTTCAGTGTATAACAGCATTGTTACATAGGTTGCTCTATTTAATTATTAATTTTCTGATAAACTAAGATAAACTAGAAATATTTCTTTGTATAGAACTTGTATATCGGGTATTCTGTGTAATTATACATTTTCAGATAAACTCCAGTTACTCTATATTTGGAATTTTAATAATAGGCCTTTATATTTTATCATTTCTTCGGAGTTCCAGAATTAGTGTATTCTTTAATCTAGAAGATAAAGAATTTTAGTGTGTAACTCGGAATAAATGTAGATGTTTGCTTCAGCCATATTTCAAGTTCCAATAAAATGTTTAGACTGTCTCCAAGTAATGAGGATAATTATTCTGCATACTGTGGTTAATTGATGAGATTAATAAATGATTAGAGAAAAGTGAAAGAAATACTAGAATCTTAGTTAATGGTATTAATTAAATTAACTTTATGATATAAGAAGTAAAAAGGGAGAGGGTAGAAATAGATCACGGCCGTAGGAGTATTGTTATTCTAAAATTGGAAAATTTAATGAGGGTATTCTTTGTTCGAATTTTTGAATTCTTCTCCAAAGAAAAGACAGCACAACATATACTGAGGGTCCCATAAATCTGTACACATTTTTAAAATTCATCAAAATTGAAGGAATTGGTAGAATTTTACGCTGTTTGCGAAAAAGTTATTCTCGTAAAGGGTGAATTTGTTTTAGTAAAGAAAATAAAAAATAGTTAAAAATTTGTCGATAGAAGGCGCTGTACGGATGCGTAATGAAAAATATACAAATCAGAGTCCTTCAAATCACACGGTTTTGCGATTAACACAGCTTATTTTATATTTTGTCTCCTACTTACGCATATATGAAGTTTTAATTGCAATGCTAACTTGGTGATAAGGCGTTAATGGTGAAAATGTTTTAACTCAGGAAAGAACCGCTGACTGAAACTGCAGTTAGCGGTGTTGTAATCAGGTTGTAACTCGCTTATGAACTGTAATTTATGGTTATGGCGGACACTTAGAATAGAATTTCCATACCTCTAAACATTTCCATACAAACAAGTATAGTTTTTCTCGGAAATGTGTGATTTTTTTCTCACGTACAGCGTCTTCATCCATTGACGAAAATCTTGACTATTATTTTTTTTTACTTTCCCAATTAAAAAAAAAAAAAGAAAAATTATATAAATATATATAAATCCCCTTCAGGAGAATGATATTTTCGCAAACCGCGTTCTATTGTACCAATGCCTTCAATTTTTATGAATTTTTGAAATATCCATAGACTAATGGTACATACCCGGTATACACACACACACACACACACACGCACACACACACACACACATATATATATATATATGTATATATATATACAGACAGATATAGCCTTAGTCGATCAATTTCTAAACAAATCAACTTAACCCTTTGTATCCCACCGGGACTTTAAAGCACCATCAAAGAATTCCTCAATATAGCCAGAATTTACTATAGGATTTCGTTGGGACTATAGATTAAGCTTTTGTCCCTATAGTTTAAGCTTTCCCTATAGTTAAGCTATAGTTAACTATAAGCCAAATTTAACACTTTCGCGACCGCTGACGAAGATTCACGTCATTTGAAAATCTGTAATTCCAGCAGTGGGCGTTTCTATCACAGTTTGTGTGTTATTTATGTCTTAAAAATATAACCAATATTCACATTTTTACAATGAAATATACTATGAATACAAATACTTTGATTAGAAAGAATATAATTATAATGTATATCCATTTCTAATATAAATGTGAATGCAGAAAATTTTGTTCTGAAATATTGTGACATTTCAAAATAATGCGGTCTCGAAAGTGTTAACATGAGATGATTCTCATGCATGCATAAAGAAATATAATATAAAAGTTTCAAGCTATTTTTCCAAAAACAAAATAATTTAGGATATAAAGGGTTAAAAATGTCATAAGGTAGAACATGTCATACGAACTTAGATGGAAGAAAAAAGAGTAATAATACAGCAAAAAAATCATTTGTTTTAATTTTTTGGCTGCTTTGATGTCAGACGTATAAACACATCACAGAAGTTTTCCATTCTGTTCAATGAAAAAACGTACTCTGTGAACACAACCCGCGAACTGTTGCGGAATCTTCATCAAAATCAGGAAGAAAAAGTAGATCGTGTGTGCCAGTAACCAAAAGTCGAAATCTCCAGTTTTTTTTTTTTTTTTTTTTTTTTTTTTCCCACAGGACACTTTTAGGAATCGAGAATTTTCCACTTTTCTGCCACTAATTTTCTTATGCAGAAATGTTTACCGTATTTCTGTAATATACATAAACAAAATTGTGTAGCTGACATCTAGAATCAAAATTGTGGCTCTAGAAAAAGTAATTCCATACCATCCTTATAGATTCTAGTCCCCTTTGAAAGCGAGTTCTAGAAACCCCTATTAGAATTCTAGAGTGTTTGACTATATTATCGAGGGCAAAGTTATTTAAAAATCTCTGCAAATAAATGCCAAATCAAGAGGCGGGATTCAGCAACTATAATGTTTGTTCATGGCCCAATTCTAGAAAATCAAGCGAAGATTTCTCGCAATACAAAAGATTCAGAAAATTGTGTCATCATCTAGAAATGTATAGACTAGAAATTCTCGATCATTTCGTCTATTCAGTTTTTGCGTGCCTTATACGCATAGCTCGGAAATCTATATTTCTAGTTTAGGAATTTAGAAAATGACCACTTATTCATTAAAGATGAAGTCGGTATATTTTTTTTCTCAGTGTAATGTGTGTGATTAAATAGAATAGAGATTATTAAACAAAAAAGTGGCATCAAAAAAGGCTAAATTTTCTCATTCTAAAAAGAGACCCGAGAAAAGGGCGGAGACTTTGAGCTTCGACATATTACTGTGGTTGCACGAATCGTGTGTTGTGATCCATGGTTTCAAATACCATACTTGCGATTTATGCGAGCATTTATATGAATGCTCGATTTTTCACACTTCATGCTTACCTTCCACACAGTGTGTGTAAGACAGACAGGTTGTAAACCTGTGCAGGTATTTTCACATTTCTATTTTTTTTATACAGTAGTTAAATTCCTTGTATATCTTTCGAAGAAAAAATATTCTGTAACTACGTTTCTGAGAGCTTCTACGCAAGTGCTGACTCAACGAGTCCAGTTTTAAAATAAGGAAGATAACGCTTGTGGTCGAGAGAAAATGGCAATAATGGGAACGCCGAACGAATGATCTTTAAAAATTTTAATCAAACGGTCAATTCGGTACCCTTCCAAGCTTTTGAAATCGCCTTCAAAGCTAAGCGTGAGAAATGTGAATACACTATACATAATGCATACTTGCTAACATCCTAATTATAAACCGGAAGATTTTTAGTAAACGCCCCTTTTTTCCACACTGGCCAGTATGATAATATTATTTGAGCCGGTTCAGGTAAACATTTATCTATTTATTTATATATTTTTTACGTTCTAATAAAATTGTTAACGAATAAAATGAATAAATGAATAAATTTAACGAATAAAAATTTCTTTCTTTTCCTAATCACCCTAATTATACACTAAGCGACAAAAAAAAAAAAAAAAAAAGCCGCACTTGGATATTTTCCGTTTCGCCATATACAACCGCATTTTTATCGTTTAAAAAGTAAATTTTCGAACAGATATAATTATGTTGTCCTCCACATACACTTTAGCTTTGAGTCCAAAATGCAATTGTCAGGAAAATTGTAAATTTAAAGGAAAATCAAAAAATATTTTAATGCGTGAGATGGCAAAATAATTAAAAGTTAACGAAATATTTTTTAAAGGGTTTTTAGCAAGATATAAAAATTTTTAGCCGTTTAAACTGGAAATTTGGTTTTAAGCGGCCATACTGCTTATCCAAGCGAGATGATCGTACGTAAAAAAGCCATTTCTTATAAAATCGGTTTGTATTACATTTAGAACATAAAAGAGATTCAGAAAAAGTGTTTAGCAGCATAATGTCTTTAACTGAAATACAGAAACTATTAAACGAAGCAGGTTTAAATGACAGAAAATTTGAAAAAATTAAATTCTTAGTGAAGAGAATTAGGAAAGCAAGACCCTAGATGGCTAAAAAAAATTGAAAAATGATTAGTTAATTATTGGTCTGAACTTGTTCTCTTTGATGAGTCAAGTTTAACCTATTTCGAGCTAAAGAAAATAACAAGATCTGATAACGAAAATATGACCGACTTAATGAAAATCGCACTTTTAAAATAGTGACACATTCTCCGTACATTTTGGTACGGAGGTGCATAACATTTAAAACAGTCGGGCAAATTTTTATGCTCAAGGGATCAATTAACTCGAAATAAAACGCAGTCTTCATAAAAGTGGTGCCTGACAGACTATTTTGGTGGTATCTTGGAAATGTCCGCAAACAGCATTTCAAGATGATAATGCACCTTACTGCACGGCGTCTATGGTAAGTTTATTCACTTCAAATTTTCAATATTTCCTATCCATTTCCATGAGAACCTATGTTTCTGTAAATAATCATACCTTCTTTCACTTTAAGTTAAATCCCACAAAGGATATTGTAGAATTTCTTCTTTACCAGACATGGGAATAGTCCTAATCGCGATTCGCTCGAAAATGTTTCGTCTATAAAAAGGCAGGGGAGAGGGGAGAGAATTAGAAATTTGCAGCCTATAACTCTGCCAGAACTAGAAAACATTATTTGTGATATTTGGCACATTGAAATTCCTGAGATTTATACTAAAATCTGTATAAAACTATGTCATTGTGCAATTAAGGAGTAATTCCACATAAAGGTGGAATTGCTGAATGCAGAATACATATTTTTAATAAAAAATTGCTTAGATCTAACAAATAAGAAGTTTTATTTCATACATTAAAATATAACTTGTTTATTTCATATAATAAATCATAGTAGAATACAAAGTATATGGTTATTACATTATGTTAAAAAAAAAAAAAAAAAAAAAAAAAAAATATGCAGATTTTTAAAAAGTACTTCGTAGAGTACAATAAAGCGAATTATTCAATCGAAAATGTACATAGGCATCATTTCATACCTTTTTTATTATGCAAACAAGACAGATTTATTTGTTTCAAATATTGATTTTAAAGTTATTACAAATAAAAGGGTATAAGTCATTTATTTCTGCAATGGGGCTTTTTTTTTTTTTTTTTTTTTTTTTTTTTTTTTTATTGTCGCTTAGTGTATATTACTTGTTAATCGTTATGACATTTTTTCAGATACTGTAAAAACTAAAAAACAATCCAAATCCAAAATCAAAATCGGATGTCGGGTTTCGTACATGATCTGATGTTGTAAAGATGTACCAGTCTACAAATTTTCGTGAACCTAGGTCACACACCTTTTTATTCAAAAATGTGATGACAATCAGACATAACAGGTGATTTTATCATCAGTAAAAGTTCCTTCCAAACCAGTAACAATTTATTTTATTTTATTGGTGTTCCTGATGAGTATAAAACTTAGTTGTACGACTGATTTACGTATAATATTACAACATATAATAAACACGTAACATCTGAATATTTACCTGACGTGTGTGTAATTCTAAAACGTTTTTCTGCTGCGAATCCAAGAGTTCGCAATATTATTAGGATCTTATTTGATGTGGACTTAAAAGGAGAAGGTATTTCACTGCCACAGAAAACTTCTGCAGGATAGTCAGACCCATCGTATACGGAAAGGTCACTGTAACCTACTCTCAAATCAAAATAATCAAAGACCTGGAAGATAAAAGAATTAATAATTGTAATTTGAAAATTAATTGACTCTTGCATCAAGAAAAAACTAGTATGTGTGCATGCTGTGACCACCACAAGACTTTCTTCTACATTTTGCTAAATTAGTTCCCTCAGTACAAATAGTTTATTAAAATTATTATTTATTAAAATTATCTACAATAATGATTGCAGGCGATATCATCCGAGAAAAAACTAACACTAATTATCCAAAGAAAGACAGTTTATTCTCAATAAAAATCATCTTAACACTTTCGCGACCGCAGACGTACATTCACGTCATTTGAAAATCTGTAACTCCGCCAGTGGGCGTTTCTTTTGCAATTTGTATGTCATTCATTTCTTAAAAATATACACAATATTCATATTTGTACAACCAATATGCTATGGATATAAATACTTTGATTAGAAAAAGTGTAATTATAATGTATATTCATCTGTAATATGAATCTGAATATAAAAAAAAAATTGTTCTGAAATATTGTAACTTGGGAGAATAACACCCACGGGCGGACCTTACTGTCAAAAAGACAAAAACGTGCGGTCGCGAAAGTGTTAAAAATGCGTTTTCATAAAGATTATCACACATATCATGTTTTCGTACAGTTAAGCTAAAGCTAGGAAAATTTGCGCACAATTCAACAAAACGATATAAAAAATCCAAATATTAATTTTTTGCTAAAATATTGGTGCATAATTTTAAATTGATCCTTCCTCTATGCATTTCTATAACTGTTTTGTTGCTCTGTTACAGTTTCAATCAGTAGCTGTTATAAAACAGAGAGATAATTTGCACAATCTCAATTTATAGGGTAGGAGTGATTGCGCGCATGAGTGGGAGGGATTGCGCTGATTATAACTACAATTACATTGTTAATAATAATAATTAAACTTGAATGATATTATTGTAAGGAATTTATAAACGAATATTTTAGTATTGGGAGTGGATATTTAAATTCAATAATTAAAAAATCAGAAAAATGAAAGAAAAGAATTACAAAAAATTCTTTATAGAAAAAATATTAAAGAGAAAGAAAAAAAACAAGACCAGATAAAGATTTCAAAATTGAATTAAATTATTACATAGCTGCCAAGTTTTTTAATTTATTCCGGAATGCTGTTAGCCCCGCCCTTTTTCCGCACTGTAATCTTTGTAGAAAAATTTTCTTCAATATATAAATAAGATTAAATATTAAGAAAATTACTCTGAAAATATTACGGTGCTAAAAAGTGGCGGAACTAACAACATTCCGGAATAAATTAAAAAACTTGGCAGCTATGTCACTAGATAACACGTTTAACTTAAAACTAGTACATTTCCCTGTCAACCTGAATTTTTTTTAGCTCACCGAATCTCTCGTTGTCCACAATCGTTGCACATGGTGAAGTTCTCGTGGAACCACCTGCCATAAGTGAATCTGTTCGAGACACATTGCCCACTGTGTGTGCAATGAATATCGGAGCACCCCTCCCCCTCCCCCCCGCAAAAAAAAAAAAAATAAATAAATAAATAAATAAATAATTAAACGCATAGCAGACCCTGTGTGCAAAGATATACGGTAGTTCCGACCACTTTGCAGTCGAAAATCCGACCACCGTCTACTATTTATTAATTTTTTTTTTTTTTCTTAAAAATCCTCCACACAAAAATGTTCAAAACATAAAACCTAATTTCGCTTGCTTTGAAATCTTCTCGTTTCAACTTTAAGATTCTATACATTTATTTAACTAATTTTATTTTGTTGAAATTTATACGTTTACAGTCTTTAAAAGAAGTTTAAGTAGGCTGATATTTTTTGTTTGCATTTAGCTTTATTGTTTCTATTTAAACAACGGTTTGGTTTGGTTTGGTTTTGATAAGTACTGAGATTTATTGCTTGCCTCTAAGGCCGCTTATATCTCGAAAAATCCACACCACAAGGGTTTATAAGTTTTTTATTATACAAGTACACAATATTTTGAAGACATAAGACAACACAAACATCCATGCCCGCACCAGGATTCGAACCTGGGAAACAACGGACAGCTGCACAAAACATCAGCATCATTTTCGAAAATTTCAAGCTGATGCCAAATATCTATGTGGAAATATTTATTTACAAGCGAATATCTGAATAATCTAACCTAGGGTGCCTATATTACTAGAGTGACGACAGTTCTCAGTGCGCAACCGCTGTGGATGAAATCTTGGGCTGCTTGCGTGAGCTACGAGTGGGGTTGATTTTTTCTAGATATGACCTTTATCTTACGTTGGCGAGAAAATGCTTCTGGTGAACATTGACTTTTCTGGCGGGATATTTAATTTTCTTAGAAGTAAAAAAGACTTAATCTATTCATAATTCGTTTAAATTCTATTGAAATTAAGCATTTTCTTTACACTATATTATTTTTTGTTTTGTCAAATAACAAGTTATCAATAGACTTAAATTGCCAAATTTATAAAAAGGAAAAAAAATTGCTCTTAGAAATACAAGTTTACGACTTTTAACAATTTTATTTAATAATTATTTTTATTTTTTCAGTGCGCTAATTTTCGATTTATTATTATTGTTATTAAGCCATTATTTTTAGCTTAGATTTTTAAAAATCAAAAACATTATACTGAACTAAAGATTTTTTTTTTCATGTTTTTTGTTTTGTTAGCTACGGGAAATTTTTCATTTAAGAATTTATAATGCATCCCAGTTTAATTTCATTATTTTTCATTTAGTAGTACAAAAATTCTTTTAAATAAACTTTAATATTTTTTCCTTCATAAATTTAATTTTTGAAATAATAAGAATGTAAGAATAAATTGGTCATTTCTAATTCTTTACAGATTTTTTTTGAATTTTGATATGTTTACGATTTAACAGGGGGAGGGGGGGGTGGAAGATTTCGAAAAACAACAAGAACTCATGCATTTGCAACAAATTTAAATTGGGGATGTACTTTTACATATTTTTACACTTTAAATAAAATTTACGTTTATTATTATTATTATTGTTGTTGTTACTATTTATGTATATATAAATATTTACACAGTAACAAGTGACAAATAATAATGATAATTTAAATGCTCAGATTAAATTATTGGTCATTGTAATTCAGTCGCCTTTAGTAGCTGTCTATTAGTTATCAAGCTGTAATTTTTTTTTTCTTTTTTACTGTGTTTATCAAGAGGCAACCTTTCTAACAATTTTTTAAAAGTTGGGTTAAACAGATTTGTTTCGAAAAAACAGCGTTTATTTTATTTTATTTTATTTTATTTTATTTTATTTTTAATGATAATAATAAATATTTCTTTAAATAATCATAGTATATCATAATTCATAAAGTAATACTTTTTTAATAATATTAAAGTTAAAAAAAAAAAAAGTCTGCAGTGAATCCACTAGACTTTCCGAACATTTAGTAGTTACAAACTATTAAAATAAATTTGAATCATAAAATATTTCAGCAAATAAACAAAATTAATGGGTGAATGGAGAGTTTAAGTCGAATGAGTATGCTGGAATCCAAGACTTATAGGTAGAATGCCCTCCGCAGGAGACTTTCTAAGGGTTTTTTGCCCGTATTTAAAAAACAAATGTGAAAACCGTAATAAAATATTTGAGTATTCTGGACCAAGCTCCTATGTTTGAAAAACGCACAGTAGTATATTATTATTATTTTGTGTGTGTGTTTGCATCCCTGTAAAAGAATTTAAATGGTAAATACATTATTTCAAGCAACTGTCATTCTTTAGAAAAAATCCTTACTCTCTTTTCATTAAATTTTGGACAGTTATCTATATTAGGACGTAATATGCGTAAAATATTTTATACGCCTTCCTCCCCCTCCATCAAATCTTATCGAGGCACCCTAATCTAACCGACTTCCGTACTGAATTTTTTTTTTTTTTTTAATTAATTTTTTATTATTATTCACGTGAAATTTAAAATGTTTTATTTTATGTCGGGGGAAAAAAGTAAAGGAAGATTTTATTTATTTATTTTGGCGTCAAATATTTCTTACTATTTAATCATTTTATACTTAAAATAACTTTTTCCTTTTTTTTAAATATCTTTTCCTCCAGTTATTCGATTGAATTAAAAAATACGGTGTTATCTAGATTTTCTCCTGATTAATAAGTGTACTACTTTTCGTAGCGGTCGGTTAAACGGTGTAGTTTTGTAGAGTGAACAGACAAATAATCAGCTTTATATACATAGATTTATTTCTTTTTTATTTTGTTGTAAATTCGCTTTGCGCATCAACGCAAAACGAATTTACAAAAGAATAGCGAGTTTCGACAGAATTTTATGCAAATTTGATTGAAGACTGATTGGAGGATAATTTCTAATATCTTCTTTTTCTCCTTTTTTAAGAGTAAAATTATGATTGCATTTTTCGAGTCCTTTGGAACATGACATAATGTTATACTTAGCGTCCTAAACTAGATGCCTGTCTCGTGGCTCGTAAACTTGGCACCAGTTCAATCGGTAGACAGCGCTACCTGGTACAAATACTGCAACTTTTTATTCAACAGCCACCAAAAATTTTTAAAAGTGGGATTTGATATACATAAAAGACGAATCGAATCGAAACTAGTATGTTGTGGCCACCACAAGACTTTCTTCTATATTTTCCTATACATATTCAATCAGTAACAATATTTAAAAAAAAAAAAAGATTTTTTTTTCCTTTTTTTTTTTTTTTTTTTTTTTTTTTTTTTGTGAAAATTAATACATATTGAATCACTAACAATATTTAAAAAAAAAAAAAAAAAAAAAAAAATAGAATTTTTTTCTAAGTTTTTTTTTTTTTTTTTTTGTTAAAAGTGAAAAAAATCGATAACTTTGTTTTAAATTATCACAGATTTATAGTACAACCATTCGTTTTAAAGGTATTGACGAGACCTTTCGAAAGATACTCATCTTGAAAATTTATCCCCCCCGGGGGAGTACTCCCCCCCAGGGGAGGAAGCGATGCCCCCCCATGCACAAAATTTTTTTCCTAGTTACGTACTACTATTATCAATAATTCATATTAATTTTACAAACACAAGTGTAAAATAACTCTTATTATGCACATTTATACGAATTTTTGTCCTATGCTGCCATGTTAAAAATTTAGATAAAATGCTATCACAGCGCCACCTGTTGAGCTATTGATCCCCAAATATAATCAGCAACAGTTTATGTCGGGGACCAACTAAATACCAAGTTTGGTAAAATTTCGTTAAAAAAAAAAAAAAAAAAAAAAAAAAATACGATTATTTTTCTGTTTTTTTTTTTTTTTTGTTAAAAGTAAAAAAAATCGATAACTTTGTTTTAAATTATCACAGATTTATGGTTCAACCATTCGTTTTAAAGGTGTTGACGAGCTCTTTCGAATGATACCCATCTTCAAAATTTAACCCCCCCGGGGGGGTACTTCCCCCCCCAGGGGGGGAACCGATGCCCCCCCCATGCACAATTTTTTTTTCCTAGTTAACTACTACTATCATCAATAATTCAAATTAATTTTACAATCACAAGTTTAAAATAACTCTCATTATGCCCATTTATACGGAATTTTGTCCTATGCTGCCATGTTAAAAATTTGCATAAAATGCGATTACAGCGCCACCTGTTGAGCTATTGATCCCCAAATCTAATGGGCACCAGTTCATGTCAGGGTGCAACTAAATACCAAGTTTGGTTAAATTTCATTCATATGTTCGTGAGATACAGCGTCCACAAAAAAATGATACAGACACACAGACAGACAGACACACAGACAGACAGACAGACAGACAGACAGACACACAGACAGACATTTTCTAAAAACTATCAATTCGTGTTCAGGACATCCCAAAACGTGTAGATCCGTCAAAAAACGGAGGTCGAAAATTTTCGCGAATCCAATACTTTCTCTATATTACATATAGAAGAAAGTAAAAACGTCGATTTTATGTAACATGTATCACTTCTTAAAATTATTGGTGATATTTGAATAAAAAGTCGCTCAATATGTACCAGGCGGCGCTGTTTACTGATTGAACTGTTGACAAGTTTCCAAATCACGGGCAGGCATCTAGTGCAGGAGGATATGGTTATACATTTGTTGAATACTCAGTAAAAAATTCAATGGTTTCATTCCCTGCTTCTTTTATAATATCCGCTTTGATTTTGTCTTCTTCTGAAGCTGTTTCATTTTTTATTACTTTTACTGCCATAGCTAATTCTTCTTTCGATATTTCGAACATAGCATCGTTTGTATTGATAAATAATTCGCGCTTCAGTGGTATTAACATTTTAAGAACATAAAGAATCAAAATTAAAGTGCTGGACTGCTTTGAAACAAGAGAATGTTAAAGAATATGAATGTTAAAGAATAAAATAGAACGATGTATACTTTTTCTTGAGGTTTAATGATCATAATAAAATAAAATTCTATTTACACTTTAATACATTATTTACAAAAAAGAATAACTTAAAGGTACGTAGTTCCGAATCAAATAACTCCCATAGCGAGGGATCGAATAATTCTATCTTCGAACACAGCCGAAGAATCCAAAATCTAAACTAAACTAAAACTTTTATTGGCTGTTGCCAAAATCTATAAACAAAATAGATAAGTTCTTCTTTTTTCTTTCTGCGGCGACGCAGCGCCGTCTAAATGGAATCTTTTTTACTACAGTATTTGATGAGGCAGGTGAACCACTGAGATTTTCTGGTAAGCTGTACAATTCTGAATAAAAATTTTCTGCTTCTTTTAGAATTAACTCTTGATTTCGAGTGATATTTCCACTTTTTGTGTTCAAAGCTAGAATTCTTTTCCTAACAAACATGAGATTTCTCTTTGCAGTCTTCAAACCTTTGTTTTCTTCAATGGCTTGCTGGATCATATTGCAATTGAATTTCCTGGTGTCTTCTACAATATTTTCCCTCAGAGTTTTACATAGTTCTGAAAATTCAACTTTTGCAGTAATATTTTCCTTGTTATATTTCATATTTGTTCTCTTTTTCCATAAGCTGTCGTGTCTCTTCTGAGATTTTTTTTAACAGTTTTATATTCTTCTGAATCAGCAATATTTTTTGCTGATTCTAGAACAACATTGATCAAATTCACAGTGAACTCATTAACATCTTCAGTATCCTCAGACAACAGAAGTCTGTTCTTTAGTTCAAGCTGGAAGTCTTGTTTTTTAACTTTTAGAAGCTGTGATTGAATTCTCTTCTTTCGAATTCGTACCAATTTCTGTCTTTCCAATGCAACCTGGAACTTTACCTTACAACGTAGAATTCTGTGATCACTACCACAGTTAAATCTATTTTTCACGGCACAATCAGTAAAAGTGTAATTTTTTACTTTCTCTTACCCATAAGGTAGAGAAAGTATTGTTTTAGGCTCAAATTTTCGAACGCGAGATTTTGTTATATTTACACGTTTTGAGGTCCCCTGAATACGAAAATCATGTTTTTAGCAAATGGTCTGTGTGTCTGTGTGTCTGTGTGTGTGTCTGTGTGTCTGTGTGTTTGTCTGTTATCAGCATATCTCAAAAACAAGTTATGGCAGAAAGTTCAAACTTGGTATTCTGAATGTGTATCATATAGGGATGCTACAGTAAGCTTTTCGTTAAGATCAAGCAAATGGTTCGTGTACAGGGACAATCAAGAGAATTCTAATACATTACGTCTATGGGGGAAATTGCAGGAAAATAGAGTTTAACGTCTATAGATTGCACTAAACCAAATGAAACAAATATATATTTTTTGTAATAGAGGCAGTTAACTGGGAAATTTTTTTTGTGTATGTAGGAGCCTCGCCTCCCCCCTGGGGGGGAAGTCCCCCCTCGAAGGGAGTAAATTTTCATGATGGGTATCTTTCAAAAAAGCTCGAAAATACCTTTAAAAGGAATGGTTGAACCATCGATCTGCGATAATTTAAAACAAAGTTATCGATTTTTTTTACTTTTAACGAAAAAAAAACTTAGAAAAAAAATCGTACTTTTTTTTTTTTTTTATATTGAGAATAAAATGGACTTTTTTTGGATATTTGGTGTTAAACTACTTCTCTAATATGGAAATCGTCTGCCTTATCATAAAAGATATTTTTTTAAAATAATAATTTTAATAAATTATTTTTTAAAAAGAGAAATATTTTTTAATAACCGAATTAAATTCTATATAAATGTAGGTGCATTAATGAAACTGGGGGTTGAGGGGGGCGGTAGCCCCCCTCACACAGAACTAATTATCATATAAAACTCTTCCGAAGCCTAATATGAATTGTTTAACATAGGTTTACATAACAGTACTCGTTATCTTACACCTTAATCTCCAACCTATATTTATAGTATTAAATTTCAGGGTAAGAGAAAGTCATGTGAGTGACACACCAGATTATTTTCAGTTGGAATGTTTCATTTGTTCCTACATTGAGATTTTTCCATGTCCATTTCTCCTTTGGATTCCTTTTAAAAGAATGAATTCCTGACATAAAACTTTTATTTTGAAAATTTAATCAATCTGTGTCCCTTTCATCTCTAGTTCCCTTTCCAAATGTACCAACTACACGTTCATTTGAATATTTGGTACCAATTCGAGCATTCAGACCTCCCTTAATTATTTTAAGATTAAGCCTTCTAGTTTTGCTGAGAGCCTTCGTAACAAACTCATAGAATTTCTACTTAACCTGGTCTTCCCATTGCTGATTGGAGCACGAACTTGAATTATCTGAGCGATTTAACGCTTAGAGAGCTTGATGGTGTGTGCTGCAACTCTATCAGACAAGCTTGTAGCTTTTATTACTCAATTTTTTAAGTTCTTGTTAAACAAAAATAAAAGTCCACAGCATCTGCCGTTATCATTTCCTTGAAAATAAAGCATATTTCTACCTTCAAATCTAGAAAATATTTACCATGTCTTTTAACTTCATTGAGACGTAGAATATCCCATGTAATATGTCGAAATTCGTCAAGCTGAAGTGGTCTGTCTTCAGAGCTCAAGGACCTGCAATTTAAAGTACACACAGGGTGATCACAATTAAAGTTACGATTTTAAAACGCTATAACTTTAAAACTACCGCTAAGAATGACTTGATATTTTACCAGAACAATTGTTAGGCAGTGGAAATTTGTTTGGCAAAGGATAAAAAAAAAGTTCCAAAATGTACTTTTAATCTTTCGTAGGATGTTTGTTTCATGAAGCTCCTATTTTTATCTTGTCACAATCACTGTTTTGCTATAAACACCTATTCTTCTATTTTTTTTTTTTCTTTGCTAAAAAAGTTTTCGTAAACTTTTAAAGTCTGTTGTTTCATCCTACTTAATTTAATTGCTAACAACATTTCTGCGTATAAGGAATCAATTTAGGCATTTCTTTTGAGATTACATTTACAGTGCCATCTATACGCACATTTTATAAATACTGTTTTCCTTCACCAAACATAATTCCATTGTCTTACTATTATTTTGGTAAAAACATTCCTAGTCATTTTGACCGTTAGTTTTAAAATTATAGCGTTTTGAAATCGTAACTTTAATTATAATCACCCTGTATATTCATTCCTTGACAGCTGACCCGGTGATTCTTCGCACCCTCTGCCTTCTTGGTTTCTTGCGACTTTTACATATATATATATTGAGGATACTGAAGACCTCAAAGAATTCACTGAGAATTTTGTCAATGTTGTTCTGGAATCAGCAAAAAATATTGCTGGTTCAGAGGAAGATAAACCTGTTAAAAAAATCTCAGAAAAGACAAGACAGCTTATGGAAAAGAAAACGCAAATGAAATATAATAAGGAAAAAGTACTGCAAAAATTGAATTTTCAGAACTATGTAAAACTCTGAGGAAAAATATTGTAGAAGACACCAGGAAATTCAATTGCAATATGATCCAGCAAGCCATTGAATAAAATAAAGGCTTGAAGACTGCAAAGAGAAATCTAATGCTTGTCAGGAAAAGAATTCTAGCTTTGAAGAAAAAAAGTGGAAATATCACTCGGAATCAAGAGCTAATTCTAAAAGAAGTAGCAAATTTTTATTCAGACTTGTACAGCTCACGAGAACAACTCAGTGGTTTACCTGCCTCATCAAATACGAACGATGCTATACCAGCAATAATGAAGGAAGAAGTAGCTAAGGGAATAAAAGTAATGAACAATGAAATAGCTTCAGGAGAAGACAAAATCACAGTGGATTTTTTAAAAGAAGCAGGGAATGAAGCCATTGGATGTCTTACTGAACGATCCAACAAATGTATAACATTATGTGATGTAGCAAAGGACTCGAAAAATGCTATCATAATTTTACTCTTTAAAAAAAGAGAAAAGGAAGATATTAGAAACTATCATCCAATCAGCCTGCTCTGAATTTTGTATAAAAATCTGATGAAAGTTCGGACAAACCGCTTACAGAAACAATTAGATGCAGCGCAATTTAAAGAACAAGGAGGATTTCGGAGTGGTTTTAGTACCATCGGCCCTATTCATACAATTAGAGAAATTATTGAAAGAAGTAAAGAATACGAACTCTCTCTGTGTGTGGCTTTTGCGGACTACAGAATCGCTTCTTACTCTGTATCACCACTAGCCGTTTTGGATGCATTACGGACAATATTAATTCAAGATATATTCACCTTTTTAGAAACACTTTTAAATAAGCAACAGTCAAATTAAAACTCTACAAAACGAGTCATGCATTCGAAATTAGAATGTGTGTAAAACAAGGAGACATAATTTCACCCAAACTCTTCAATGAAGTACTTGAAGAAGTTTTCCTAAAAATTAAATTTGGAACAGAAAGGCATAAGAATTAATCGAGAGTTCATAAATAATTTGAGATTTGCGGATGGTATTGTACTGTTTGCCTCCTCATTTGAGGATTTGCAAGAAATGCTTCAGGAATTAAACAAAGAAACCAAGCTTGTTGGATTGAAAAGGAACCTCAGCAAGACAAAAGTTTTGTAAAGTTCCTTTGTTTCTCTAGTGAAGATCACTGTTGGTATGCATGAGTTAGAAACGGTATGCAGTTATACTAATCTGGGACAAGTCCTTCTATGAACGGTAACATCATGGAAGAAATTAACAACCGAGTTAAACTTGCATGGAGAGCATTCGGAAGAAATAGTGCCATATTCAAAAGCGGCCGCCCAATTCGTTTGAAAAGAAAAGTTTTTGATCAGTGCATTTTACCTGTTTTAACTTATGCTTCAGAAACTTGGACATTAACATGTAAAGCTATACAAAAACTTCAAACAACCCAAAGAAGCATGGAGAGATGCATGTTAGGATTCACCCGAAGAGACAGAAAGCGAAACACTTGGATTAGGAAACAAACCAAAGTTATTGATGTTATTTCTAGAGTCAAGAAGTTAAAATGGACCTGGGCTGGGAACTTTGCGAGGAGAAATGACGATAGAGAGACCACCAAAGTTCTATTTTGGATACCAAGATACAAGAAAAGACATAGGTAGAGAACACTGTAGAAGTTGAAATAAAGGGAAAAAAAAAAAATGAAAAAAATGAAAGAAAAAAAAAACGCAAAATCAAAAATATGTAAAATAGCAATTACAAGATCTGTAATATATATTAGCAAAAAAAAAAAAAACTTGAGTGACTGCATTCGACTTTACTCGACTTTCGTAACATTAAGTAATTATCGGTCGTATAAATAAATTAAAGTAAAAGAAGTCATTAAAAAAAGAAAAACAATATGGTGCGTCTCTCACACGACTTTCTCTTACCCTGTAAATTAATACTGTAATACGAATTGAAGATTAAAGGGTAAGATAACGAGTACTCTTATGTAAAACCCATGTTAAAAAAATTCAAATTAGGCCTCGGAACAGTTTTATTTGACAAATAATTCTATATGGAGGGGGGGTTACCTCCCCCCCCCCCGTTTCACTATTGTGCATACATTTATGTAGAATTCAAATCTACTATTAAATTCAAAAGTTCGTTTAAAATTATTCAGACAACTTTCACACGCAACATTCCTTGAAACTTATCAATCTTGAACAAATATTTCTAGTAACAACCGTATTAACTTCAAAATACAACATTTGGATCACCTGAAATTATTTGTTTCTTATGTACTTCAGAAGACACAGACAAAGGTCAAACGTTAAAACTTGACTTTGGTATTCAGGGAGCCTCAAAACGTGTAAATATACAAAAAAAAAAAAAAAAGATGAATGTTTAGCTTTAAAAAATACATGATTTACCATTATGCTATGAGGGATTAGTTTCAATTGCTGAACAGATTTCCTGGACATGGTAAAATATTACAGTAAAGCACTTCCACTAACAGTATAAAATAATGTTATGGCTTAAATAATGGCAGCCCTGTATATCTTCTAAAAGTCATGTACACATCACATGGTGCACATAAATATAATCCTATAATTATAACATACAGCACAACCTGAAGTACACTTCCATCAATTTTCAATTATTGTCGCACAGTAATCTAGTTCTTTTGTGTAGCCCTGTAAACAAACAGTGAATGATTTCTACACTATATTCTACATGAAACATGTTTTACGTATATAAAAAAAATATAACATATATTTGTTTCATTTGGTTTAGTGCTATCTGTAGACGGTAAACTTGACTTATCTGCAATTTCTCCCATAGACGTAATGTATTTAATTTCTCCTGGGGATTCCTGTACCCGGACCACCTCAACGAAAAGTTTAATGTAGCATCCCTATACGATAAATTTTTAGAAATCGCCGTGGCGTAGAGGTATGTCTTTGGACTGTTACCCAGACGACCTCGGCAGGGGCAAGTAAATTTAAAGACTCTAAATAATTAATTCTGAATTCTTATTATTATCTTTGGATATTTAATTTCCTACTCTAGCTGTTTCTAGAATATCCTAATTTATGTTAATCTTGTATTCTGGAATATTCGGATATTGTATATAAGTAACTTGTTCCTCAGTTTGAGTATGTTCTCAGTCGAGTGTAGCTGTATTACATGTTTGTTCTGCTAGTAAATTACGTTTCTTACTTTCCTTCGAGTGCTTACCTTGGTTCTTCACGACGTCTACGTGACAATATGCTAATAATAGACAGGCGCTCACAGACCAACTGCTATAAACGTGATTTTTTTTATTGAAGGGACCTCAAAACGTGTAAATATAACAAATGCCAAATTCCAAAATTTTACCCCAAAACAATACTTTCTCTACCTTATGGGTAAGAGAAAGCATAAAGAGAAAATTATATTAGAGTGTTTGAGTATCTCTTTCTATATAGTATGCTGCCTAATTTAACGCTATTGCACTTAAAATAATTTAAACCCATAGATCACATTGATAAAGAATCTTTCTTTATGTCCCTGCAAAAGTCAATAAGTGCTAGATTCACCAAAATCTGTCAGTTCGTGAGACAGTCTCCTTTAATATATATATAAAGTTTCAACTCAGTCGGATAAGATATTTAGATGATATCGCACTTTAAATAATTTGAGTCGATTAGACATAATGATAAAAAAGTTTTCTTTGTGTCCCTGTAAAAACAATCTGGTGTGAAACAACCACACGACTTCCATTACCTACTATTATACGTATAAGTAATATGTTTTTTTTTTTGTTTTGTTTTTTTGAGATAATGTGATCAGAAGACATAAAATTGTCCTAACGAAGTAGAAACCTAAAATAAAAATATTTTCGGTAAGAGAAACTTGATACACGTGCAAAGACATATAAAACAAAATTTGTATAGCGCGTTAAAAAATAAGAAAAAAAGTTAGTAGAGTTATATTTTGAAACACCAATTTCCGAGATCTAAAACTGACCTACCTAAACAGGATGACTGTTAATTTTCCTGTAATAACCATGTAATACATGAGAAAGGATATCTAAAAGGGATTTTTGTAACAATTTTCAAGATAATCGTTAGAGCCGTTTTTGAGATACCGACTTTTACCAAAATTTGGCATGCTCAATTATTGGCCGGAAAACAATAATCACATACAAAAGGAAATTTAAAAGGCAGTTAATATAACGAGTTTGAAAAAAAATCTGTATAGCCGTTTTTAAAGGAACGCACTTCCGAGACCTAAAATTGAGCTATTTATACAGGACACCTATTAATTTTCCTGAACTAACTATATCATTCAAAAGGACATTTAATAAAGTGTTTATGTAGCAACTTTGAAGAAAATTGTTAAAGCCGTTTTTGAGATATAGACTTACGATCCCACTTCCGGTTTTCCCATTTCCACCAAAATTTAGATTCATCTGTACACCAGACCTCTCTCCTTTCTGAAGATTCGTCCTTCAATTTTTATTAGTTTCGGAGTTATGATAGCCAGAAGATTCCCCCACATACATACACACACACTGACCAGTTGCAAAAAAATTTTTTTTGGTCTCGGGAGACCTTAAAACGTGTAAATAAGGTAAAAACTCAATATCGAATTTTTGGACCGAATACAATACTTCCATTGCCTACTGCAGTCGGCTAATGGAAGTAAAAATATATGTTAAGAGCTAGATGCTCAAAAACTCATACAGTTCATATATAATATGTATATGAATTTTCAATTTATTCGAATAAGACGTTTAGACGCTGTCGCATTTTAAATAATTTGAGCACATAGGCCATGATGAAGAATTTTCTTTATAGTCCAGTAAAAAAACTGTAAGTACTAGATTTACCATAATCTATACCGTTCGAGCGACAGTGATCATTAGTATCTATATAAATTATGAACCCAATCGAATGAGATATTTAGACGCTTTTACGCTGTGAATAAGTTAAGCCCGTAGGCTTTTAGAATTTCTCTTTGTTTCTCTGTAAAACAACTATATGGTAAGTGCTAGATTCATGTAAATCAGTAGTGCTTGTGCGACGGTGATCTATAATATATGTACTACTTTCAGGTTATTCGAAAAAATGTTTAGAAGCTATCATTTTTACACACACACACACGTACACACATCAGAGTTGCAGCATTTTAATTTATTCCAGAGCATTTTTAACCCCGCCTTCCTTTCATACCACTTTTATTTTAAGAGTTTTTTTTTTTTTTTTTCTTATTTTATCGTATTTATCTATTGAAGGAAATAATTCTATAATTAAAGTGGTGCGAAATAAAGGTGGTGCTAAAAATTCTCCGGAATAAATTAAAATGTTCGCATCTATGTACACGTGCACACACACGTACACCACCGTAAAAAATGTGAAAGTGAACTAAGGGGACCTCAAAACGTATAGATACACACCAAAATCTCAAAGTCGACTTTTTTCAAGATTACAGTAGTTCCCTTACACATGTATGTTCGGAAAGTAAAAATAAAATAAAGTAAACTAATTTTACTCAAAATCATGTAAACTTACTAGTTTTATTCTATAATCTGGTGGAGCACTAATCGTCCAAGATATGTATGCAACAACCTTTGGATTATCGGCGGTTATAACGCCATCTTCTTTCTTATCGTAATTATATCTCCCTGAAATAAAAGAAATCAAATGTTGAATGAGATAAACTGGTTTTTACTTTCTCTTATCCATACACATGCAGAGAAAGTACTGTTTTGGGGTTAATTCTTCGAAACAGAGATAATTCTCGGATCTTTTCGTAATGCAAGTGCACTCCGCAGCTCAGCTTCTTAAACAAATAACAAACATGACTGACGTTGACGATCTATTCTAACTAGATGATATTGAAAGCTTAGAACTATTGGAAGCATTTGAAAGAAGGAAAAGGACGGTGCATTAAATGATTTGGATTCTTTGGATAATGTGGCATTTCGATATCGCTATCTATTAAATAAAGATTCCGTGGAATCTCTAATACAAATGTTAAATAATAGGCTGTCATCTGCCACAGAAAAGAATAATGCATTAACCTCGGCAGAAATTTTTTTTTTATACCTTTAATATTCTCTTATACATAACAATCAAAATTTTAAATCGTAGCGTAAACAGTTGTCGTCTGCGTGATTATTCTTTTTAAAAACGCTCTAAAGTAAAATTGATTCTTAATCCGTGCGTAAACAAAAGCGAAGTAAAAAAGAGCGAAGCGTGTATCAGTGTTGCATATTTGATTTTTACCCTTTCTAATATTCTAATCCGATTGATTGGTTAATTGCGGGCCGTATTCACCAAACTTCATTGATCGAAGATTAAACCATGGATCAGCAAATCCGAGAATTAAAGCTAACACTGGATTAAATTCCTACAGTATTCACCATCAGCCGATTACGTGATCCATGGATTAACTGGAAGAGAAATAAAAACTTCGTTTTGATTGGCCACGAACGAAGATAGCATTTATTCACCATTCGGCTTCAATTAACTAATCATTCGTATTAGAAGATTAGAAAGGGATATAAGCAAATTGGCAATACTGCTTTTGTTTTCTTTGCTTTTGTTTACGCACGGATTAAGAATCAATTTTACTTTAGAACATTTTTAAAAAGAATAATCACGCAGGTGACAACTGTTTACGCTACGATTTAAAATTTTGATTGTTATAATTAACCCTTTGTTGCATATTAATCACCTGGGAAACTTTAAAGGAAATTATTGTGTTTTTCCTATTTAAAATTGCCCCAGAAATCAGGGAAAAAAATTGTTTCATCAAAATTTTGTTTATTTTGAAAGTTACAGTTTGTCCACTGTAGTGGACAGTATGCATATAGAGACTGGATACCTAAAGTAGAAGTGGTGATGAAAATAACAAAAGCAGTCACTTTTTTCATCGATACACAAATGAACTTTGCATTTTACACATGAATATGTAGATTTTCTTAAGCATAACTCCATTTTACATCTTTGAGCACTATTTGATATTTGTCTAGCAAAATGATCCACTCCATCGTAGAGGACAGAGCTTGCTTTGACTGACATATTTTTGTAGGTTTTTATACTGACATTGGCCCTTGTTTACATAAGTCTTTCTGTATCTTGTTCATCAATTACTCTTGATACTGCTTGTATTAGTCCTTTGGTAATGGACATCTTGAAAAATCCTAGAACATTGCGGTATGACATAGAACATTGTGGTATATTTGTATAGAACATTGTGGTATGACAGCTTTGCAAAGAAGCCAAGAATTTATCACGGTAACATCTATAAAATGAAATAATACCCTTCTGTACCACTAGAATGGACAAACGAAAACTGTTCTACATTAGTCTATGTTCATAACGTCCATTATAGTTGACAAAAAGAAAAGTACATCAATTTTCATGAAAAACAGCATCTGAAAATAAGTGTTCTATTCAAACATATTGTACAATGCCCAAAATTATTATTTCAAAATGAAAAATGTCAAAATGAAAAAAGTTAGCACTTATACACAATGTTTACAATGAGAAATCATACTGACTTGGAAGTAGAGGTTGACGCTATTTTCAAACTAGCAATGCAATCTATAATTTTATATTATACTGCTATCTATGAGCAACAGTTGAAAGTTTAAATAATACAGAAAGAATAAACATTGAAACCAAATCTGTAAAACCATTTGTGTGAAAAAAAAAAAAATAAATAAATAAACTTTTGTCTACTACAGTGGACACCATGCAACAAACGGTTAAGAGAATCTTAAAGCTATTAATTTTTTTTTTCTGCCGAAGTTAATGCATTATTCTTTTCTGGGGCAGATAACAGCCTATTATATAACATTCGTATTAGAAATTCCACGGAATCTTTATGTAATGGATAGCAATATCGAAATGCCACATTATCCAAAGAATCCAAATCATTTAATCCACCGTCCTTTTCCTTCTTTCAAATGCTTCCAATAGTTCTAAGCTTTCAATATCATCAAGTGAGAATAGATCGTCAACGTCAGCCATGTTTGTTATTTGTTTACGAAGCTGAGCTGCGGAGTGCGCATGCGTTACGAAAAGATCCGAGAATTATCTCTGTTAATCCTCCGATATTCGACGATCAAAAACGAAGTTGTTGGAGACTACCGATTTTCGTATTATCGAGCGATTTCCACTGATCCGATGTTTAATCGGAGTTTTAAGAAGTTGGTGAATATGGCCCAAGTGTACAGGTTGATTCAAAATTTGTGTAACCAATTTCAGAACATCAGAAATTTTTATTGGGTTAAGTTATTTTTATGAAATTTTCAATGTGGTTTCCTTTAACATAGTACACTTAAAGTAAACATTTAGTCCAAGCCAAAAGAATATTTTCAGCCATTTTTGGGTGGTATTTTTCTAACTTCCTCTTTGATTGCTTTTTGAAGCCCTTGAAATTTTCTTACTTTACGTCTACTTAACTGTTTTTTAAATATCGCTATAAAAAATAATCACAAGGATAACAGTCAGGGGATGATGGTAGCCATTTCGCAGGAGGAATTTTTTTTTTTAAATCTTTCTGCCATTTTACAGTTGATTTTGCAGTATGACTTGGTGAAGAATCTTGGTGAAAAACAAACTTTCCTTGAGGGTAAAGACGTTTATTCTCTTAGATCATGTGCTTCAAAACTTTATTCTGATAGTATTTAGCACCAATTTTAGCCTTTGGTTCTACAAAAAATGGTTTTGTTAAGCATTAAGAGGACATTCTCATCCATACCATAACACCTGACGGCCAACTTGCCTTTTGCAAAACAGCTACGTCTTTGCGACACTTTTCGTGTGAAATATATTGTATCCTCGTTTTGCAAGTTATGGATAAAAGATGAAACAGTGCTTCATCCGAAGTTATCCATGTTTTGTATTTAACTTAGCGTAACATTAAATACAGAGGTCAAAAACGTTTTCTTCGTTTTTCTATGGCCTTTGCAGATATTTGATGACAGACTGGTTTATTCACTTTTTTATAGCCAATTTCCTTTATCTGACGAGAAATTGTCGATTGCGATACCTGTAGTTTCTTTGCTAAAGTTCTTTCAAGCAGAGGATTTTCTACTGTGATAAGTCTTTTCAGTTCCTTTTTTTTTTTCTTTTCCACCAAGGACTTCCTTTCGTCCGCATTTTTTTCATGGACCTTTTGACTGCCAGCCAAATTTTATTTCTTTTCGAAGTTCAGATAGTAATCCACTAGAAAATGTCTTTTCTAATTTTTAAATGCCTTATTTATAACAGAATTTGAGCAACCATCCTTAAAATGCCAAAAAGAAATTCAAAAACTGGCGTACAGACAATAGCAAGAAATTAAAACTTTTTCACACACCATAAATTTTAAATCAGCACAACCGGTTTCGAAAGGACTTGGCCTTTCTTCATCAGGTGCAAACACGTGCAACTGCCTTGGAGGCAAGAGCAAGACTGAAAGCAGGACAAAATCCAGAGGGGGAGGAGCAACACAAACAACCAATAGGAAGCAACATGCAGAGCAGGACCAATCAGAGAGGAACACACGTACACACACCACAAAAAGAGGAGGGAGGAAAGGAGTAAACAATTATTTTTCTTTTTCTTTTTCTGTTTTTTTTTTTTTTTTTTTTTTTTTTTTTTTAATTTCAATAACATTAAACTAATAAGTAAATTTAATAAAATTTATCCATTAATTGTTTTTTTTTTTTTTTTTTTTTAGAATTATTTTATTATAACTAAAATGATGTTATAAACATAATGAAGGAAATTATTTAATTGAATTAAACAAATTTTTCCAGGCTGTAGACAGCAAAATGGAATAAGATTTTTCATTGACAATTTCATCACGATTAAGGTAAATAGTTAAATTTTCCAAAAAATCCAGTTCAGAAACGCGTTTGGCATGAAAGATAATTTTGGCACTCTTAAAATTAAAACTATGATCAAATTCCCAACTGTGCTTCGCAATAGAAGATTTAGAAATTTCTTGATTAACAACATACCGAGAATGTTCACGTAAACGACATTCAAGATTTCTTTTAGTTTGTCCAATATAAGATAAATCACAGTTATTACAAGGGACATTATATATACCCCATTTTTGAAGCTCAGGAACAGGGGATTTGGTTGAAGGGAATTGGAATTTATTGACAGGTTTAAAAATAACGTGAAAATTGAAACGTTTCAAAACTTTGGCTAATTTAAAACTTAAGGGGGGATAAAACGGTAAGACAACAAGATTATCAGGTTTAATTTTATCATCAATGGAAAGAGTAGAATTATAAGTTGGCCTACTGAACTTTTTGAGAGCTTTATCAATTATCGAGGGTCTAAAACCTCTTTTAATAGCAACATACTTTAAATAATTCAGTTCTTCTTTAAGAGAAGAAGTATCAGGACAAATTTTAAGGGCACGATACACGTAAGTGTAAAAGGTGCCAATTTTTTTGTTTAGCCGGATAATTAGAGAGAGCATGGGGAGGGTTAGAAACAGAGAAAGGTTTCCTGTACACAGAGGTTCTTGATGTTTTAGTTACTAGGTACGATTCCTTTTTTAAAACCTCTGTGTACAGGAAACCTTTCTCTGTTTCTAACCCTCCCCATGCTCTCTCTAATCATCCGGCTAAACAAAAAATTGGCACCTTTTACACTTACGTGTATCGTGCCCTTAAAATTTGTCCTGATACTTCTTCTCTTAAAGAAGAACTGAATTATTTAAAGTATGTTGCTATTAAAAGAGGTTTTAGACCCTCGATAATTGATAAAGCTCTCAAAAAGTTCAGTAGGCCAACTTATAATTCTACTCTTTCCATTGATGATAAAATTAAACCTGATAATCTTGTTGTCTTACCGTTTTATCCCCCCTTAAGTTTTAAATTAGCCAAAGTTTTGAAGCGTTTCAATTTTCACGTTATTTTTAAACCTGTCAATAAATTCCAATTCCCTTCAACCAAATCCCCTGTTCCCGAGCTTCCTAAGTAGGGTATCTATAATGTCCCTTGTAATAACTGTGATTTATCTTATATTGGTCAAACTAAAAGAAATCTTGAATGTCGTTTACGTGAACATTCTCGGTATGTTGTTAATCAAGAAATTTCTAAATCTTCTATTGCGAAGCACAGTTGGGAATTTGATCATAGTTTTAATTTTAAGAGTGCCAAAATTATCTTTCATGCCAAACACGTTTCTGAACTGGATTTTTTGGAAAATTTAGCTATTTACCTTAATCATGATAAAATTGTCAATGAAAAATCTGATTCTACTTTGCTGTCTACAGCCTGGAAAAATTTGTTTAATTCAATTAAATAATTTCCTTCATTATGTTTATAACATCATTTTAGTTATAATAAAATAATTCTAAAAAAAAAAAAAAAAAAAAAAAAAAAAACCAATTAATGGATAAATTTTATTAAATTTACTTATTAGTTTAATGTTATTGAAATTAAAAAATAATAATAATAATAATAATAATAGTTGTTTACTCCTTCCCTCCCTCCTCTTTTTGTGGTGTGTGTACGTGTGTTCCTCTCTGATTGGTCCTGCTCTGCATGTTGCTTCCTATTGGTTGTTTGTGTTGCTCCTCCCCCTCTGGATTTTGTCCTGTTTTCAGTCTTGCTCTTGACTCCAAGGCAGTTGCACGTGTTTGCACCTGATGAAGAAAGGCTAAGTCCTTTCGAAACCGGTTGTGCTGATTTAAAATTTATGGTGTGTGAAGAAGTTTTAATTTCTTGCCATCCTTAAAAAGCTTTAAAATTTCACTTCGGGTTTTAGGATCTAATTTCGGAGCCATAATTTACTCCCACTAATAAAAATAGCTAGACTGGCAATTTAAACGTCTCACTTTGAAAAATAAAACTGGTGGTAAAGCGATTAAAATTTACCGTAAATAGTTGCATGCTTTTAAAATTTGTCACGCTAATTTTGAATCAACCTGTATTATTAATATTACTATCAAACCCATGCGAAATTTTCGCAGTTTATTTGTTTTTTTATTTACCTTTAAAAATTGAAACTTAATAAGTCTTTTATCAATTTCACCTCCCAATTCAAATTTTAATTAGGATCAGAAGTCAAATTTTTATTAATTTTTGTGGGAGGAAATGTTAATAATTGTTAAAGCAAATCATTCAAAAAAAAGTTTCAAAATAAAAATCATGTTTCATGACCCAGTTTTCATATTTCCCCAGGCAAGACAGCTTTAATAAAGGACCTCCTATGACGACTTTTAAAATTTTGCCGCCATGTTAGCGAGATGTCTTTTAATTTATTATTATTTGTTCAATTTGGCATAATTTTTTTGTTAAAAACACTTTGTCCCTATTTTGATTATATTTTTTATGATTGCGTTTTTCAGTCAATTTATGGCAAATTCATATTTTGTTTATATCTTTAAAATATTGCTGGCTTTAAAACGACGCTTGTAAGGATTGTAAAAATGCAACTTTTAAGAATAAATTTTTTTATAAAATGATCGAATCAGACAAATGTCGTATTTTTATTTATTTATTTATTTATTTGTTTTAATTAGGTCATCAAACTGAGTCCGCGTGTTTATTACGTATAAAGTATGTTACTTGTGTATTCTTTTTTATCCTCTTGTATTTTATTAAGTCACTATCGTATCGTTTCTACAAAATGTAATCGTAATCGGTCCACGTTGGAGAAATATTATATAAATTTTTGTTATTATTAATATTATTACTAGCAAACCCAGACGAAAATTTCGCAATTTATTTCTTTCCTTATATACCTGTAAAATTTGAAACTCGTAAATATATCATACTAATTTCACCACCTAATTATATTTTTAATTTACCAGAAGCCAAATTATTATTAGAACCAAATTAATATTGTGCAATAGTGAAACCAAAATCATTCAAAGAAAGGATTCAAAATTAAATTCATGGTTGGCGACCCACTTTCATATTTCCGCAGTCAGAACAGTTTTAATATAGGACATCCATGACGACTTTTAAATTTTTGTCGCCAAGTTGACGATGACATTTATTTATTTATTTTGGCATATTTTTTTTGTTTTAAAAAATAATTCCTATATTTTGATAGATTTTAAGATGGAAATACGTTTAAAGATGTGACTGAAAGCACAGCTCGGTATGAAAATTATCCCCGACACCATTTTTGCAAATTCCTATGTAAAATGACCTCCTGAATCCGAATATGACGTCCATTTTGCCCTACCACCCACCGTTTTTTTTAGACGGTCCCCTATTTTTATCATTTTTCGGTAATTCTATGGCTATAAATTTGATTTTTAGGAGGGAAAGGATTTCTTTTTAACTGTTAAATATCTTCTGGGAGGCTACAGAGTTGGAAAATTCTAAAACTTGAACATTTGCGGCAAGGGGAAAATTTAGGAGGGATTTGCCACTGAAATTTTGTACTACATTTCTTATATTTTTTAATAAATGTTTAGTCTATAAAAGAAGGTGGGGATTCCAAATTTGTTGCGTACAGCTTTGCAAGAACTAGATAAATTATTTATGATATTTGGCACACCTAAATTTCTGAGTTTCATGTTAAAAAACTGTAAAATACTACGCCATTGCACATTAAAGCAGTTATTCCATATAAAGGTGGAATTATCCAATGCAGAATACATATTTTTTTAAAGTAATTGCGTTTAGATCTAAAAAATAAATAATTTTATTTCATACATTAAAATATAACAAGTTTATTTCATATAATAAATCATAATAGAATACAAAGTGTATGTTTATTATATTACGTTTAAAAAGAAAAATTTATGTACAGTCGCTAATTAAAGTATCCGAGCACTAGCAAAAATTCCTATGAAAAAATATAGAATTAATACTGTTTTGTTAAATAAATCTTTGTCGAATCATGTTCTTAGACTGACTAAGAACAGGATTCGACAAAGATTTATTCAACAAAGCAGTATTAACTCTACTTTTTTAAATAGGAATTTTTGCTAGTGTTCTGATACTTTTGTTACCGACTGTAGGTTTTTATTAAATACTTCGCAGAGTATAATAAAGCGAATCACTAAGTCAAAAATGTACAGTCAGCCAAAAAAAAAAAAAAACGCCCCCCCCCACCTAATTTCGCCGTAAATTATCGTAGAAACATGCAACTGGTACCGATCAGTTTGTAATAACGTGTAGTTTGCAATGTTATAGTTAGATTTTACTTAGGGGGGTCATCTACATATTAAAACTGACATCAACTTCATTTTTTTCAATGGTAACCCCCCTTTTTTATAATTTATTTGAATTCTCTGGATCAAATC
Organism: Salticus scenicus; assembly: GCA_963930645.1. Taxonomy (NCBI): domain Eukaryota; kingdom Metazoa; phylum Arthropoda; class Arachnida; order Araneae; family Salticidae; genus Salticus; species Salticus scenicus. The sequence goes on along the minus strand of CAWVNO010000717.1, from coordinate 522,423 downwards.
ATCACGAAAAATGGTATAGTTTATATATTTCGCTCAATTTTTCATAGAGTTATAAGCTGTCAAAATTTGGGGATGCTAATGTTAAATGAATGTAACAAACATTAAATCATATCTTCCGAAATAATTATGATATTTAAATTCTGTTTTTTTTATTCGTTAGAATGAAGTGACCCAAACATATTCCATGCAAATTTTTGCTAATTTTTTTTTTTTTTTTTGAATTATGAAAATTATTAATAAATTCATATTTCAAAAAATTATGAATTATGACCTATGTTAATTTTAGCACGAATAGAACGGGCATCATCAAAAACATGGGTTTCCAAATTTACAGCTCGTTCCTAACATTATTTTTTGAGTTACAGTGATATCTCATTTTTTATTGCTGTTAGGGGGGCGTCACTTGTTATAATTTGTATCCTGTGTGAGTCAATATTTCTATACATTTTGACGAAAAACTATTTTAATTTACCTTTATGTTATTATAATTGTTTTCTAAGGAACATTTTGACGTTTATTATACAAATTGGCTTATTTTTTATAAAATTATCGCAATGCAGGCAAGAGATTGGGAAAGAATTCCAAAAGAAATGTAGCCCCGCCTCTATATTGCGGAAACAGTATTAAAAAAACTAGTTTGCATACTCGTATATGATTCTATATGTGACGCTGGTGTGCATAAATATCAATGGCATTTACTACATTGAATGCTGAAGATAAAATTTGAATGATTTAATTGGAAGTATGTAAAATAATTTTGTTTTATAATGTAAAGTTTTAGAAAAATTCTGTGAAGGCGTGGCTTTCTTTGCAAAAAAGAGGTTTACTCGATTCTGAAATGTTAAGTCTTTGTTCTTAAATATTGCATAACTTTTTCTAGTTTCTCACTGCTAAAATTCTATTTTATCCCTTTTGTGTTCTGTTTTTAACTTGAATATTCTAGGATTCGTGCATCTCAAGTTGTATATCATGATTTTGAAAATGCGGTAGGACGAGGATTACTATTTGAAAGAGCAATATGCAGTGAAAAATACTTTTGTTTTTGCTTTCTTTTAAATTAATATAATTAATTTTTTTGTCAGATTTTTTAAAACATATTTTCTGTTTTAATCTTGTTGTGACATTTTCGCATTCGTTTACTCTACCGTTTATGCTATTTAAATTTTATCGCATGACGTAACATAATAAAATATAAACTTTTTATTAATTTTTTTTTTTAATACCGAATAATATAGTGAATTTTTTTTTTCTAAGTTTTTAAAATTTATTATTGAAACAAAGGGCAATGTTATTTATTTTCGATTATTCTAATCACGGCGTAAAACTGGCGACACATTTGTCCCGGAAAACGAATTTAAAACTAAGTAATATGTCTTATAACTTTTAAAAATATAGATTTTACGCATTTAGAATTCAAGTACAGTAGACGACTGCAGAACGGGGAATATTCGTTCTAGGCAATAGGAAACCGTTTTTTCTATATCCATATTTATTTTCATATGAATATACACAATAATTATACTCTTTCTAGTGAAAGTATTTGTTTCATACTATTTTGTTTATATAAATATGAATATAAGGAATATTTTTAAGAAATATCGTAACACTCAAATTGTGAAAGAAACGCCCACTGGAGGAGTTACAGATTTCCAAATGACGTGAAACTACATCAGCAGTCGCGAAAATATTAAATATCCTTTCTCAGATTTTAGTTTAAATCTTGTTATCTATATTTTTGTATATTATCTATTGTTGGTTTGCACGCCTAAAATTAAGTGTAAAACTTTATAGTAACACTTTCATGAGGGGCTTACTGTATAAAATAAAAATATACCCAACAAGAAGTAGATAATTCTTTTTCTTAAATATTAAACACTTTTTTTTTCTTTTAACCGCTATTAATATTATTATCTATATTACTATTATTCTTTTACCTTGGTATCTAGATTTTTGTAATTCAACATTGTATTGTAGGGTTCATATGATTCAAGCTATTTAATTTTCTTCCTATGAAGTGATGTATTTTACTATTCAATGTTTAATAAATAGAAACCAATAAAAATCTTTTAATTCATAAACTAACACAGAAAGTTTTGCGAAATAGAATCGTTTTTTATTTTATAATAAACATTTCTGAATTTTCTTTCCGGTGTGAAATTTAATAAAAAATGTTTATCGCGTGTTAGATCAAAATTTATTTTTTCTCTATGTATACACGGTCCCCTAACACATTTTCACATGTAACTCTGTTTAAAATTGATTTAAAGTGTATAAATAGGTATGTTTTCCGAACTGCCTTGATCTCAAAAATCGGAATATGGGGTCAAAAATAGGGGGTCGTTATTGAAAAAAATGAAGTTTATGCCTGTTTTTATATGTAGATGACCCCTTAAGTAAAATCTAACTACTCCATTAAAAACTAGACGTTGTTGCAGATCGATAGGTACCAGCCGCATGCTTCTACGATAATTTACGGCGAAATTAGAGGGAGGGGGTGGCGTTTTTTTTTTGGCTGACTGTACAAAGGTACAGTCGGGGAAAAAAAAAAACGCAACACCCGCTGTAATTTCGTTATTAATTGACGCAGGAACATCTAACAGACATAATTCAACAGGAAATTAAAAGCACTTTCTGAATATGTTGTCAAAATTTGAATTAGGGGTCATCTACATATTGAAATGAGCGCCAACTTTGATTTTTTCAATAGCAACACCCAATTTTCACTTCATTTTTGAATTTCTGAGAGTCTGGCAGTGCGGAAAAGTGTACTGTTTATATACTTTATCGTTAGTATTTATAGAGTTATAAACAATAATGTGTTAGGGGGTTATCTGTAAATGTAGAAAAATAAAATTAAGATCCTATAAGAAATAGAAAAATTTTAATGTTTCACACCGGAAATCTTTCAGGAAAAAAATAATTATAAAAATTAATAAAACGTTGCTTCTCTTACTGTTTTTTCATTAACTTGATTTCAATTTTTAGATTTGTATATACTTCAGTACTTCTTTAGATAATTTTAGGTCTATTTAAATACATTGCACTTGCGATTAGTCCATACAGCACCCTTTGAAAAAAGTGCAATATTTTTCAAGTAAAAGTGTCTATTATGGCTATACTGATCACCATTGAAGCTTAAACTTTCTTTCGTAGGTAGGTAACATAATATACGAAAGGAAATAATATAGATATATATACAACAACGCATAAATTAAATCTTTTCGGATAAATTATTGTAAGGGTTAATGAAGTAAATATTAAACAATTTTAATCGCACTTACCAGTTTTGGGTCAGTTAAACTCTTTGGAACTGTACGACTGGTTTTATAATTTCTATGAAAATGTAATTTCTTAAATAACCGTTTCGCGACTGCTAACGTAGATTCACGCCATTTGAAAATCTGTAACTGTGTGAGTGGGCGTTTCTTTCGTAATTTGTGTTTTACATATTTTTTAAGTGTGTACCCAGTGTTCATATTTTTGCAATAAAATATAGTATGGATAGAAATATATTGATTAGAAAGAAAGCAATTATAAAGTATATCCATTTGTAATATAATTGTGAATACAGAAAATTTGTTCTGAAATATTTTAGTTTGAGATTATAACGCCCGTAGGCGGGTCTTACTGTCAAAAAGACAAAATCCTGCGGTCGCAAAAAGTGTTAAAATATATTTATAAAAGTTAAAATATGTTTTTGAAAATGTATAAAGTTAAAATATATTAATAAAATTTTAAAGACTAAAGTGTCCTTAAAATAATAACCCTCCCCCTACAAAATAAATAAGTAAGTAAATAAATAAAATAAGCCTTTTTTAACTTTGACGGTATTTAAGAAACGATTTTACAAGTCTGTCTTGCATTCCAATTCCATTCGTTTTTTATATTTGACAATTTCACATTAAACCTATTTTTCTATTTAAAACAGTAAACCCCGCCTAATTAGTTAATTTTTTTCTTCTAGTGTTCGTTTAAAAGGTTCAAAATTTATCGCCAATTAATCGAAGAAGTAAATACCACTTGTGCATATTTTTGTCAACATAAAATAAGGGGTTTAACAGGAATACTCAATGTCACATTTACTTTTCTTTTCTATATTGTTTTGTTTTGAAGAATGATGAAGGCGGGGCTTTTCTTCTTTAGAAAACAGGAATTCTTGATGCTATGTCAAAAAATCATCATTTTTGTTTTATTTCTTTGCGATTGACGTTGTTGGCATACAATTTGACCCGTAAATAAAAAATAAAAATATTTTGTTTAATTTTCTTTGTTATTTTTTAAGATTTGATTCGTTATCTCAAGCAAAACTTTATAAGAGACGGCCCCCTAAACCCCTCCAAAAGAAAGATTTATTTATATCTCGAAAACTAATAACTGGAATGAGCTGCAAATTTGCACACCCATATTTTTCAGCATTAGGATTCATTTTATGTAAAAATTTATATAGGTCATAATTCATAATTTTTATGAATATGAATTTATTAATATTTCTCATAATTAAAAATATGTTTCAGAATCAAAAAGTAATGATGGATTATGTTTGGGTTTCTTCACTGTATCTCGTAAAAAAAAAATTATACCGATCAAGTTATTTTTTGTGAAGATATTAATAAAAGTTTGAAATATGAATTTAATATTAGCACCTTCAAACTTTGAACGCTTATAACTCTGTGAAAAAATAAGTAAAATATACAACCAATATACTTTTTCGCGTTGTCGCGATCCCAGGAATTCAAATATAAAATAAAAATGGGGCATTACCATTGAAAAAATCAAAGTTTGTGCGCGTTTTAATATGTAGACGACCCCCAATTCAAAATTTCTATTCATTTTCTGAAACTACTTATAATTCCCCGTCGAATGATACCTATTACATTTTTCTACATCGATTAGCAACGAAGTTACGTTGAGTGTTGCGTTTTTTTTTTCCCCGACTGTACAATGTTATGACTTCAGTATTATATAAACATAATATTTTTATTTGTTTGAATCATTAGTTTTTAATTTATTATAAATAGAAAAGGTACAAGTCAATTTTTCTGCAATGCGGCTTTTTTCCCCCCTTAGTGTATACGTGCTAGATACACCAATATCTATACTTTTCGTGCGACGGTGACTTATAGCATGCGTATAAATTTCAATCTCAGACAAATAAGGCGTTTAGATGATATTGTACTTTAAAAAATTTGGGCCCATAGTCCATATTGATAAAAAAATTCTGTATGTGTCCCTGTAAAATCCTATAAGTCTTGATTCCCCAAAATCAATAAGTTCGTGCTATGGTGATCTATACCATACGTAAAATTTTTATCTCATTCGAACAAAGCGTTTAGGCGCTATCATGTTCACTCACACATGCATACATCATCGTAAAAATAGTAAAAACGAACGCAGGGGACCTGGAAACGTATAGATACACCAAAGTCTCAAAGTCGAATTTTTGACATGATTAAAAATTACAATACGATCTCTACGTATTTATGTTCGGAAGGTAATGACTAAGAAGGGAAGTGTGAATCAGTGAAATTGCTATTGAAACCAAACCAAGCTTAAATTAAAGAGCATGGTCGAAAACATTGGGTACAGTACGAATTTGCTGCAACAACTCCCATGGGGGCAAGATATTACCCCCTAATAGTTTGAGTTATGTCTATAAAAGCCAACAAAATGCACACAAAGTGAGAACGGATAGCGTAGTGGTATCGTGCTTGACTTCTAATGCGGAGGACCTGGGATCGAATCTCCGCAAGGGCGTTTTGTATTTTAGTTTTTTATTTCAACTGAAATATTTATTATTTACATTTTTAATTAAATTAAATCATTATTTTAAGAGAAAATATTAATTATATTAATTTTTTTTTTTTTTTTTCCAGTGCGGACAATTTAATATTTTGTAATTTTTAACCAATTTATTTATTTATTTATTAAATTTAAAGAAATTAATAATTTAACGGAAAATATTTTTAAATTACATTTAGATAGGAATTTTTTCCTGATTACATTCAGATTAAATTTTGTCAATGATTATGTTTTATATAAATTTTTAATTACTATTTTTTAACGACGACATTAATAGCAAGAGCTAATCGTCTGCTCTCAATTCTACTATTTATTCATGCAATTTTTTACATGAAAAATCCTGAATGAACAACAGCTGATGCTTAACAATTCGACGTCGCATTTAACTTTTATTTCAAATATTTCATTAAACAACTGTCAAATATGCTGTTGTCGGAAGAACTGATAATAATATTGAATACAATGACAATTTTTCTCAAAATGATTTTACTAATTTATAATTAGTTTACAGCTCAAAAAATTCAAAATCTGGGTAAATGAATTTTACAAATCTAGTAATCTCGACGAAAAGACAAATATTTAACAAAATGTTCGTGATGAATAATAATGGACGGTGAACAAATTTGTAATTCAAATAATTGTGATCAATCTTTTTATATTTCTTGATCTAATTGTGAAAAATACTTATGTTTCCATTATTTTTCTACTTTTAATCATAATTGTTATAAATTAGAAACTATATTCGTTGCTTGATTTTCTTTTTTATAAATCAAAAAATAAAAATATATATTTCTTAAATTCATGATCAACACTTTATTAATTAGAATACTCACAAAAAAAAAAAAAAAAAAAAAAATCTTCTTAATGTAATAAATATTTTCTCTTAAAATAATGATTTAATTTAATTAAAAATGTAAAAAATAAACATTTTAGTTTCAACTAAAATGTTTATTTTTTACATTTTTAATCAAAAAACTAAAATAGAAAACTCCCGTGCGGAGATTCGATCCTAGAACCTCCGCATTAGAAGTCAAGCTCGATACCACTACGCCAGCCGTTCTCACTCTGGTGTGTTTTGTTGGCTTTTATAGACATAACTCAAACTATTAGGGGGTCATATCTCGCCCGCATGGGAGTGGTTGCAGAAAATTTGTACTGTACCCAATGTTTTAGACCATGCTCTTTAATTTAAGCATGGTTTGACTTCAATAGCAATTTTACTCATTCATACTTCCTTTGTAAGAAAATAACTTATTTCCGTGGTCTTCACGGTCACTATACATTATTTTTATTTTACTGCCTTGTAGCTTGACAACAATAAATAATATTAATTATAACTTCCATTATATGTACTGTACACATTTTTGATGAAAAAACCAAATTAATCTTGGGAACAGTGATAAGTATCCAGGCAGGAATTGGATCCATTTTGCATATGCCACTATGTTCTACAAATTAAGCTATCTGATTGGCATTACTAGCTAAAGACAGTTTAACTGCCAAATGTTTATTGAATAACTCAGTTTTTAGAACAGTGATGTTTTATGTCAAAGGAAGGTTTAAATGCTGACTTTGACAGTATTCCTTTTTTGTTAAATTAATTTGGATTTTCCATTAAAACTGTACGTCAAAAATAATGTTTAAATTTTTCATTAACAAATAACAGAAATATCTCACTTACATGCTTTATACCAATTCTCGGACCAAACTTCAATCTCACATCTATCTTCAGATGTACCTGAAAAATAGAAATTTAATATATTATTGAAATATTTATTCCATTAATATTTATATTCGTATTACATATAAATATTAATCGTTTTGGTACTGATATATTTAGTGATACAAATAGTTCCCCATCACACTATAGAAAAGTTTGGTATTCATGAAAATTTTAAAACGCCGTTTTTGACGTGTGTAGATGTCCAGGAAAGAACGCCCTGATTTCAAAATAAAAAATCGCGAAAACAAACATTTATAGAAGAATGAAACAAACGGTATGTTTATTGTGAAAACTATAATAATGTAATGCAGAATTTTTACGACTGCATGACGTAATCCCACGACGACATTATACATTGATGCCAGCATCCTAATTAACATTCCATAGAACTATATTATTGAAGACAGCACAACCGGTTTCGAAAGGACGTGGCCTTTCTTCTTCAGGTGCAAAAAGCACCAGAAGAAGAAAGGCCACATCCTTTCGAAAACAGTTGTGCTGTCTTCAATTTTATGGTGTGTGAAGTAGTTTTAAAGATTAAATATTGAGTGTACACCAGGCTCGTGATTTATTTTTGTGATTCCATAGAATTGTTTGTATTCACCGCCATATTTACACCACTTATTTTTTAGAGTAAATGTAATTTATACCATAGCCACCTAAACTAGATGCCTCCTTTGTTGCTCGATAACTAGGCAACAGTTCAAGTGGAAGACAGCGCCACCTGGTACAGATTGCGCGACTTTTTTATTCAACAGCCACCAAATTTTTTTTTAATTGTTGGTGACAGTTGAATAAAAAAGTCGCGTAATCTGTACCAGGTGGCGCTATGTACCGTTTGAACTGTTGCCATGTTTCCGAGCCCCACGGAAGTCATCTAATTTAGGAAGCTATGTTTAAACTCTCCAAATGCAATTGCAATTAAATAAGAGGAAAATTATTCCAAATAATCTGGTGTGTCACTCACACGGTTTTCTCTTACCCTGAAATTTAATTCTATAAATACAGGTTGGAGATTAAGAGGTAAGATAACGAGTACTGTTATGTAAACCTATGTTAAAATAATTCAAATTAGACATCGGAAGAGTTTTCTATGATAATTATTTCTATGAGGAAGGGGGGGCTAACGCCCCTCCACTCAACCCGCCGTTTCCTTAATGCACCTAAATTTATGTAGAATTTAATTCGGTTATTAAAAAATAATTTATTAAAATTATTATTCAAAAAAATTATCTTTTATGATTATGCAGATGATTTCCAGAAGTTGTATAACACTAAATATATAAAAAAAAGTTTAATTTATTCTCAATATTACATTAAAATATATATATATATTTTTTTTTAAATGGAAAAAAATCGATAACTTTATTGTAAATTATCGCAGATCGATGGTTCAACCATTCGTTTTAAACGTATTGGCGAGCTGTATTGAAAGATACCCATCATGAAAATTTACTCCCCTCGAGAGGGACTTCCCCCGAGGGTGTGTGTGTGTGGGGGGGGGGGGTTGGGGGGGTAGGCGAGTCTCCTACATACACAATTTTTTTTTTCCCAGTTGTCGATCTCTATTTCAAAAAATATATATTCGTTTCATTTAGTTCAGTGCAGTCTATAGATGTTAAACCCTACTTACCTGCAATTTCCCCTATAGACGTAATGTATTTGAATAATTTTGAGTCTCCCTGTACGCGAACTATTTGCTTCATCTCAACGAAAAGCTTACTGTAGCATTCCTATATGATACATACACATTTAGAATACCGAGTTTGGAATTTCTGCTGCTATTTGTTCTTGAGATATGCTGATAACAGACACACACACAGACAGACAGAAACAAAGACAGACAGACACGCAGACCATTCGGTAAAAACATGATTTTCGTATTCAGGGGACCTCAGAACATGTACATATAACAAAAACTCACGTTCGAAAATTTGTCCCTAAAACAATACTTTCTCGACCCTATGCGTAAGAGAAAGTAAAAGACTGGTGTAAAAAAATAAATGGCTACTAATATTACTACGGAATATTAAACTTTGTATCCGAAATTACCTTATTTTTGGAAAAATAGTTTGAAACTTTTTTATTATATTTCTTTATGCATGAGAAACACCTCATATTAAATTTAGCTTAAACTATAGCTTAACTATAGGGAGAAAGCTTAAACTATAGGGATTTTGAAGTTCAAATGAAATCCTGTAGTAAGTTTAAGCTATACTGAGGGATTTTTTCGATGGGACTTTAAAGTCCCGATGGGATAGAAAGAGTTAATTAAGATGTTAGCAGGCTTCTAATATAAGCTCTCTGTAGCACAATGCAAATTTCCTATAAATAGCACTACTAGCAGGCTTTGCCCGCTTCGCTGGACATTAAACTTAAATGAGTTGTCAAAATGCCATATCTTTATTAATAACCTAAGTCCTCGCTGTGATTGGTAGAAGTTTTCTCGTTTGCAACGTGAGGAGTCTGGGTCCCCACTGTCTTCGGCACAACTTACCCACTTTTTACTTCCCCACCCTCAGCGGGTGAGTTCGAAGTTTTGCAAAATCCCACTAACATACATAATGCGTACACTTGATCAATATTCACATATCAAAATTCGCCATTCTAAGATAATTCAAAGCGAATTCAAACGGAAAAACATGTTTTTACACATGTTTATTGCCCTCCGACTCCGAGAAGGGGGGGGGGGGATTTCGAATTTCGTGAAATGCAGTTACAATAAGTGCCGGATAAATACAAACAATTTACACACCAAATTTTGTGACCACAGAAGTCTTTAATAGACAGTATTATAAATAAATAAATACAAAAAGCACAGCTTAAGTATCGGAACCCTTTGGTCACTTTAAATATTTTAAGCCATTTTTGCGATGAACTGAATTGGCTATCTCAATTCTACGATTAAAGATCTTGGCGAGAAAAGTCCGAGCTACTTCGGTGCCGAATTTCAAATTTTGCCAAAGGGATCCAATACTAAAGCAGTTCCATATCGAATCTGGGTTGGAAACGGAAAAAGGGTAAAATAAATTAGAAATATCAGACCTATATTTATAAATTTGATACCGAATGAAAGGGGCGATTTTGCTGAATCCAGGGGTTCAAACAGTTTTTCGATGCGACAATTAGATTTTTAAAATATAACTAAAGTATGAAATTTAAGTGGCAACGGAAAAACGGATAAAGGGAAAAATAAATTAGAAATATCAGACCTATCATTACAAATTCAGTACCAAATGAAAGAGGTGATTTTTCTGAATCCTGGGGTGTAAACAGTTTTTCGATACGATAATTAGATTTTTTTTTAAATTAACTAAAGTATGAAACTTAGGTGGCAACACTTCATTTCAATCTTTTCATAATTTGTAGTGAAAATCACGCGAATACAAAAGTCTTTAACTTAAAAATTTATTTTTATATTTTATTTTTTCATTCAAAGCATTTTAGTGAAAAAATATTTATGGCGCATGCGCAGGTGTTTTTTACACACAATTTAAACACTAATCATAATTTTGAAAATTTCTATAGATAAAATTTCAAGTTGGGTGAAGACCTAAGTTTCTGCCAAGCGCCGTTGAATTCCGTCCAGCCGTTCTCGAGTGATGCCCGGACAAACGTGTTTTAGTCTTTTACCCCCTAGGGGGGGGGGGAACGGTGAGGGAATTTCTGAAAAGTTGATAGATATAATTTTAAGTTAGGTGAAGACCTAAATTCCTGCCAAGCGTCGTTGAATTCCGTCCAGCCGTTCTCAAGTGATGCCCGGACAAAAAAAGCGACATTCGGACACGATGACACACACACAGACACACACAGACACACACACACACACACACAGGCAAAATTTTCTGAAGTCATTTTCGGCTTTCGTGGGGTGTAAAACGTGAAGATATCGCAAAATTTTTCGATTCCGACAAATTTACAGACAAAACTCTGATTTTATTAATATAGATATTATATTTATATTAAGTCGCATCTTTATATATATATACATATGTAAAATTTATACATTATAAAATTAATTAGCATACTAGGGGCGTTCAAAAAGTAAGTTACGAAAAGTTCAGAAAAACTTTCAATGAAAAGTTTAGTATTGTTTCTCTATATGATACAGATTTAAAAGATACATACAGGGAGATTGACACACAAAAGTATACACAGACACGAGGCACACCAACCAGCTGCTAAAAACCTGCTTTTCCGATTGAGAGACCCTCAAAGCGTGAAAATAGAATAAAAACTCAGTTTCTAAAGTCTGACCCTAATACAATATTTCTCTACTACATATAAAGGGAAGAGAAAGAAAAAATGGTAATTACTTTTTGTTTTGCAGATGATGAAAAAATATATCGGAAATATATTAGAATACATTTACCGCCGCTTAATAAATTTGTGAGGTTGAGACGTTAGAACGTCACCACAGTTGTTTCAATTAAGCTGGATCCAGCAAGATAGGAAGTGGGGACGGTTAAAATCACTCCGTCGCCAGTGGCTCGGTGACGGTTGAGGTCGGAGTAGTTTTGCGTCGGCAGGGTGCTGCATTAAAAGACTTAGATTTTGAATATTAGTTAAATTAGAAGTGATTTTTAAAAGTACGGATTGAAATGTAGTGAAAGGAGGGTGTAGAAAGAAGTATAAAAATAGAGATGGTTTTAGTAGATGTGAGGATGTTGGAGGATCGTATAGTGGTTGTTGGAGGATATTATAGCGAGTGTGCTGATTCTTATTTTGGTGAAGATCGAAAGTAGCGTAGAGGAGATTTAGTTGTGTGAAGCAAGTAGTGTTGAGTGTTGGCGAGTTTCTACTAGTCTTCGGAAGTTCAAGCTGGGATAGAAGGGAATCCTCTATCCCATAGTGAAGCCGTATTAGTGAAGTACGAGTGCAATCGTCTCTACACTTTCGACAATCTGCTGTGGTGAGATATTTAAAGCTATCTACTTAATTTGTTGATTCATATATTTTGATTAAGTAAAACGCTGGCTGAGCTATATAAATTTACCAGGCCGCCCTCCCATTAATCTGCTCAAATAAACTTTAGTTATTGTTATTTAAAGTCTCGTGTTCTCTTAGTAACCTAAGTATCTAAGTTAAGATGGAGTTTGCAGGAGTGCAAACTCTACAGTGGCGCCCAAACCAATTCGACACCCCCCCCGCTCGGGTTTATTTTACTGGCTCAAACAATGTACTTAAATTTTTTGAAGATCTTGAGCAGTATTTTGATATATGTAAAATTGACGAAGCAGATAAATTTAATTTATTAAAATACTCCTTAAAAGGAGATGCCAAAATCTGGTATGAAACCATTGCCTCTAGAGCTCTAGGCCAAGATCCTACGTATGAGGATTTGAAGCTCAAAATTAAAAATTCATTCTCTTCTATTGTGGATAAAACCAAACTCCGTCAAGAACTTTATACCACAAAGATGTCGTTTTATGACAAACCTACCACCTTTTTATTACGTAAATTCGACATTATAAAGCAGCTGCATTTAGTTTTATCTTTCGCCGCTGCAATGGAAATCATAACCCCTCTTTTGACTATTCCAATCCAAGATTATCTTGATCTGAAACCTGTCACTTCTTACGACAGTCTGTTTCAAACTTTAGCCAAATACCAAGAACGACACCCTCCAAGGGCGGAAAACACCCTTAATCGCCAACGGGGTAATGGAAGCATGCAAAATTCTAGGCGTGAAAATTTCACCCCCCCTCAAAATTTCAATCGCTATCAGCAAGAACGTCAATCGCCGCAGCCAAGGCGTAATAACTTTCAAAATTCTCGGAACGATCGTTCTAATCAAAATCAGTCTCAAAACTTTTCTCGAGCTGATAGAAATAACAGAAATTTTCGTAACACTCGTAATAACCAGAGTCGTCAGTTAAACGAGTAAGTGGCTCTTGTGAGGAGGGTCAACAGCCACTGAATAACTCAACCACCTCCATATGTTTAGACACAATTTGTATCAGTCCGGTAGACCTACCTAATTTAAATGCAATAATTCATGATACTTTCATACCTACGTATTGGGACACTGGTGCTGAACGCTCCTTTCTAGCGTATGAAACTTATAAAAAGTATTTTGACTTTAAACCTTTAAAGCGGACAAATTTAAATATTACAACGGCTCAAGGCAAGTCCTGTGTTAATAGAGGCGAAGTCAGCCTGAATGTTAAAATTCATAATTTAAGTGTTAATTGGCCTTTTTACGTCATCGACAATCTTCAGCATCCCTGCATTATAGGGTTAGATTTTATGAAAGCAAACAATGTTGAAATAAATTTTGCCAATAAATCTTTGCATATTGATGATTCTAAATCAAATTCTAAACCTGTCGAGCCGACAGAGTTAATTGTTAATTTAGAGGAAAGTGCCCTCACTCATATTGAAAAAATTGATTTTGTTAATTTTCTTAATCAGTTTAAACAGTTATTTTCTAATACACCTGGCTTAACCCATGTTGTTTGCCATGAAATTGACACTGGAACTAATAAACCAGTCTTTAGTAAGCCTTATCGTTATGATCAAGCCAAACAAGATATTATAAATTGGCATATTGATAAAATGTTACAAAATGATATTATTATGCCTGTAACCTCTCCTTATGCGTCTCCTGTTGTTTTATGTCGTAAGAAAAATGGTAAACCCATTACTGACCCGGAGGCATGGAGATTTGCAATCGATTATCGTAGGCTCAATTCTATCACACAATATCCTCAGTATCCCTTGCCTATAATTGATGATTTGTTAGCACATATAACAACGACAAATTTTATGTCTACTCTCGATCTGACATCGGGTTATTTTCAAATTGCAATGAAACCCGCTGATATATCAAAAACAGCGTTTATAACTAAAAATGGCACGTTTGGTTTTAAACGAATGCTTTTCGGATGTTCAGGGGCTGTAGCGACATTCCAAAAAGCCATGGAAACTATTCTTAAACCTGTTTTGAATAAATTTGTACATGTTTATCTCGATGATATAATAATCACGTCCTCATCTTACAATGAGCATTTAGATCATTTAAAAACTGTTTTTACTCTACTGCAAAATGCAGGATTAACTTTAAATTCTTCAAAGTGCCATTTTGCACGACAGGAAATTAAGTACCTAGGCGTCAAAATAACGCCTGCTGGTATTTCTGTAGATAATGAAAAAGTTCAGCCAGTTTTAAACATGCCCCCTCCTATAACTTCCAAACAAGTTTCGAGATTTCTAGGCATGTGTGCTTGGTATGGGAAATTTATACCTAATTTTGCTCACATATGCGAGCCCCTCTTTAAACTCAAAAGGAAAAGAGTTAAATTTCACTGGTCAAATGAAGCACAAGAAGCATTTGATAACTTAAAAACGATACTTAGCGCTCCTCCTGTACTAGCTCATCCTAATTATAATATTAAATTTCAAGTAGCTACTGATGCTTCTTCGTACGGCATTGGTGCCGTTTTAAGCCAAGAAGGCCGCCCAATAGCATATGCGTCCCGTACGCTTAACACTGCAGAAAGAAATTATCCGGTAACTGAACGTGAATGTTTAGCAGTGCTTTGGGGACTGCAAAAATTTCGTTTATACTTTACGCAACTTCCAGTAACAGTTGTTACGGATCATGCGGCATTAACTCGGTTAACAACTGGAAAGAACCTCTCCCCTCGCATGATTCGATGGACTCTAAAATTAGCTAACTTTAATATAGACATCACACACCGACCTGGTTCGGACAATATCGTAGCTGACGTTCTATCACGTACTACTCAAACTCAAAAAAATAAGATGGAATCTAATCTTACAAATCAATCCCTTGCTTTAAATGAAAAGAATGATCAGTTAAATTCTACTGTTAAAGCCTCACATATTCATCATTCGCATTTCAAGGCTGAACCGGTTCAATCCGAAATATTAGTAGACGTGACTGAAACTTGTGTAAAGGAAATTGAAAGTGAACAAATTAACCCATGTGCTTCTACAAATCTAGTCACTACTTTAAACAATAAATTCGTATCTGATCAAGAAAAAGTAGCTTTAGCGCTTATGCCAGCATCTGTGTTAAATTCGAGAGATCAATTAATCCAAGAACAAAAAAATGATCCCGAATTTGGATTAATTTATAAGTATTTAGACGATCCTGAGTCAGTTTCATTAATTGAATCAGCCATTGCCTTAAACTGGTCCCAATCTTTTTCTTTAATCGATGGCTTGCTTTTTTATTCAAAATTATTATCATCTTATGGCGAATTACGAGTTGTAATTCCCCAATCTCTTCGTCAAGCCATCCTATTTGAGTTTCATGACTCTCCAATTTCGGGGCACTTTGGCATTAGGAAAACTTATAAAAAACTCAAAGATGCCTGAACAGCGGAACAGCCCCCGGCTCACCGCTCGAAGAGCGGTGTTGAGCTAAACCAGGACCGAGGTCCTGGTAGGGCTGGTCAAAGATGCCTGTTACTTTCCTAAAATGAGGAAGTTTGTTAATGAATATGTTTCGAGTTGTCGCTTGTGCCAGCAATATAATTATAAAAATGTAAAGCCGGCCGGTAAATTAATTCCTATTAAAGTTGATTTTCCAAATCAAATTCTTGGACTTGACTTAATCGGTCCTTACCCCCTCTCTAAACCAAATAGATTTCGTTATGTGTTAGTTATGGTGGATTATTTTAGTAAATGGGTTGAATTTGTGCCTTTACGTAAAGCTTCGGCACAAGCAGTGGCCACTGCCTTCTTTAATAATTATATTTCTCGTTACGGCGCCCCCCTTCAAATTGTAACGGACCATGGTCCTCAATTTATAAGTAATGTTTTTAAGGCACTTTGCGATACACTCGAAATTAAACATGTCTTCACGGTTCCATATCGGCCGCAAGCTAATCAGGCCGAACGTGTTAATAGAACTCTAATAAACATGATTGCGACGTTCATTGGTCAAAATCATGAAAACTGGGATCAGTTTCTCTATCATTTTGGCTATGCGATTCGTACAGCAGTAAGTGATGCCACAGGAAAAACTCCCGCTGAATTGTTTTTGGGCAGAAAGATTCTGACCCCCTTTCAAAAACTGGTATTAGAACAGCAAAACGCATCTCAATTTATTACGCAAAATATTGAAGAATTGCTTCCAGAAGTTCAGAGAAATTTGAGAAAAGCTCAAGAGCAGCAAGCTCTATATTATAACCTAAAACGTAGAATTTTAGAAGTAAAAGTGGGAGATAAAATACTCCTAGAATCACATTTTTTAAGCTCTAAAAAAGATTCTAAAGTAGCTAAATTTGGGCCAAAATTCATTGGACCTTTCTCTGTTTTAAAAGTCGAAAATAATAATCTGACAATCGATTTTAACGGAACCCCCACGACCATTAATGTGGATCAGGTCCGAATATTTAAAGAGCGCACTCTAGCATATACTGAAACTCTAGATAGTGATAGCGTGCCGGGTTCAAACCCACCTGACGAACAGTCCGTCCTTACGCCTAACCTCACTCCCCAGCCTAGTGCTCCTGATTCTTGTACAGCTGATGAACTACCTACTCCTACAACACCCGAACAATCTGTTCAGGGCACTTCCGCTGACCAGTCTAGTGTTAGCAGACCCGTCGCACAAAAACGAGCTCGTAGTGGGTCATCGAACCATTCTAATGTGAAATTTCCTAGGCAAACTGGTCGCAAACGCGACTATTCTTTTACTAATGGCTCTTTTATACCGCAGAGTAAAAAGAAACATGGTTGGAACAAGGGTTTCAAACGCCCTCAAGCCCCCTCCTCAAAGTCCTCTGGAACACATCGCCCACAGAAGGTACTAGCAGTTCCAGATTCAGTGCACACAGACTCGTTCCGACCTAAGAAAAAGGCAAGGGTTCGAAAAAGACCTCCACCCTCTTCATCAGCTAGCGGACGGCACTTGGAAAAATTCCTAGCAGCTCCTGACTCAATCGGCAAAGCCGAGTTCTCTTCACACCACCGATTTAATACTCGGCGTCAAGCCAGACTTCGACAACAGGCTCAGCCATATGAATCACCTGCCGAACAAGCCTTTGTTCAAGCCTTTTGGGATAGCCCTAGACCCCGGTCCGAAAGCCTGCAACCCTGTGGCCTAGCTGACGAGCACATCCACCAAGACCTCTGACCTTGCTGAAGTTACAGCTGCAAATTCACATCAGGTGATACCGTTCTCTATTTTTTTTTCTATTACAAGTGCATTTCTGTCAGAGCTGTACAAAATGTTCGACGTACCTTGAAGCCTTTTTGGGACTTTATATTTTAAGAACTCTTACGAAAGTTATGGACTTTCCCAAACTAAAAATACAAAATTTAACTTAGCCATGAACTTTCAAATCAAAATTAATGTTCTGCTTCAATGTCAACATTTTTGTTCTCTCTTAAATATCTATTTTATGTATGTATTAAGTCTTTTACCTTGTAGCCATCTCCTGCAGAAAGCTGGTAATATAAACTGTTTTTTTGGCCCCTTTGTAAATTTCCCCCCCTTTTTCTCTTGTATTTTTATAAATGATGTATTTATAAACTGCATGTTTGTAATTGTAAAATTTTTTGAATATTTGTCTAAAAGTTTATCTGTATGTACTTTTAGAGGGGGTAAAATGTTTTTTTTTAGCTGTAAGCATAAAAGTCGTGTTTAACTATATAACATTAAAAAGACTAACTACTCAGTTTTTTCCGCTTATGCTTTAGCTAAGGAGGGAGAAATATTTCAGTATGTAACCTATATATTATGTTAATAGAGACGAACATGTCTCAGTTTCTTCTAGAGATAAATTGTCACTTTTTACTATGCATACTGTAAAGGTTTTCCCATTTCAGACACTCTGATGGACTATTCTCTTATAAGCTGATGTTAAAACCCTTTTTATCTAAAGTGAAAGATCTTAATTTGATGTCAAAGTTCCTTTTCCTGCATATGGACAGCCTGTGGATTCTGACGTCTGCTCTAGGGCGAAAAAAGTTCAGACTATTCCTGGTTTACTGAGCTACCTTGCAGACGTAGAGCTCCAGATGCCAGTCAAATAAAGACTTTATCATTTTTTTCTCTTTTTATTTTAAAGACACCTACTCTTGTGTTATAACAAACTCTAAATGTCGCATTTTGTCACAAGCGACTTACATTGTAAAGCCAAGATCAAGTTGAATTTAATATATTGCCTTCCTGGCCTAACAGGGAGACGTTTGTTAATCCTAATGTAAGCCTGGTTTTAGCTCAGTCAGTCCCGGAGTTCTCGGGATAAACGTACGCCTTTTATTTAAAATTTTAAATTCATTTTTTTTGCGTCCCCGAGTTTTCGCTCAGGGATTTAACAAATTTTTAAGTTTTTCTCACCCAGTTAAAATTTAAGTGACGGCTGCACTCACACTTCAGAGATTTGAGATTGTTAGAGAGGGAATGAAGCTATTTAAATTTAATCGATCAAACCCGTTGGAGATTTTCCCGACTAAATTTTTTTCTAGGAGGGGGACTGTGAGGTTGAGACGTTAGAACGTCACCACAGTTGTTTCAATTAAGCTGGATCCAGCAAGATAGGAAGTGGGGACGGTTAAAATCACTCCGTCGCCAGTGGCTCGGTGACGGTTGAGGTCGGAGTAGTTTTGCGTCGGCAGGGTGCTGCATTAAAAGACTTAGATTTTGAATATTAGTTAAATTAGAAGTGATTTTTAAAAGTACGGATTGAAATGTAGTGAAAGGAGGGTGTAGAAAGAAGTATAAAAATAGAGATGGTTTTAGTAGATGTGAGGATGTTGGAGGATCGTATAGTGGTTGTTGGAGGATATTATAGCGAGTGTGCTGATTCTTATTTTGGTGAAGATCGAAAGTAGCGTAGAGGAGATTTAGTTGTGTGAAGCAAGTAGTGTTGAGTGTTGGCGAGTTTCTACTAGTCTTCGGAAGTTCAAGCTGGGATAGAAGGGAATCCTCTATCCCATAGTGAAGCCGTATTAGTGAAGTACGAGTGCAATCGTCTCTACACTTTCGACAATCTGCTGTGGTGAGATATTTAAAGCTATCTACTTAATTTGTTGATTCATATATTTTGATTAAGTAAAACGCTGGCTGAGCTATATAAATTTACCAGGCCGCCCTCCCATTAATCTGCTCAAATAAACTTTAGTTATTGTTATTTAAAGTCTCGTGTTCTCTTAGTAACCTAAGTATCTAAGTTAAGATGGAGTTTGCAGGAGTGCAAACTCTACAAATTCACTGATTAATAAAATCAGCCGCTTAATCTGATCAAATTGCCAAGACAGGAATCAAATCAATACAAACTACTTTTAAAGCCGCCGCTTAATAAAATCAGCATCGCCGAATAATAAACTCAAAAGTATCTCCTCAGCAGCCAAAAATATCATTTAAGCACAATAAAAAAAATTATTTACAATGAGATTTATTTATTTATTTTTAAATAAAAAAATAAATTAAAGCACAACAATCCCTCTGTTATCGCTCATTATCGAAAATTTTACACTTGCAGCATACACTGTAAAAAAATAACTATTACCAGCTGCAAGAAAATCACAGAGAGTTTCTTGCAGCTGGTAATAGTTATTTTTTTGCAGTGTAACAATTTCAAGAAACGTATTCTTCAAAGCCCAGTAATAAGTTACAAATCTGATTTGATTTGTGAATGATATATATATATATATATTTAATTTTTAATTATTAAAAAACAATTTCTAGTTCTTATTTTGAAAAAAACTACAAATTATAAATCAATATGTTTAAGCGGAAATGTCTTAAATTTGCAAGAAAAACGTGAACTTTTGGTAAAGTAATGATGATTTTTCTCAAAGAAAAGCGCATGAAAACTTGGAATGCGTTTAATTTACTTATATCTAAGGAACAACTAATTAATTATCAATCAAAAATTAATTAATATTGTTTAATAATTCCATTATACGTTACCTTTTAAAATTTCTTTCCAAATTCAGGGAAGTAGAATACCTTTTCCTGAAGTGCAGGAACGTTTGTCGGATATAACAATCAGCCGCTAAATAAAATCACTTTGGCTCAGGTCGAATGAGATTTTAATAAGCGGCGGAAACTGTATTTGATTAAACAAGATTAATATTGAGATAAATAAATCAATATATAAAAATGAAACTTTTATGCCTAGGTAAAATGGCTAAATTGCCTAAATTTACCATAAACAAACAAAGCACAGTTAGTACACAGTTAGACTCAGTGAGAGGAAAGCAAATAAAATAAATAAACAAATATTTTTCACTTTTTTTTTATTTTTCGCTTTCTGATTGTAACACAACCTACACGAAATTTGTACTTTTTCTGTATATTAAAAGGAATGTATTGAGTTCGTAAAGATTACCGACGTCCGGTTTTAGGTGAAGACAGGGACGGGGGGCGGTCCCATTTCATAGATGCAGAAACTGTGAGCTATTTGTGATTTTTCGCACACTGTGTCAGGATTGCCAACTTTTATAATTTACTCCCGATCATTGTTAGCACTGTCCTGTTTTTACACTCTATATTTTTACTTCCTTATACAAAGTATAAGGAAGTATAGTAATCCCGATTTGCGAAATGGATTTTACATTTCACATTGCTCGAAAACGAATGATCGCTGAATGTTGCCAATTTATACATGTGACTATCATGATGTCTAGTTGTACACCTGCAAGTGTCGTCTTAACACGAGCTCTCGTTTTAGAGATATAAGGGAATTTACACGATTTTTCGTGACGTCTGTATGTATGTGTTTCTGTGTGTGTGTGTGTCCGTATGTCGCATAATTCAAAAACGGTTGGACGTAGAAAGTTGCGAATTGGTACATAGGTTTGTTATAACATCTAGTTGTGCACCTCCCTTTTTGGACTTTGTATGATTTTCCGTTTTGGAGATATTAAGGAAAATTAGGTTCATAATAAAAAAATGTATCAAAAAACGGTAATAACTCAAAAACGGTTTGGACAAATCTTACAGTTTAACTGACTTCCCGACTAGCTAGACATTTGAAACTTTCAGAAAAGTTCAGAACACGCTGACAATGCATTTTTTTTAAATATTTTTAGCCAACTGTTTCTAATACCTGCTGCCCTCAGCAGCGTTTATGTGATTCAATAGAAAATTTATTTAACTAACTTCTCGACTAGCTAGACATTTAAACTTTCAGACTAGATCAGAATACGGTGAAAATGCATTTTTTAAATACTTTTAGCCAACTGTTTCGGGTCCCTGCTGTCTTCAGCAGCGTTACCAGTACAAATCTTGCAATCGATTTTCAACTAACTTCCCGACTAGCTACACATTTAAAACTTCCGGAAAAACTCAGAACACGGTGACAATGCATTTTTAAAAATATTTTTAGCAAATTGTTTCAGGTCACTGCTGCCTTCTACAGCGTTTATATGGTTCAACAGAAAATTTATTTAGCTAACTTCCCGACTAGCTAGACATTTGAAACTTTCAGAATAGTTCAGAACACGGTGATAATTTATTTTTAGGACTGAGGGCCTCAGACAGCGATTTTTGCTTGTCGTTATCGATAGTTGGACATTAATCGAAATCTTTAATTTATCGAAAATATAATTGAATAATTTGAAGGCGTTGTTATAATTGGGAAGAAAAAAAAAACTTATAGTCCTCCGTCCTAAACTAAATTCTGCTTTTGCCAGAATTTACACAAAATCTTTTCAAAATGACATTGACATGAGTCCCCCCAAGGGACAACTATGACATGAGTCCCCCCCAAGGCACAACTTTGACATGAGTCCCCACCAAGGCACAACTTTCACACGAGTCCCCACCAAGGCACAACTTTGACATGAGTCCCCCCCAGGCCCAACTTTCACATGAGTCCCCCCCAGGCCCAACTTTGACATGAGTCCCCCCAAGGCCCAACTTTGACATGAGTCCCCCCCAGGCACAACTTTGACATGAGTCCCCCCAGGCACAACTTTGACATGAGTCCCCCCCAAGGCACAACTTTGACATGAGTCCCCCCCAAGGCACATCTTTGACATGAGTCCCCCCAAGGCATAACTTTGACATGAGTCCCCCCCCCTCAAGGCACAACTTTGACATGAGTCCCCTTAAGGCACAATTTTATTTATTATTTTTATTTTATTTTATTTTTTTTTTTACGTATGCATGCATTTTTACTTCCTTATACAAAGTATAAGGAAGTATAGTAATCCCGATTTGCGAAATGGATTTTGCATTTCACATTGCTCGAAAACGAATGATCGCTGAATGTTGTCAATTTATACGTGTGACTGTCATGATGTCTAGTTGTACACCTGCAAGTGTCGTCTTAACACGCGCTCTCGTTTTAGAGATATAAGGGACTTTACACGATTTTTCATGACGTCTGTATGTATGTGTGTCTGTGTGTGTGTATGTGTGTGAGTATGTCGCATAACTGGAAAACGGTTGGACGTAGAAAGTTGCGAATTGGTACATAGGTTTGTTATAACATCTAGTTGTGCACCTCCCTTTTTGGACTTTGTATGATTTTCCGTTTTGGAGATATTTAGGAAAATTAGGTTCATTATGGCCAGAATGTATCAAAAAACGGTAATAACTCAAAAACGGTTTGGACAAATTTTGCAATTTATCGAAATCTAAAATTTATCGAAAATATAATTGAATAATTTGAAAGCGATGTTATAATTGGAAAGAAAAAAAAAAAATTAATAGTCCTCCGTCCTAAACTAAATTCTGCTTTTGGCAGAATTTACACAAAATCTTTTGAAAATGAAATTGACATGAGTCCCCCCAAGGCACAACTATGACATGAGTCCCCCCCAAGGCACAACTTTGACATGAGGCCCCCCAAGGCACAACTTTGACATGAGTCCCCCCCATGCCCAACTTTGACATCAGTCCCCCCCAAGGTACAACTTTGACATGAGTCCCCCCAAGGCCCAACTTTGACATGAGTCCCCCCAAGGCCCAACTTTGACATGAGTCCCCTCAAGGCACAATTTTATTTTTATTTTATTTTATTTTATTTTATTTTTTTTTACGTAAGCATGCATTTTTTAAAAATATTTTTAGCCAACTGTTACGGGTCCAGTGACAATGTTTTTTAACATTATGTATATTTCTAAAACTGTATAAGGAAGTCATGTGGTGCCCACATCAGATTTTTTAGAATAACTTTCATGAATATTCATAGCTGCCAACTTAATCGGGAGCATGTTAGTACCCGCCCCTTTTCCCACACCACTTAATTTTAAAAGTGATTCTCTTCAAATGTATTTACGCTGAAATAAGAAGGAAAGTATTCTAAAAAAACATAAAAAAAAAAAAAAGGCGAATACTAACAGTGCTGTAGTATAAATTATAAAAATTGGATTTGGCGGAAGCTGTAAATCTTGTTTACATTATAATATATATTTTGAAATTCTTTTTTCGAGATTTATTTTATTTTTCTCCTATTTAAATTGAATTTATTTTAATATGCCAAAAAAATGTATTCTATATAAGGCTTTTTTTTTTTTTTTTTTTTTTGTTGTTGTTGTTGTTGTTGTTAATCTTTAAAAAACAGGTTATTCGCTATTATATGACCTATTTCTGAAATTTAAAAGGTAGTGGACTATTATTATAACAATAATGATATAATCAAATCATGTAAATGGCATATCGTTGTTTATTATATCCAGTGGTGCCTGAACTGTCGAATTTTTTATTCAATAATCTCTATAAATAAAGAGAAGTATCTGTGTGTGTGACTGTCTGCGCTCTGGTGCTCACACTACTGATCGCAGAGCTTCCAAATTTGGCATATAGGTACCTGGGACTCTGCAGGTGTGCACCTCATCGAGACTTTTTCGAATTTTGAATTCGAATTTTTTAAATTAATGTTTTTTCGATTTTAAACATTGGCTTTTATGCTTAATTTTTCATGAATTTATTCTTCGATTGTTATCGTCTGAGTATCTTAGCAACGGCTATATTATGCATTTTTTTTTTTTTTTTTTTTTTTTTTAATACATTCATTTGAAGGCGATTTTCCTTTCTTTTTTTTCTTTTTTTAATTATTATATTTATTGAAAATCAAATGGTAATGCAATAGAAATAAATTGTTACGTTTATGTATAAATTTTATAGTATAGCAACTTTTTATTTTTAATTTTTTTATTAATTAATTCCTTTAAAAGATTTTTTTTTTTTTTTTTTTTTTAATTTTTTTTTATAATATTTATTGGGTGAAAAAAATGGTAGTTTATGGTAGAAAGGATTAAACTGATTAAAATTCGTTTGTTTTTCATGTATTTAATTCCTTTTAAAAGAAAATCTACTTTTTAGTTCCCCATCATACTATAGGTATGGGGAACTTAGGTAATCGTGAAAAATTTCGACC
The DNA here is from genome assembly GCA_963930645.1 of Salticus scenicus. Taxonomy (NCBI): domain Eukaryota; kingdom Metazoa; phylum Arthropoda; class Arachnida; order Araneae; family Salticidae; genus Salticus; species Salticus scenicus. The sequence continues at coordinate 497,586 of CAWVNO010000717.1, read as the reverse complement.
TCGGTATTTTGACTTTTTATTAGTTCCCCATCATGCTATAGGTATGGGGAACTTAGGTAATCGTGCAAAATTTCGACCTCTGTTTTTTGAATTTTTTATACGTTTTCAGGTGTGAGGAATCTGAAAATGACAAAATTTGCATGGTGTCTGTCTGTAGGGTGTCTGTTAGTGTATCAGTGTGTCAGTCCGTTAGTGTGTCAGTACGTTAGTGTGTTAGTCCGTTAGTTTGTTAGTCCGTTAATACGATATCTCAGGAACAAATGATCGCAGAGAGGTCAGATCAGTTTTAAAATATTACTTTCGATACTGGAAAGAACACTATTTATTTGCAACATTCGAATTAAAAAACTTGGTAAGTTATGAGAAATTTACGATTTTCTTAACATGGGAGAATAGGACAAAATTTCACTTAAACGTGCATTAAATGGAAACTTTTTACATTAAAAATATCGGACCAGTTTTAAAAGATCAGTTTTTATGCCGGAATGAACACCAGTAACTATAAATATGCTACTTTGAAAATTTCGCAAGTTATTGGAAATTTACGAATTTCTTAACATGGCAGTATAGGGTAAAATTTCACATAAATGTCAATTTTGAGAGATATTTTCATCGTAGAGATGTCAGACTACTTTTGAAATATTATTTAGAACACTGGCATGAATATTAATGACTATGAATTTTCCAATATAAAAATTTCGTAAATTATTAGAAACTTACGAATTTCTTAACATGGCAGAATAGAGTAAAATTTCACATAAACGTCAATCTTGAGGAATATTTTCATCGTAAAGATGTCAAGCCACTTTTTAAATATTATTTTGGATACTGGCATGAATATAATAGACTGTGATTTTTCTAATTTAAAAAATTCGTAAGTTATTTGGAATTTACGATTTACTTAAAATGACAGAATAAGGCAAAATTGAGCATAAACTTCCATTTTGAGGATCATAAATACATTAGACAACTTCAAAATTACATTTATGATATTTATTTGAACATAATTGACTACAAATATTCTAATAGGAAAATTTCGTAAATTATTCGTAATTTACGATTTTATCAACATAGCGAAATTGTAAATTTTTCATATAAATACGGATTTTGAGGATTATTGCATTGGAAATAGTAGCATGAAAACTAAAAAAAGAATTGACCCTGATAAAATAAATTAATAGATTAGAATAAGAGAAATATATCGAAGTGAACGGTGGATAGCCTATTAGGCGGGAATTTCATTCTGTCACTGTATCAAGCTTTGGTCAAATTCATTTCTTTTAACATGATTATAATCTGTCTCCCTCTAGAAATTTATGAGAACATAAATATGATGGGGAACTGAGCAGAGTCCACCTATGCCAACTAGTTTATTTTATTTTATTGCACTGGTCGGAATCAAATCATAATATAGTGTAAATGACGGGGAGCTATAAAACACATGGTTCAAAAACTAAAATATGTAATAGATGCTGAGATACAGTCATCTTTAAAATCGTAGTTCTTAAATAACAGAAAATCCACAAGTCTTCGATAAATACTTAGATTGAAGTGCCCGGGAAAAACCTTTCTGTAGGCAGTGGGAAACTGGACCCGATGCAGTACGGGCAGAAAAAAGAGCTGCCTTAGGCAACGGGCACCCGAAGAAAAGAGATATAAAGCGATTTCAGAGGTTTTTTTTTTTTTTAGTTTTTATTTGTAATGTGATGTAAAAAATAAATACTGATTCAATTCTTCTGAAGATTCATTTAAAGATAGTGACCAGCGAAGCGGGCGTAACCTGCTAGTCTATATAAATAAAGAGAAGTGTCTCTGTGTGTGTGTCTGTACGTGTGTCTGTCTGCGCTCTGGTGCTAACACTACGAATCGCAGAGCATCCAAATTTGGCATATAGTTACCTATGTCCCTGCAGGTGTGCACCTCATCGAGATATTTCGAATTTCGAATTTGACTTTTTAAAATTAATGTTTTTTTGATTTTAAAAATTGGCTTTTATGCTTAATTTTTCATGAATTTATTCTTCGATTGTTATCATCTGTGTATCTTAGCAACGACTATATTATGCATTTTTTTTTAATTTAATACATTCATTTAGAGGCGATTTTCTTTTCTTTTTTAATTATTTTATTTATTGAAAATCAAATGTTAATGCAATAGAAATAAATTGTTACGTTTATGTAGAAATTTTATAGTATAGCAACTTTTTATTTTTAATTTTTTTAATTAATTCCTTTAAAAGATTTTTTTTTTTTTTTTTTTTTTTTTTTTAATAATATTTATTGGGTGAAAAAAATGGTAGTTTATAGTAGAAAGGATTAAACTGATTAAAATTCGTTTGTTTTCCATGTATTTAATTCCTTTTAAAAGAAAATCTACTTTTTAGTTCCCCATCATACTATAGGTATGGGGAACTTAGGTAATCGTGAAAAATTTCGAATTCGGTTTTTTGACTTTTTATTAGTTCCCCATCATACTACATAGGTATGGGGGACTTAGGTAATCGTGAAAATTTTCGACCTCAGTTTTTTGACTTTTTATTAGTTCCCCATCATACTATAGGTATGGGGAACTTAGGTAATCGTGAAAAATTTCGACCTCGGTTTTTTGAATTTTTTATACATTTTCAGGTGTGAGGAATCTGAAAATGACAAAATTTGCATGGTGTCTGTCTGTAGGGTGTCTGTTAGTGTATCAGTGTGTCAGTCCGTTAGTGTGTTAGTCCGTTAGTTTGTTAGTCTGTTAACACGATATCTCGCAAACAAATGATCGCAGAGAGGTCGGATCAGTTTTAAAATATTACTTTCGATACTGGCAAGAACCCTATTCATTTGTAACATTCGAATTAAAAAACTTCGTAAGTTATGAGAAATTTACGATTTTCTTAACATGGGAGAATAGGACAAAATTTCACTTAAACGTGCATGTTTAATTTTTCCCGAATTTATTCTTCGACTGTAATCGTCTGCATATCTAAGCAACTGCTATATTATTCAATTTATTTTTACTTTCCGAACACTATAGTGAGGAAAGTATTGTAATCATGTCAGAAATCCGAATTTCAGATTTTGATGTCTCTATACGTTTTGAGGTCCCCTGAGTCCGTTTTCGTGATTTCTACGGTGATGTATGTATGTGTGTGTGTATGTATGTGTGTGTGTATGTATGTGTGTGTGTGTGTGTATGTCTGTGGGTGAACACGCTAGAGTCTAAACGCTTTATTCGAATAAGCCAAAAGTTGGTACGTATATATTGTAAGTCACAATAGTACGAACCCTATTGATTTTGGTGAATCTAGCACTTATAGTTTTTTTACAGGGACACCAGAAATAATTCTTTATCATTATGACCTATGGGGCCAAATTTTTAAAAGTGCGATAGCGTCTATAAACGCTTTACTAATCTGAGCAAAAAAGTTGTACACATGTTATAGGTCACAGTTGCACGAACTGTGTAGATTTTGGTGAATTTAGCACTAACAGATTTTTTACAGGGGCACAAAGAATAATTCTTTGTCATTTTGGCCTATGGGGCCAAATTTTTAAAAGTGTTATAGCGTCTAAACGCCTTATTAATCTGAGCAAAAAATTTGTACACATGTTATAGGTCACAGTTGCACCAACTGTATAGATTTTGGTGAATTTAGCACTTACAGTTTTTTTATAGGGATACAAAGAAACATTCTTTATCATTATGGCCAAAAGGACTAAATTTTTAAAAGTGCGATAGCATCTAAACGCCTTATTCAGTTGAGCTGAAAATTTATATGAATATTATAAATCACTTTTGTACTAACTATAAGCATTTTGGTAAATCTAGCATTTGTAGGTTTTTACAGGGACACAACGACAAATTCTTTATCATTATGATCTCCGGGCTCAAAGTTCAGTATAGCGTTAAATAAAACATCGTGTAATATATGAGAAAAATACTCAAACACTCTGTTATGGTTTTCTCTCTTTTGTTTGTTTAACAACTCCTCTTTCTTTACTTTATCTACAAAACTGTTAATTACTCAATGTTCGGAAAATCGAGTGGAGTCACTCCAAATTTTTTATTTAATACATTCATTTGAAGGGTTTTTTTTTTTTTTTTTTTTTTTTCTCTTTTTAATTTAGTATAATTATTGAAAATAAAATGGTAATCCAGTAGAAAAAATTAAGTATATTAAACTTAAAATTAAAAACGTATTTATAACAGTTATGTTTATTTATAAATTTTGGAGTATAACAACAATTATTTTTCATTTGTTAATTTAATTTCTTTAAAAGTTTCTTTTTCCCCCTAATTTATAGTATTTGTCAGGAAATAATACTAGTATAGAGTAGAAAGGATTAAACTGATTGAAATTTATTTGTTTTTTATGTATTTAATTCCTTTTAAAAGAAAATCTACTTTTTATTTTATTTCATTATATTGGTCGGATTTAAATTGTAATATAGTGCAAATAGCGTGAGCTATAAAATACACGGTTCTAAAACTGAAATATTTAATAGACGCTGAGATACAGTTATCTTTAAAATCGTAACTCTTAAATAATAGCAGACCCACCTGTCGTCAATAAATACCCATATTGAGATGTATAGGAAATAGATTTCTGCAGGCAGTGGGAACCTGCTCCCGATGCAGTGCGGGCAGAGAAAGAGATGAAGTAGGCAGCAGGTACCCGAAGTGAGGTCCAGAGCGATTTCAATGTAATTATTTTAGTTTTTATTTATAATGTGATGTGAAAAATAAATAGTTATCTAATTCTTTTGAAGATTCATTTAAGTATAGTGACCACCGAAGCGGGCGTAGCCTGCTAGTCATCAATAATTTTAAAAACTGATATTTGATATATATAAAATACGATTAATCTTCGAAGTGATTAGTGCTAGATGGTTCTGTGCCATCTTTTCTTTCTTTTCTAGAAATGATTCTAGTATTGAATATATTAATCTCGATGAAATGAGTTGTTTAATTACTAATTCTGATATAGATAAGTTAAGCAGCGGATGATCAGTATAGCTTTTTGAAATAACCAAAACATGGCAAGGCAAGGAACAGGAAATCTTTAACAATATATATATATACATATATATACATATATATATATATATATATATATATGTCTTAAATTTAGCATACAAGCAGTGGAATAACTGAAACAATTGGAATATTCAGATTCTGATCATGATGAAGGAAAAGAAACAATTTTATACATAAATGAAAATTTATACTAAGATCACCACTAATTTAGAAAAGTTAAATTGGACTCACCCCATTTCAGGAAAACACGACGATCATTCTCTCTGGACACGGTGAAATCCCTTAGCACTACGAATGCACCACCAAAACTAACACTTAAAAGATAAACACACAAAAAATGTCTACGACCCACTTACTACCCTTCCACGGGAGCTTCTCCTTTTTTCTTCCAAAAACTATCCCCTAATATTTTACACAATCCCCCCCTTTTTTTCCGCCATCTTGCATTATTATTATTATTATTATTATTATTCTAAACCCTCCTATACTTTAATTCATTATTCTAGTCTTTACCAATAGGAAACTATATTTATATTTTATTTTTCTCTATCCTTGAGCCTCAATGGTGAATATTTAGTTTATTTATTTATTTTTTCCTCCCCTTAAATATAAGTGGTCAGTATTGTCTCCCTTCTTAAATCCCGTAAGATTTTGGTTCCTCTCCCCTCCTTCGTTAAAATAGTCCCATCAACATCACATGGGATCTTTTTAGCTCCAGGAAATATTCATGCCCCCTAACATTACACAAACGTTACAATTAAAAAATATTGGTGCTAACTGAATAAAAATTCCGCCAGAACTGGCAACATTGATTATATTATTTATTTTACTCCTATCTCCCCCCCCCCATTAAATCAATATTTTTTACGAGCTTAATTATTCAACACTTTTTTAAAAATAGTCAAATATTTTTTATTTCTTTTTAAGTAGTATCTTTGTGTCATAGCATATGACCTGATACAAAAATAGAATCTTCTACATTACACATGACTTTCAATTCACAAAAACCTCGAAGTTCATACATATACACCATATCTTCTGGTGCACTAGCTAGGGGCTTCTATTGTATTTCCTTATCCTTCTTTTGAAAGACTATAAAAATTGATAATGATTTCAGATGAGTAAAATCTCGGGAACAAATTTTACTGTAATATTTTAAAGGTAATCGTATGAAAAATTCGAATTATCCAAAATAGAATTCGAATTATCCAAGATTTTTTAACTTTATTTTGATACAAAATTCAAGGGACCGTGTAAAATATTCGAATTATCCAAAATTTCGAATTAAACAAGTTCGAATTATTCAAGTTTCACTGTATTAAATTTACTCATGCATATGAAAGCATGACGTCTTCATGACTTTAAAATAAAATAATAATAATAACAATCTAGCATGTGTCTTCCAAATTTTGTTTCATAACTTTTTTTTTTTAATTTATCTTTTTTTTTTTTTTTTTTTTTTTTTTTTTTAATAGTAGATTTTTGGCACGGATGAAACACACTTGGCATGAAAGTTAATTCAGTATTATAAGAAAGAGTTTTACCTATTGATAATCCTGGGCAGTTTTTTAAATTTTGATGCTGAAGTAGATTGGATATTTTTCGCCAAGGACTCTACTTTCGCGACAGCCACTTTAAGTCAAGTAGGGCATCAAAAATATAAATAAATTATTAAATACTGAAAAAAAAAATAAAATAAAAATAAAACAATAATCGCATAAATTATGTATTTTTGTCTAAAATGGCGACAAGAAATGAAAAGTCGTCAAAGGGAGCTATATTAAGGTTGGACCATGATCAGGTATACATATTTGCTGTACCATGATCAGGTATACATATTTGCTGTGCCATGATCAGGTGTACATATTTATTTATTTATTTATTTTTTTTATATATCAACTACTATTAACTAACCATGAAGTACATATAACCACAAAATATTGTCTCATGCAACAGACGTAGCTGATCATAGCATATTGTAAAATTATATTTAGCGTGAAATTGCTGTTGTTTTATGGTTGATGGGATAAATCAAATAAATATAGGAAATAACGTGAAAGCAAATATTATGTACACCACGTGTAGTGTTGTTCATATGTTAATTGGATTCAAGTGTAAAAGGGCTACTTCATTTTTTTCGATACTGCCCGTTTTGAAACTGTCATCTCATAAGCACCCGTAAAGAAGCGCACTGGCAAGCTACAGTCACAGGCAATAGGGACAGGCACCTGAAAGACTGTGAATGAGTGGGTCGAAATAAGGATAATAAATAACGATATGTATAATGGTATAAATAAAAATAATAAATTGATTAATAAAATATAATAAATATAATATATAATTTCAACGGCAAATCCCTCCTTAAATTTTCCCCTTGCTGCAAATGTTCATGTTGTAGAACTTTTCGACTCTGTAACCCCTCAGAAGATATTTAACAGTTAAAATAATCCTTTCCTCCCCTACAAATCAAATTTATAGCCATAAAACTACTGAACATAAAATTTGGCAGTGGCTGATAGGAAAAAGTGGGCGTCCTATCCGGATTCAGAATGTGATTTTACATAAAAAATTGTAAAAATGGTTCTGGGGCCTATTTTCATGTAGAGCAGTGTAATTCATACTTGCCAACCATCTCATTATGAACCGTACGATTTTTGTACCCTATGCTATTGCCTAGCACAGTCAGGTTCGGTTCACACAAATGCCGGATCGTAGAATCGTTGAAAAATAAAGCAGAAGTCTTTACCTCAAAATAATCAGGATACATATCATTTTGGTACTGTGATTTATTAATGCAGCAATATAATAATAAGGTTTCAGTCACAAATAACTTTACATTTCATTCTTCTATTAGTAAGGAGATACTAATATTCAATACCCGTCAACTAGACAGAGAGGGAGGAGGGGACCAAAAATTAACGTCTACTTAGGACTTGATCAACAGAGAAAAGATACACTAAATCTGCTAGCCACAGATAGCTTAAAATCGCAACCCCCGAGATTGGCATCGTTGAAATGCAGCCAAAAGAATGCCAAACACTTTCTTTGTTCTTCTAAGATATTCATACAAAATTTTGAATATAAAAAGTTCGTTACAAATATTAAATCGATTTGACATTGAGAAGCCATGCCAAATGACCTTCAACTCTCAATGAACAAAGACGGCGACGCTTAGACTATCAAACAACCCTATAAATCTATTTTTAGAATTATAATGACCCTCTTGAAATAATAATAGGTTTTTAACATAAACATACAAGGGTAATAAACATGAAATCAAATGATTATTTTATTTTATTAATAGCTGTATATAGTAGAAATATGTTGATAACGGCTTTTTAAATTACCCTCTGAAAATAAATAATTATGGCTAAATTGATTTAATCCATCCGGGGAAAATGTATAAACATACTATTTTTCAAAAACCCTGATATAAAAATTGCTTATTTTATTCGTAGATCAAAGTGTTTGTAACGATAGAAGAACAAAGAAATGAAAATTTTGATTTTTTTTTTTTTTTTTTTTTTTTTTTTTTTTCACACCAGTCCTTTTTTAGAGAAATTTTATTCTTATTGAATCGTAACTACATTTGGAGAAAATTATTCTAAAAATAAAGTGGTGTGAGAAATGGGGCGTTTTTTCAAGAGGCGTTAACGATTCTCCGGTTATTAATGATATGGTTGGCAAGTATGGTAATTTATTGTGCCCTCCTTGTACGAAGTTTCTGGAATACTGAAATTTGTGAATTACATTTTCATTTACACTAAATTATATTTTGTTACGATTTCTTATATATTTCACTAGGAAACAGGAAAAAAAAAATTCCTGGTACCTGAAATTTTTTAACTAATTCTGACAATTATAAAATATAAGTATTTAGGTGCCACGGATTTCTAAAATGCCATCCATTTTGTTCTACAGGGTGGGCGTAAAGTAACTCCCTATTTTGAATTTGGAATAGCTATTGATGTTATGTGTAGATTGCCATGAAAGTTACTTTATTTTGCAGACTGTAGTGTGGCCTTATTTGCAGTTTTTTTTTTTTTTTTCATTTTTCACGTGTCTACTATATGGCAGTGGCTTCATGAGTGATTCACTGGACGCTGTATAGGCCGCCGAGGCTCCACAAAATGGCCTGCGCGTAGTCCAGACCTCACCCCATGCGATTACTTTTTATGGGGGTGAGCTGAGGAAGAAGCGTATTTCAGGAAATCTCAAACTCTTGGTGACCTTGAGAACAAAGTCCGTGAGGTCATAAGTGGTGATCCAAGATCAGTTCTTCCGGAAGACCGTAGCAAACTTACCTGTTCGTATATAGAAAGTACTGTGGCACACATTCAATCATAACTTTTGTAATTATCATGCCACACAATAAACTAAATGCGTACAAGAAATTGCCTTCATACCTACATTCGTTTAGGAGAAAGAAATTATTTGCAGTAGGGAGTTACTTTCCCCCACCCTTAGTTTATGAGATAATATAATTAGCATAATTACTATTATTACTATTACTATTATTATTATTATTACTATTACTATTATTTATAAAATGTATTTAAACTCAATGAACAATACCGAGACAGCTGTATGGCCACCATTCTGTATAGTAGTGAAAATTTTTCTCGGAGACTATGAGGCTCCTAACTACGAAGAAATAGTGGAGAATATGCTCATTATTTTTCGTGCATACTTGGTTGTAACATGAGCATAAAATTATACTACCTGCACAGTCATTTGGATATTCCACGCCGTTACCAGTATGGTTAGATGTGTATATAATGCGGATAAGCTAAAAAACTAGAGTTGATGAGGAAAAACTAGAAACATTTCTTGGAATTAGTGACCCAAAAATAACCAGAAATATATGTGGAAATTGTTATTCAGCAAAATCCCTGTTCCAACAGGATAATCTATAAATTGTATACGTACTAAAGAAGTTATTTAAACTTTGCAAGATTAAAAAAAAATTAAAATAAATAATAATAATAATAATAATAATAATAATAATAAAATAATAACCTCATGACTTCCATTGCCAGCTATTACATTATATGCACATTTGGAGATAATGTTATCAGAAGACATAGAATTGACCTAATGAAATAGACACCTAAAAATTTTCCGGTAAGAGAAAGTTAACACACGCGTAAAGACATATAAAACCGAGTTTCCATAGCGTTATTATTATTATTATCATTATTTATTTATTTATTTATTGGAAACACGAATTTCCGAGATCTAAAACTAATCTATCTGATCAGGATGATAATTAATTTTCCTGTGATAACCAAGTAAAGCATGAGAAAGGAAATCTAAAATGAGTTTATGTAACAAATTTCAAGAGAATCGTTAGAGCCGTTTTTGAAATGTCGACTTTTACCAAAGCTTGGCATAATTGATTGATGACCAGAAAATAACAATTACATGCAAAAGGATATTTAAAAGAGAGTTAATATGGCAAGTTAGAAAAAAAATCATACAGACGTTTTCAAACGAACGCACTTACAGGACCTAAAATTCAGCTATTTGTACAAGACGCCTAGAAATTCTCCTGAACTAACGAACTGTATCATTCGAAATGACGTCTAATAGAGTGTTTATACAGCAATTTTGAACAAAATCGTTAGAGCCTTTTATTGAGATACTTCCGGTATCGGATATTCCCTTCTGGTTTTCCAATTTCCACCAAAATTTGGAAAATTCATCTGTACACCAAACCTGTTTAAATTCTGAAGTTTTGTAGTTCTATCTTTATTAGTTTCGGATATATGATAGCCAGAAGATTCCACACACACACACACACACACACACACACACACACACACACACACACACTGACCAAATCTATGATAAACAATTTAAATTATCGTGAGAAAAAAAAAAAAAAAAAAAAAAAAGGAAATAAATTTGCCGTATTCAGATACTAGTATCCCGTTGACAAATAAACTTGCAAAGATATTTATGAATTTGAGATGAAATATATTTTCTTAAATAATTAAAAACAAATATTATATATATAATATATAAGTATATATATAAGTTACATATATAATATATAAGTATATATAATAAATATTATATATAAGTTTCGTTGTTCAATCTTTATTAGTTTCCGAGATATAATAGGCAGAAGATTCCCCACATACATACACACTGACTAATTGCCAAACACCACTTTTTTGGACTCAAGAGACCTTAAAAAATGAAACTCAGGGGAAATCTCGATATCGAATTTTTAGACCGAATACAATGCTTCCATTACCTACGGTAGTTGGGTAATGAAAGTAAAAATTTATGACACATTTTGAAATGCAATTCAATCTTTTCTGAAGTACCAGTAGTATATCGGAATTATTTTGTGTTGCCCTGTAAACGAAGAATATTTTTTTTTAATACCATATTATATACGAAACATGCTTTTGTACCCATAAATAATGTAGGTCAACTTCATAATTTTAGTGTTGTCTGAATATGTGAAACTGTTCCTACCAAAAATGTTATTCATAGTTGTAATGTATTTGAATACTTTTGCATGTCCCTTATAGAAATACTTTGTCAAATTAAAAAAATAATAAAAAATAAAATAGAGCAATATCTCCCTATTATAGAAGTACCAAGTTACTACAAACTAAAATTAAATTTTATATCATTGTTCACCAGAAGCACAGCATATTTCATCAGGAACTCCTACTTGTTTTCCCGATAGTAAATATTAGAAGCAAACACCTATAAATAATTCCGGTATGTAGTTTGCGAATAATCTGTATTGACTTGCCACCACTGCGATGTAATACAGATTTAGAATACCAAACAAAATTTAAATTTCGAAAATTTAACCCAAAACAGTACTACTTCTTTACATTAATAACATACAATTATTGATAATCTATATAATATTTCTCTAACGTGGACCAATTACGATTATATTTTGCAGAAACGATACGATAGTGACAATAAAATACACAAGGATTAAAAAAAAAAAAAATACATAAGCAATATTGAAGCACGTGGATTTAGATCAGTGACCTAATGAGAGAAAAAAAAAAAAAAAAAAAAAAAAAAAAAAAAAAGACGACATTTGTCTAATGAGATAATTTTATATAAATATTTATTTTTAAAATTTGCATTTTTACAATCATTGTAAGCGTCGTTTTAAACCTGGCAATACATTAAAGGTATAAACAAAATATGAACTTTTGTGTCGTAAATTGACTAAAAAACGCAACAATAATCAAAATAGGTACTAATATATTTTTTCTTTTTTTAAAAAAATATTATGCCAAAATGAATAAATTAAAAAATAATTTAAAAGACATCGCCAACATGGTGGCAAAAATTTAAAAGTCGCCATGGGGCTCCTAAAGTAAAGCTGTCCTGCCAGAGGAAATATGAAAACTGGCGAAACATGAATTTTATTTTGAAATTTTTCTTTGAATGATTCTGGGTTAACTATCATTAGAATTTTGTGCCCCGCCCCCCCCCCCCCTCCCCCCCCCCCCAAAAAAAAGAAAAAAAACTAATAATAATTTGCCTTGTGCTGAATTAAAATTTATATTGAGTGGTAAAATTGGTATAAGACTTGTAAGTTTCAAATTTAAAAGGTAAAGAAAGAAAAAGAAAAAGAAATAAAGAGAAAATAAGAAATAAATAAACTGGGAACATTTCACAAGGGTTTGCTAGTATTATAATAAATGATATATTGATAAATAAAGAATATTATTTTAATAAAAAATAAATAAAATTGTGATTTTTTTTTATAGAGCTAACTTCTATAGATAACTTATTCCTTTGCGCAAATTAAAAAAATATTTATGTGTAAAATATAATAAAAATACAATAATTAAAACAGAAGACATACCTTCAGTTTTTATGGTTTGGAAGAAGCTAGCTAACAATACTGTCACTAGAAATAATTCTTTGACCTTGCGTTCAACTGATATCGAGGCCATGCTGAAACAAAATGTTTCTCGAACATAACGTCTTTTTGAATGACCAACAGTTATCAATAGATTTTATCAGATATTTGTAAATTTCCACTACAACTTAACTTAGGGAAATTCCTCCTATCGATTCTTGGTTTTTCCTTTTCAATCATATTACTATTTTGTCTATAAGATTATTGGGCGATTATTATCTGAGTTCTTTAACGAAACGATTAGACTCAATTTAAATTCATTTTAAACGAGAAAGGTATGTCGTGCGGATCGCATGGATTGTAAGCATTTTCTGACTATCAGTTACATCTTTAAACGTATTTCCTTCTTAAAATATATTCTGTTATTTTTTAAGGAAAACGAATAGTTTCATACACTGAGCGAAATAAATATACCGCCTTCATCTAGAATGAATAAATGGTCATTTTTTAAATCCCTTAACATGAAATATAGATTTCCGAGCTATGCGCATAACGCCCGCCAACAAACTGAATAGAAGAAATGATCGAGAATTTCTAGTCTACACATTTCTAGATGGTGAAACAATATTCTGAATATTCTGAATCTTTTGCATTGCGAGAAATTCTTGCTTGCTTTTCTAGAATTGGGTAATAAATCAAGATTATAGTTGCTGAAATCCACCTCTTGTATTCGCATTTATTTTCAGAGATTTTTAAATAGCTTTGCAATCGAGAATATAGGCAAACGCTCTAGAATTCTAATAGGGATTTCTAGAATTCGCTTTCAAAGGGGACTAGAATTTATAATAATGTCATGGAACTATTTATTTTAGAGCCACAATTTAGATTTTAGATGTTAGTTACAGAATTTTTTCTCAGTGATATACATTAAGAGACAAAAAAAAAAAAAAAAAAAAAAAAAAAAAAAAAAAATCCGCACTGCAGAAAAATTGACTTATACCTTTTTAATTTGTAATAACTTCGAAACTAATGGTTGAAACAAATAAAACTGTCATGTTTTGAATATGAGATCACAGATGAATTAGGAATACATTAATATTTCTGATTGATAATTTGGTTAAATTGCATGGTTGGTAAAACACATTTTGGAAAACTGCATTGGGCTACACGGGATTTTATTGAAATTTTTAGGTGACATATAAGATTTCAAAATAATTAGGAATTCATCATTATTTTTTATTGATAATTTGCATAAACTGCATGGCTGGTGAAATTACACATTTTGGAAAACTGCATTGGACTACACGGGATTTGATTGAATTTTTTAGATGGCATGTAAGACCATAAAATAATTATACACTGTGTAAAAAATGTAGAAGGACAGTCGATTTTTGTAAATTATTTTCCGTATTTTTATCCTGGCTATTTGATTTTTAAACAGATTTTGTTTAACAAAATTTTCATTAATTTCACGTAAAAATGAAATCTACTTCTAATGCTAATTTATGTACTGTAGAAAAACTAGTATTCATGATTTCGAGAGTGTAAAAAAAGTAGAAGGACGCTTTCCAAAATTTGTTATTTGGCGGACTCTACACGAATAAAAGAGTAAATATTGAATTTATCTTTAGCTGTTTTTGTTGAAGAAAACGTATTTTGTTAAAAACTGTATTGTTATTTTCTTTTCAGGCGTCCTAGAGGAATGCTTTTAAATTATTTCCAAAAGGAGCAAATTGTTACATATGAAATTAATGGTAAATGTGTTAGACAGAGTATTCGCATACTGAACGTCCTACCCAATACAGTTTCTAACTTTATCAGAAAGCCAGATAGAAATTGGAAAAAAAAAGAAGACTGGTAGGCCTTAAAAGGTAACTCCTTACAATAGAAGAAAACTTGCTCATGAGCTTAAACAGAGCACTAGAAGTATCGCAAAGTTCCAAAATTAATCAGGACTTACTGTTGTGTCAAGACAAACAGTTTCCAACTATATAACAAGATTCAAATAATTAATTTTTAAAAAGCGGAAGCATCATCCAAAGTGGAAAAAAAAACACTGATTGATTACCGTTTATCATGGTCCAAGGAAAACATGCCATGGACCTCAGATGGGACTTCTATAACATTTTTATACAAGAAGAAGTTTAACTTAGATCATTTAGATGGTTACCAATAACACTGGCATTGTCTGGGTAATGCAGAAGAATTTTATTCAACTGGACAAATGGGAGGTGGGGGGGAAGGAATTTTTAAGAAATTGAATGTGGAAGAGGAACAAGTGTGTTCTTTTTCAGTGGTAGGCAGAAATATACAGACTATATTGAAGTGCTGAATTATGAGCTTCTTCCTTATGGCTCTGAATTAGGAGGAGAAGAGTGGATGTTTCAACAAGACGAAGCCTCAATTCACACCAACAATGGAGTTAAAAATTGGTTCTCTGCAAATAACGTACAGGTTTTAGCAAAGTCAGCTAAAAGTTCTGATCTTGACAACGTGGAAAACATCTGGCCAACGCTTGTTCGTCAAATGTAATCAGGTGAAAAAAAAAAAAAAAAAAAAAAATTAATTCCTTACTAAACTTCGAGGAGCTTTGAATAACTCATAGGCTAATTTTTGCCTAACAGGAATCCAACCTTTGTATGATTCACTGCCAAATTTTGTATTCGAAGTCAAAAGGGCTAATGGAAAGAGTATTACTCACGAATATCGCTTTTTTTTTTAAATTTTGTATTACTGTCCTTCTACATTTTTACAGAGTTTAAAAACGTAGAAACTATTTTTGTTGTCCTTAATAATTTATTTTTGAAAATCATGATAATGATACTGATATTTTCTTGTTAAATGATCTTTAAAATGTTACGCATAAAAATAATTTCATTTAAAATAAAAGATTCGCTTTTTACTTTCTCTTACCCATAAGGTAGAGAAAGTGTTGTTTTTGGTTCAAATTTTCGAACACGAGTTTTTGTTATATTTACACGTTTTGAGGTCCCCTGAATACGAAAATTCCGTTTTTAGCAAATGGTCTGTGTGTATGTCTGTGTGTATGTCTGTATGTCTGTGTGTCTGTGAGTCTGTGTGTGTGTGTCTGTCTGTTATCAGCATATCTCAAGGACAAATAGTAGCAGACATTCCAAACTTGATATTCTAAAAGTGTATCATATATAGATGCTACAGTAAGCTTTTCGTTAAGATCAAGCAAATGGTTCGTGTACAGAGACAATCAAGAGAATTCTAATACATTACGTCTATGGGGGAAATTGCAGGTAAGTAGAGTTTAACGTCTATAGACTGCACTAATCTAAATGAAACGAATATATATTTTTTGTAATAGAGATAGTCAACTGGGAAAAAAAAATTGTGTTTGTAGGAACCTCGCCTCCCCCTCCTGGGGGGAAGTCCCCCCTCGAGGGGAGTAAATTTTCATGATGGGTATCTTTCAAAAGACCTCGCCAATACCTTTAAAACGAATGGTTGAACCATCGATCAGCGATAATTTAAAACAAAGTTATCGATTTTTTTCACTTTTAACGAAAAAAATCGTAATTTTTTTTTTTTTTTTTTTTTTTTCAATATTGAGAAAAAAATGGACTTTTTTTGGATATTTAGTGTTTTCTACTTCTCTAATATGGAAATCGTCTGCATTATCATAAAAGATAATTTTTTTAAATAATAATTTTAATAAATTATTTTTTAAAAACAGAATTATTTTTTAACAACGGAATTTAATTTTATATAAATCTAGGTGCATTAATGAAACGGGGGGTTGAGGGGGGCGGTAGCCCCCTTCACACAGAATTAATTATCATATAAAACTCTCCCGAAGCCTAATTTGAATTGTTTAACATAGGTTTACATAACATCGTTATCTCACCTCTTAATCTCCAACCTGTATTTATAGTAATAAATTTGAGGGTAAGAGAAAGTCGTGTGAGTGACACACTAGATTATTTTTCTAAAAATATCTACTGTCCTTCTACTTTTTTTACACAGTGTATATTTTTATTGATTTTCAATCATTTGAGGTCTTTTAAGTTCTTCCTTATCGATATTACAATTTTTAAGTTTTTTAGTTAGGTTGTTTTGAGCTACGTTCCTAATCTTAATTTTATCGTGTTCGGGAAATTCTACTGATAGCGATTTCTACTTTAGCAATACTGTCTTTACTATAAATAGGTTGTTCTAGAATGCGTATTTGTGCCCTAATTTTAAAAGGCTATCTTGGTGGGTATTGATTTGATGCTTAGATAAGTTTAAATATGAATACTCTTGTTGCTGAAACTTAGGGGTAGTGTTTTGCTTTTTCAACATAAATTTTAGTTTTTTATTGTGCTTGTTTTCAATAGTATTAGTTCCCCATCATACCATAGGTATTGGGAAGTTAGGTAATCGTGAATATTTTTGTCCTCGGTTTTTTGACTTTTTTACACGTTTTCAGGTGAGAGGAATCCGAAAATGACAAAATTTGTGTGGTGTGCGTCTGTAGGGTGTCTGTTAGTTTGTTAGTGTGTTAGTCCGTTAGTTCGTTAGTATGTTAGACTGTGTACACGATATCTCAAGAACAAATTGTCGCAGAGAAGTCAAATCAGTTTTAAAATATTATTTTCGACACTGGCAAGAACCCTACTTATTTGCAACATTCGAATTAAAAAACTTCGTAAGTTATTTGAAATTTATGATTTTTTTAACATGGGAGAATAGGGCAAAATTTCACTTAAACTTGCATTAAATGAAAAAGGTTTGCTGCAAAAATGTCAGACAAAATTTTAAAATATCAGTTTTGATACCGGAATGAACTTCAGTTACTATAAACATGCCACTTTCAAAATTTCGCAAGTTATTGGATATTTACGAATTTATTAACATGGCAGACTAGAACAAAATTTAATATAAACGTCAATTTTGAGGCATATTTTCATCGTAAAGATGTCAGACTACTTTAGAAATATTATTTAGGATACTGGCATGAATAATATTGACCTTGGATTTGCCAATATAAAAATTTCGTAAGTTATTAGAATTTTTTGAATTTCTTAACATAAGAGAATAGGGCAAAATATTACACAAACGTCAATCTTGAGGAATATTTTCATCATAAAAATGTCAGACAACTTTTGAAATATTATTTAAGATACTGACATGAATACCATAGAGTATGAATTTTCCAATTTAAAAAATTCGTAAGTTATTTGGAATTTACCATTTACTTAAAACGGCAGAATAAGACAAAATCGAGCATAAACGTCCATTTTGAGGATCATGAATACATCAGACATTTTCAAAATAACATTTATGATACTTGTATGAACATGATTGACTACAAATATTCTAATAGGAAAATTTCGTAAGTTATTCGAAATTTAAGATTTTATCAACATAGCACAATAGAGCGATATTTCATATAAATATGCATTTTTGGGATTGTTGCATTGGAAATAGTAGCATGAAAATAAATTACGAAATTGAACCTAATAAAATAAATTAATAGATTAAAAAAGATTGAGCTGAATGGTGGGTAGCCTATTAGGCGAGGATTTCGTTCTGTCACTGTGTTAAGCGTTTGGTCAAATTTATTTCTCTTAACATGATATAATATGTCCTGTACAAGAAATTTATGAGAACATACATATGATGGGGAACTGAACATAGTTCTCCTGTGCCAACTAGATTTTCTCAATAGCGCGAAAGGTTTGGATTTTATTAAAGATGGTGGCTTTCTCGTTGTTGCTGTATGTTTCGTGAACTTCTTTTTCTATTTTAGCTATTTTTTGATTAAGTATATAAAATTACTTGTTTTTAATTACTTGTTTAGATTTCTTGATTTTAATGGCATTATTAAGAATTATTTTTTCGAAACGGCGGACATCGCTTTTAAAGCTACATAATAAAAATTGGTTGTATACCTTAAGAAAATTAGGAGTGATTTTAAAGTACCGGCAATCGCTTAAAGAACGGAGTTGTTGTCTGATTTTAATAAGTCTTTTGTGGGTCTTTTTTAATCCGGAAAACGTGTCATCCATCGTAAATAATACGAAAAAAGAGACAGAGAGAGAGAGAGAAGGGGGGGGGGGTTATAAAGAGACTCAAAAAGGCAAAAATACATTAAAGATATCGGCAAGAAAAACTTCCAAAATCGGAAAAAAACGGTAGACTGATAGACTACAGCTTCAAGAAAAAACTGCAAAAAAATAATCATAACCATAAAATAATTACGTGATTAAACTAGTTGGCATAGGTGGACTCTGCTCAGTTCCCCATCATATTTATGTTCTCATAAATTTCTAGTGCGAGACATATTATAATCATGTTAAAAGAAATGAATTTGACCAAAGCTTGATATAGTGACAGAATGAAATCCCCGCCTAATAGGCTATCCACCGTTAACTTCGATATATATATCTTATTCTAATCTATTAATTTATTTTATCAGGATCAATTCCGTTGTTTAGTTTTCATGCTACTATTTCCAATGCAATAATCCTCAAAATTCATATTTATATGAAAAATTTACAATTTCGCTATGTTGATAAAATCGTAAAATACGAATGATTTACGAAATTTTCCTATTAGAATATTTGTATTCAATCATGTTCAAACAAATATCGTAAATGTAATTTTGAAGTTGTCTAATGTATTTATGATCCTCAAAATGGAAGTTTATGCTCAATTTTGCCTTATTCTGACATGTTAAGTAAATCGTAAATTCCAGATAACTTACGAATTTTTTAAATTGGAAAAATCATAGTCTATGATATTCATGCCAGTATCCTATATAATATTTCGAAAGTGGTTTGACATCTTTACGATGAAAATATCCCTCAAGATTGACGTTTATGGGAAATTTGGCTCTATGCTGCCATGTTAAGAAATTCGTAATTTCCCAATAACTTATGAAATTTTTATATTGGAAAATTCATAGTTATTAATATTTATGCCAGTGTTCTAAATAATATTTCAAAAGTAGTCTGACATCTTTACGATGAAAATATCTCTCAAAATTGACGTTTATATGAAATTTTGCCCTATACTGCCATGTTAAGAAATTCGTAAATTTCCAATAACTTGCGAAATTTTCAAAGTAGCACATTTATAGTTACTAATGTTCATTCCGGCATCAAACCTGATATTTTAAAACTGGTCTGATATTTTTACAGTAAAAAGTTTCCATTTAATGCACGTTTAAGTGAATTTTTGTCCTATTCTCCCATGTTAAGAAAATCGTAAATTTCTCATAATGTCTCATAATGTGTTCATAATCATGTTCAAACAAATATCGTAAATGTAATTTTGAAGTTGTCTAATGTATTTATGATCCTCAAAATGGAAGTTTATGCTCAATTTTGCCTTATTCTGACATGTTAAGTAAATCGTAAATTCCAGATAACTTACGAATTTTTTAAATTGGAAAAATCATAGTCTATGATATTCATGCCAGTATCCTATATAATATTTCGAAAGTGGTTTGACATCTTTACGATGAAAATATCCCTCAAGATTGACGTTTATGGGAAATTTGGCTCTATGCTGCCATGTTAAGAAATTCGTAATTTCCCAATAACTTATGAAATTTTTATATTGGAAAATTCATAGTTATTAATATTTATGCCAGTGTTCTAAATAATATTTCAAAAGTAGTCTGACATCTTTACGATGAAAATATCTCTCAAAATTGACGTTTATATGAAATTTTGCCCTATACTGCCATGTTAAGAAATTCGTAAATTTCCAATAACTTGCGAAATTTTCAAAGTAGCACATTTATAGTTACTAATGTTCATTCCGGCATCAAACCTGATATTTTAAAACTGGTCTGATATTTTTACAGTAAAAAGTTTCCATTTAATGCACGTTTAAGTGAATTTTTGTCCTATTCTCCCATGTTAAGAAAATCGTAAATTTCTCATAACTTACGAAGTTTTTAATTCGAATGTTGCAAAAGAATAGGGTTGCCAGTATCGAAATTAATATTTTAAAATTGAGCTGACCTCTCTGCAATCATTTGTTCGTGAGATATCGTGTTAACAGACTAACAAACTAACGGACTAACCACTGACACACTAACGGACTGACACACTGACACACTAACAGACACCCTACAGACAGACACCATACAAATTTTGTCATTTTCGGATTCCTCACACCTGAAAACGTGTAAAAAAGTCAAAAAACCGAGGTCGAAAATTTTCACGATTACCTAAGTTCCCCATAACTACAGTATGATGGGGAACTAAAAATAAACAGACGCTTAAGAAAATTTCCAAAAGTGCAGACCGGAAAAAACGAGATATCGGGTTTTATGGAATACTAGGTATTTCCATATAGAATACTATGTATCATCTGAAATTGTCTTCATGTATTCAACTAAAGAACCAGAAAATAATGAATGAACACTGAATGTATCTTTTGTAACGGAAAATTCTTCGAATGCTCTCTGCGGGCTCTCCTTGACTGTACCAGAGCAGAAAAACCAAAATTATGTATGTGATTTTTGTAAATAGACTTGAAACAGAAATGCTTTCATATAATCTTAAAAATATGGTTTTTAAAGTTAAAAATAATTATATTTTATTAAGTTTAATTAGTTTTTCTAAGGTTTAAATCATCTATTCCATATTACCCGACTATTTCATATTAACCTCCATTTGAAACTTCTTTTTTTTTTTTTTGTTTAAGTAAGCTTTTAATAACAACAGTATATGTATATATATATATATATATATAGTAATACAAAAATATCAGTGCATAAAATTTAAAGACGATTCACTTCAGCATTAAACCAATTATTTGGATCATAAGCGAAGACCACCCAAATCAAACCACAAAAGAATTAAATAAAAATTGAAATGAAAATTGGAAGAAGAATAAAGCATATTTTGCATTCTAACGTTTTCAAGGGCCTGGTAGAATGCAAATATGCTAAAAAATGGATGTTTTTCTGTAACAAAGAAAGCAAAAGCCAAGAATTTCTTTGTTCACAGGCCCGAAACACCCATAGAAAAACAAAAAAACGAAGATCGAAATAAAACGATTACCTAAGAATGATGATCCAAAACCATTTAAAATAAAAATATAATTTTTTTTTTTTTTTTTTTTTTTAAATGGAGATTAAAATAAAAATACAAATTACTTTATAAAATATAAAAGAAACTGACACTTGAATAACCTATACATGTAGAAACACCCATAGAAAAAACATAAAAAGCTAAGATCAAAATAAAACGATTACCTGAGGATGAAGTTCCAAATCCATTTAAAATAAAAATATCAATATAATTTTTTTTATAAAATGGAAATAAAAATACAAAATTACTTTCTAAAATATAAAATAAACTGACGCTTGAATGATCTAACACATGTAAAAATTTAACAGTCAGTTAACGGTTAAACACACAGTTAATCAGAACAAAATTGCAGTGATCATGGAGTAAAAAAAATAGGATTCACAACGTTATTCAGGAAATAAGGATTGAAGTCCTAAAAATAATAAGATTATTCCTAAATTTTGTAACATAATTAGTGCTGCCATCTACAGTAATGAAATGAAAATAATGGAAAAATAAAAAAAAAAGAAATAGATATTAAAAGAAAAAGATAAATAAAATACATATGTTGTCTGTACAAAATTGCCAGGAAAAGAAGACAAAAACTTCTATTTCTTGGTATTCAGATAATTAATGTGAATAATTGAAGAGTGTGGCTACCTAAGATTTTAAATTGCCACAAAGTTTGAAAGTTAATGTAGATACATACTATCAATATAATAATACCTAATTATTAGACCTAAATTTAAAATGGTATGAAAATTATGAGAAGAAAGAAAAAAAATAAATAAATAAATTAAATAAATAAATAAATAATTAAAAGAATTTTTTAATTAATTGTTTGGGATAGCCATTAATTAATGCTAAATTCTTAAAGAAACGAAATTGTACTTTTTGATGTTTATCAGACACTAAATATTTTATCCGTAGTTTAAAATTAAGAAGAATATTGACAAATACAGATTTATGTAAACATGTTTTATAGTTAGTAAAGAAATTTACCTTAAAGGGGAAATCTTTCTTTTTATCATATAAGTCAAATTCTAATTGTCTATTACTATTAAGAATAATTTTTAAATCTAAGAAATTAATAACACTAGATTCCAAATCAGTACTACTAAGAGACAAATTATCAGGATAATTAATAGGTAAGTCTAGATTGGTGTGATGTTTATCCAAATATAATATAATTATATCATCTATGTAACGTAGTAATTTAAAGTTAGTACACTCAATGTCACGCTCATAATAATATAAGTAAAGATAAGCTAATATACTAGACGCAATGCCACCTTGTGGCAATCCTAGGCGTTGTTTATATAAATAATTATTGAATAAAATATAGTTATGGAAAAGGATAAACCTAGTCAGAGTTTTAAAGGCTGAAGGAGTAATGTTAACATTTAGATTTAAATACTTCAGATTTTCTACAAAAAGTATATTAATAATATCAAACATATCTTTAATAACAATATTATTAAATAGATCATTGAAATCATATGTTTTTATACCAGTAATATCAGTAAGATATTTAATTTTATTTTTGAGTTGAAAACTATTTTTTAGAAAAAAATTACTCTTGTTAGAAACAATATAACTGTGTAATTTTTTAAGGATATTTAATAACATAATATTAGCATTAGAAGTATAAGCATTACAGGCAACAGTAACAGTACGAAATTTAATCGGATCTTTATGAAATTTTGGAATTACAACTAAATAAGGATAATTGTAGTTATTATTTTTAGTTTTTATCAACTTGTAATAATTAAATATATGCCTATTTTTAATTTCTATACTGTCATTAATCTTAACAAAAATATTACTAGTATCCATAGTATCAAAAAGAAGTTGTTTATAATACTTACACTGTAAAAAAATGTTGTAATTTTTCCTGCACTTTCTGCGGTATATTTTCAAGTATTTATGCTGTGAAATAAATTCAAGCACTAAATGCTGTAAAATCGACTTCCTGTGGACTTTAGACAGGAACATCTGCTTGTGGAAGCATAACATCTGCGTCTCTGAACCCAGATGCAGATGAACGAGGAATGAACAATGTGAAGAGCATGGAATGAAGAATGTCCATTCATCAGAAAGGTTAGTTTTTAATTTTTATATTAACATTTTGTATTGATTAATTAAAATTTCGTTAAAACGCATTAGTTGTAAACATATTGTAGCATGTCTAGTTCATGACACCTATAACTTTTCTCTTAACGATTTACAATTAATTAAAAAAAAATGTTTCTTATTAATCATTCAGTATAGTCATTTTAAAGGTTTTTCATACAATTACAATTATCAAGTTATATGATGGCCAAGGAAGTGCTAAATGCACTTTTTTATATGAGCAGATTTATGTTAACGTATATAAACTTGCACTCATGAAATTCAGCAAAAAATATTAATTATTTATTAAGCAATTTATCATAACAAATTGAATATGTTTATGATTACAAATTAATTTTTAACCCTAGAACACTAGTGGTACGTAAATTTTATGTGCGGTCTTCATTTAATGGTTTTTTCTGCACTTTCCCTACTATCGATACACTTGTTTGAGTTTGAGTGCTTCGAAATAATTATTCAGATAATGAAAAATTAGTAATATTATGTAAAACAGCAAATAATTAAACATATTTAAAAACAATATTAATGCAATATAAGCAAATAAAATGACTTTTATATGAGCGCGTCAATTTTAGGTATCTCTAGTGATAGAGTATTTATGAACACGCTAGTGTTCTAGGGTTAAAAGAAGATTTTCTTAACTTGAACTTGAAATGTATTCCCTTTGACTTCAAGATAAATAATATAACAAGTATAAAAACATAGTCCTTAAAATATTATTTGACTTTTTTTTTTTTTTTTTTTTTTTTTTTTAAATAGCAAAGAATGTTCGCATGACAGTATGATGCACATAGTTTATTATTAAAAGAGGTATATTTCTGCGGCCGAATCAATGCAAAAATTGGGAGCGCTTTAGGGTCATATTGAATGACTTTGACCTTGAATGTTTCTTGTCATATTCAATTTCATATTAAACTTAATTTGTGTAGAGATCCTTAGAGCTTAATTTGAAGATTTCATTAGGTCATTTTAAAAGAAATTCTAATTTTACATTCCAAAATTTTCTTTATTTTAAGAATTTTAATACCAATTTAAATAGAGGTAGAATTATATAAAAAAAAAAATAATAATAATTAATTTAACTAAATCAGGATGAAAGTTCTTTTGTTTCAGTATAGCTTACAAATTCGCCTTCGGCGACCAGTGGGTTTGCGATCCTTCAGAAAAACTCACCGTATTAAACTCCTGCTCGGTGACGTCTTCGACGTTGCCATTCAGATTTTGAAAATATCTTGAAGAAAGACGGAAACTTCCAGCCCTGAATTTTTGTCATGAAATAAGCTATTAGAACGAGAGATCTATTTCTTTCGGACAAAGTAGAGTAAATGAAAACAATTTTTTTCTTTTTCCCTTTGGCACCAAATAGAAATAGCATAAAAGAAATTTTAAAACATTAATATATATGTAACTGCTGCTAAAGAACGCAATTTCAAATTTTAAGGAAAAGAATGTGCTATTTTTATTTTTATTGATTTATTTATTGCTCTTTTTAAACATTTTGATCAAATGAAATAATAATAATAATAATAATAAATAAATAAATAAATAAGGATTTTATTTTATTTTTCTCGTTTTTTTAAAAAATCAATATAAACGAGAAAAAAATACATATATTGGATTCGTAAAAATTTTCGATCTCCGTTTTTCGATGGATTTAAACGTTTTCGGATGTCCTGAATACGATTAGTTAACTTTTAGAAAAATTGCTAAAGAAAAACATTTACTTTTCTCCCCCCACCCCCACCCAATACAAAATAATTTGCGTTTAAAATGCGCTCAAAAAAAAAAAAAAAAAAAAAAAAAACCCAAAACCTGTATCGACCGACTACTGCAATTCGATTTACCCGTAATAATCTGTATATATATATACGGTAAACTCTCGCAAACGGATTACACACGTTGTGGATAATTCGTGGAGCGGGAAATGGGCGAAATCAGAAGAAATTTTTTTTTTTTTTTTTCTTTTTTTTTTAATCATCAACAATAAACAGATACAAATGATAGCTTAAAAAAAAAAAGTAAATATAAAGAATTATGTGGTTTTTGCTTTATTTGTTCTCCAGTAGAATACGCTACCAAACACGTCAAGATTTCAATTTATTTCAAAACATTGATGTGACCGCTTTTTTTTTTTTTTTTTTTTTTCTTTCACACCAGTTTTCCTGACGGGTACTTTCTTTAATATTCAATCGTAATTAAATATTGGAGAATATTTTTCTACAAATAAAGTGGTGTGAAAATGTGGCGGTTATTCACAGTTCTGTGGAATAAACTAAATGTTTGCATGTCTGCGGTACTGTTTAATTTAGAGCATAAATTAGATTACAAATTGAACCATGGCTTCATCTTAAGTTCACTTTTTTTCTTTATGTTTTTTACATCCTATAGTATATGAAGTACAGTCAAACCTCGTTGACGTGAATTACTTTTAACATGAACTGTTTCCACAATCCCTGTCAAAAAGAATATTAGTTACTGATAACATGAACTACTGATAACATGAACAAATTTTTTATCCCCCATGAGATTCACGTTAATGAGGTTCGACTGTACAAATAATTTTACTTTTTATAAATATTTTCATTGTTTGTATTATGTTTTATATACGATACATTCAAGTTTTTAAGCTAGAATGCATTTTATGTCATTTCAATTTCATGTTCAACCTTTTTGCGGTTTATGTATGAAACCCATGGTTCTCGATTTTGCGGATAATCAATTATGCTGTATCTATATACATGTATGTTCAAAAAAAAAAAAAAAAAAAAACATTAACATCTTTTAACGCAGATTATAAACTAAGCATGTCAAAACGGAAATCAGAAATTCTCGCTGAGTAAGATAAACAAATACTGGATGAAAGTTGAAAATGAACCCGATGAGTTTATTCACTCTAAAACGCCTAAGCATCACAGTTTTCCTTCATTCAAAGACACTGACCATACCACAACTATGACTTTTATATACGGTAGATATTGAATGAAAGGCTTGCTTTTTTATTTTTTTCCTGTGTCTCAAAGTGCAAGCGAATTACTACAAATTTATAACTGTCTATAATATATTTTAATGCGTGTTAGTGTATGTTTAATAGGAGACACATATAAACTTGGTGTTAGAGATTTTCACATTTTTAATTTTTTTACGTTTTAAGATTTAAAAAATAAATAAATAAATAAAATAAAAATATCTTAACTTTTTAACGGAATGACACCTTAAAACATTGAAAGAACGAGCTCTGGCATTCCATTATTTAATATTTTAATTATAATAAAGCACAATCACAATAACTATATACATCGCGCGCAGTAAACAGAACATTAGGATACATAAGAACGAATATTCTTACAGGCCGCTGCCTGCGGCCCATGGCCACAGGGGCGTCTTACACGAAAACAGCTACATCTCTCAGCGAGAGCCGACGAACTTCTGACTTCTGAAAACAAAATGTTTTCACTTCATTTTAATGATCGGCAAAATATCATTAGATATTTTGCCGAGAATGGCGACAGCGCCGTCTATATTCTTTTAAATGATAGGGAAGATGGCCCATTATCGATAGGCTATTTAATATATTCGTAAGAGTTTGAATTTAGCGCTACAACTTTAAATATTATTTCTTCCTTTCTTTTCATTTTTTTCTTTTAATTTATTCCCTTGTTTATTTATTTATTTTTACGCAAGAATAACATTATATACTTTAAAAGAAAAAAAAAAAAAAAAAAAAAAAAAAAAAAAAAGGTAGCATTTTCTTGTTCTAAGCATTAGTTAATAAACAATATGGCATTTTTAGCAGTCATAGCTACGTTTAAAAATAAGACTGCAATTAAATATCAACCCTTGAAATCATTTAGAATTTCTGTAATCGCTTTTAAGAGTATTATGGCTGACACAAAGAAATCTCCCCCCCCCCTCCTTTTTCCCCCGTTTAACCCATATCATACCAAGCATTGAAAAAATGTTTTTCAATGTCTGTGTATACACACAAAATCAAAAAACTTACCAACTTTTCATTAGTTTAATCGGTACAGGCTGTCTTAAAAGTAGGACGATAATTTAGGACATTTGGAAATATAAGGAAAACAGACCATCTATATATATAATAATAACAGGAGACTTGACGTTGGAATATTAAAACCCGAATAAACTACTACGTCAGAAACGCCAAAGAAAAATATTGGAAATGCATACAGCTGTTTCGGTAGCCTATAGCGTACCGTCTTCAGTGCAAAAAGGATTCTGAATCAGGAGAAGTGCTCGTATAGTGCTCGTTCAGGAGAAGTGCTCGTATACGAGCACTTCTCCTGATTCAGAATCCTTTTTGCACTGAAGACGGTACGCTATAGGCTACCGAAACAGCTGTATGCATTTCCAATATTTTTCTTTGGCGTTTCTGACGTAGTAGTATATTCGGGTTTTAACATCTATATATATTATATATGTATATATATATATATACTTATATAATTGTTTTATCAGTACAAAGTGTAGAATATTACTTCAATAAATTTGTATATCCATTATTCTTGAATGTAGAACCTTTTAAGTAATAATATGTTGAAAATGTAATGAATAAATCTTTAAAAATCGTCATTTTAAAAATTAAAAAACATATATCAAACGTTAATTTAAACTAACGATAAAGACACATATGTATTTATTGGACATTTAAATAATATATCATCTTTAATTTGAATTAAAATATTCAAAAGAATTTATATAAACATCACTTATGCATGGTGTCCTATTTTAGGACGAAGGTGAAATATGGGTTAAACAGTTTCACACACTTTTATAAAAAATTATTAGTCTTTAAGTTTACACACACACACAAAAAAAAAAAAAAAAAAAAAAAAAAATGCTGTGAGATATTTTAGTGCATGAATAAGAAATACTTGCCTATTTCTTGTATTTACAAATAAAAAAGGTTTTTTTTTATTTTTTTTTTTATTTTTTTTTTTTTTCAAGCATGTCAAAAAATAATGGATTCAGGTTATTCAGGTTTCATAATGGCCTGGCCTTAGTTATATATATATATATATATATATATATATATATACATATTTTTTTTTTCTAAAAAAGGAATTCTGAGTATAAATAATAAACAAATGAACCTAATAAAAATTTCCAATATTTTATTCAGTGTCTATTTGTGGACTAATTTAAACATTTCGGTTATAATGTGAGAATTGAAGGTGTTTGTCTGCCCTTGGGACCTAGGTTCGAGGGGAGTACACTCAATAGCAGTTTTCCTATGAGTTTTGGAGAAAAAACACAGAAAATTCCGTACGGCTGTGCGAATGGACATGACCTGGTTTTGAACTAGCTTTCTACGAGTCGGGTCGACTTGAGAACATCATTCAAAAAAAAATTTACAATTGAAAGCATAAATTTGTAGACATAATTATAGCTCTTTAACTGATTTTAGACACGTGTCGGAGCTCCGTTTTCCTATACGCAGATACCCACCTGAAAAAAAAAAAAAAAAAAATCCGTGTAAGCATGACAAAAAAATATCCGTATACGTTTTCTTTTCTTCAACAAATCGAAAACTGATCATCTATAGAAATTGTATGAAAATTTTAAAGTACTGTATTAAAATTTTTATTTACTATTGTTAATATACGTATATTTTTTTTCTACACATATAAGAAATACAACATAACCTTGCTTTTACGTTTTGAGAATTTAAATTATTTCTTAATTTACATTTTCTTTTTTTTTTTTTTAAGATATCTTTATTTTCAATGAATTTTAATCCTCGCTTTTATGTTAATGAAATTTTGAATTTTCTTCCATTTACATTTGTATATGCAGAAAACATACAGGGAATACTTGTTGTAATTTAATTAAAAAAAGTAATGTAAAATAAACACATAAAGGAAACGAATGCCATCAAGGCAGATTATATTCTTTATCGCCTTTTATAGAACAAATAAATAATGCACCAAGCAAAACTGTCACCGGAGGAAGCTAAGTTGCTGATTATGGGAATTTAAAGTGATCAATGACCCTTAAATAGCAGATGTTTAACTGTGAATCACATACTTGCTACACAAATTATTATAGTAAAGTTAAATTTGAGTTAAACATCCACCTCGGGGAAGTTAGCCCCCCCATGACGGAAACAAGAAAAGCCACATATGCAGTTCGTTTGATCATCGTTAGATCACATTTGATCAACATTTTTTTTTTGTTTGATCAAATTTATTTAAAGAGATATAAGCAAAAAAATGCAGGGGGGGCTAACTTCCCCGAAAAATAAAAATGTCTAAATTTGAAAAAAAAATTAGTGAATCGATACAGAAATCGTTAGATCAGATTTGATCAACCATTTTCCGCGTTTTTCAAACCCGGAAGTGGCTTAAAAATCGATTTTTTAACCGAGAAAATGGGGGAAGTTGGCCCCCCCATGACGGATATTTGGATCAAAAATGGTCTCATCCGACGTAGAATCGTTAGATCAGATTTGATCAACCATTTTCCGCGTTTGATCAAACCCGGAAGTGGCTTAAAAATCGACTTTTTAACCGAGAAATTGGGGAAGTTGGCCCACCCCATGACGGATATTTGGGTCAAAAATGGTCTCATCCGACGTAGAATCGTTAGATCAGATTTGATCAACCATTTTCCGCGTTTGATCAAACCCGGAAGTGGCTTAAAAATCGATTTTTTAACCGAGAAAATGGGGAAGTTGCCCCCCCCCGTGACGGATATTTGGGTCAAAAATGGTCTCATCCGACGTAGAATCGTTAGATCAGATTTGATCAACCATTTTCCGCGTTTGATCAAACCCGGAAGTGGCTTAAAAATCGATTTTTTAACCGAGAAAATGGGGGAAGTTGTCCCCCCCCATGACGGATATTTGGGTCAAAAATGGTCTCATCCGACGTAGAATCGTTAGATCAGATTTGATCAACCATTTTACGCGTTTGATCAAACCCGGAAGTGGCTTAAAAATCGATTTTTTAACCGAGAAATTGGTGAAGTTGGCCCCCCATGACGGATATTTGGGTCAAAATTGGTCTCATCCGACGTAGAATCGTTAGATCAGATTTGATCAACCATTTTCCGCGTTTGATCAAACCCGGAAGTGGCTTAAAAATCGATTTTTTAACCGAGTAAATGAGGAAGTTGGCCCCCCCCATGACGGATATTTGGGTAAAAAATGGTCTCATCCGACGTAGAATCGTTAGATTAGATTTGATCAACCATTTTCCGCGTTTGATCAAACACGTAAGTGCCTTAAAAATCGATTTTTTAACCGAGAAAATGGGGAAGTTGGCCCCCCCATGACGGATATTTTGGTCAAAAATGGTCTCATCCGACGTAGAATCGTTAGATCAGATTTGATCAACCATTTTCCGCGTTTGATCAAACCCGGAAGTGGCTTAAAAATCGATTTTTTAACCGAGAAAATGGGGGAAGTTGGCCCCCCCATGACGGATATTTGGGCCAAAAATGGTCTCATCCGACGTAGAATCGTTAGATCAGATTTGATCAACCATTTTCCGCGTTTGATCAAACCCGGAAGTGGCTTAAAAATCGATTTTTTAACCGAGAAAATGGGGGAAGTTGGCCCCCCTATGACGGATATTTGGGTCAAAAATGGTCTCATCCGACGTAGAATCGTTAGATCAGATTTGATCAACCATTTTCCGCGTTTGATCAAACCCGGAACTGGCTTAAAAATCGATTTTTTAACCGAGAAAATGGGGAAGTTGGCCCCCCTATGACGGATATTTGAGTCAAAAATGGTCTCATCCGACGTAGAATCGTTAGATCAGATTTATCAACCATTTTCCGCGTTTGATCAAACCCGGAAGTGGCTCAAAAATCGATTTTTTAACCCAGAAAATGGGGAAGTTGGCCCCCCCATGACGGATATTTTGGTCAAAAATGGTCTCATCCGACGTAGAATCGTTAGATCAGATTTGATCAACCATTTTCCGCGTTTGATCAAACCCGGAAGTGGCTTAAAAATCGATTTTTTAACCGAGAAAATGGGGAAGTTGGCCCCCTGTGACGGATATTTTGGTCAAAAATGGTTTCATCCGACGTAGAATCGTTAGATCAGATTTGATCAACCATTTTCCGCGTTTGATCAAACCCGGAAGTGGCTTAAAAATCGATTTTTTAACTGAGAAAATGGGAAGTTGCCCCCCCCCCCCAATGACGGATATTTGGGTCAAAAATGGTCTCATCCGACGTAGAATCGTTAGATCAGATTTGATCAACTATTTTCCGAATTTGATCAAACCCGGAAGTGGCTTAAAAATCGATTTTTTAACCGAGAAAATGGAGAAGTGGGCCCCCCATGACGGATATTTGGGTAAAAAATGGTCTCATCCGACGTAGAATCGTTAGATCAGATTTGATCAACCATTTTCCGCGTTTGATCAAACCCGGAAGTGGCTTAAAAATCGATTTTTTAACCGAGAAAATGGGGAAGTTGGCCCCCCTATGACGGATATTTGGGTCAAAAATGGTCTCATCCGACGTAGAATCGTTAGATCAGATTTGATCAACCATTTTCCGCGTTTGATCAAACCCGGAAGTGGCCTAAAAATCGATTTTTTAACCGGGAAAATGGGGATGTTGGCCCCCCCATGACGGATATTTGGGTCAAAAATGGTCTCATCCGACGTAGATTCGTTAGATCAGATTTGATCAACCATTTTCCGCGTTTGATCAAACCCGGAAGTGGCTTAAAAATCGATTTTTTAATCGAGAAAATGGGGAAGTTGGCCCCCCCATGACGGATATTTGGGTCAAAAATGATCTCATCCGACGTAGAATCGTTAGATCAGATTTGATCAACCATTTTCCGCGTTTGATCAAACCCGGAAGTGGCTTAAAAATCGTTTTTTTAACCGAGAAAATGGGGAAGTTGGCCCCCCATGACGGATATTTGGGTCAAAAATGGTCTCATCCGACGTAGAATCGTTAGATCAGATTTGATCAACCATTTTCCGCGTTTGATCAAATCCGGAAGTGGCTTAAAAATCGATTTTTTAACCGAGAAAATGGGGAAGTTGGCCCTCCCCTTGACGGATATTTGGGCCAAAAAATGGTCTTATCGGACGTAGAATCGTTAGATCAGATTTGATCAACCATTTTCCGCGTTTGATCAAACCCGGAAGTGGCGAAATAAAACCTGATATAAATTGACACACATTTATCAAAATTGCGGTCCTGGAGTAGAGGTGAGTTCGGGCTCTATTTTGGCAATCCGAGCCCGCCCGGGCCCGAAACATTTTTGAACTGAGCTCGCCCGAGCCCGATATTGAAAATGGTACGCTATGCAACGCATACACAATAGTAAAATTAAATACCGTTTTCATTTTCAAATTAATTTTCTTATTATCAATCCTCAATTTAAATAACTATAAATGTTATTATAACAATTTATAATGTCTGTGTCTCTGTATACATGTATATATTTATATAATGCATATTTATAGTGCAGCCCATTGTTTATAACGCGCCTATCGGGGGACAAAAAAATTATCCGAATGAGTGATATAATGAGGCAAAATATAACGCAGGAGGAAGGATTACTGTATAACACTATGACATAATATGCATCCCGTTGAAAAAAAAAAATTCTATTTAGAAAAAGGAAAGTCAAAGCTACTAAGGTTTGCAAGATTATTTTGTGATATATAACCTATGGCATTACTAAAAGTGCTCTGAAAATGAATTTTTTTTTTTTTTTACATTTTCCAGTTAGTGAAGAATAAAATAAACTGAACTTTTAGCTTGAATCCGAGCCCGCCCGGAGCCCGAAGACTTGCGTAAGATTTGAGCCCGATCGGGCCCGGGCTCGGGCTCGGGCTTACGGGCTCGGGCTGAGCCCGTCTCATCTCTATCCTGGAGTGGTCGTACCTGACGCGGTTCCGTTGTCCACTTGCTTAATATCATGTAGGATAGAAACTATGGTTCATTTTAATGAATAGTTTAGTGTCGCATGTTTGCAAGTGCTTTTTTTAAGCATTACCCGCATTACTGTGTTGCCAGACTTAAGGATTTTCGCGCATTTTGTGCTTTGAAACTTCCGGGAATTTTTTGGGGGCATAGATTTAGTGGGGAGCAGATTGAGAAAAAGAAAAATTTTGGTGGAAAATATGGGGTTTACATTAAAATTAGTAAAAGATTATTTTTTCCTACCCCCTCCTCCCCCTCCCCGAAAAAAGGAGAAGAATGCAAAATCATTACTTCATTTTCTATAGCAAACATCCGATAGTGAACTTGAACAACATATTTCAATTTCTTTGAAATTTGTCTAAAATAAAGGAATTAAAATACAGTTTATAAAAATATCTCTCATGGAACACAATGCTTTGGAATAAATTTTGGTGTCCCTGTACACAAACCGGTAGTGGTATTTACTCGAATTTCTAAAGAAAACATTTGATAGTGAACTTGAAAATAAAATATCAGTTTCAAGAAATTCCATGAATATTTATGTGAGTTAGAGCACGGAAAGCCAGAGAGACAGATGGGCAGACAGACAAACCGAAGTCATTAACACTTTTCATCCTTATTAGAAAGTGTTAAAAACATTTTGAAAACGATAAAAACGATTAATATAAATGAAAATGCAATTCCAACAAATTTCTGATAATACCCATTAATGTAACTGAATATTTTTGTGTAAATCTAATGCTACTGTATTCTATCATTCTTTTGTGCATATGAATAATACATTTCAATTTTATTAAGATCTGTGCAAAGTAAAGTTCTTTAAATTTGGTTTATAGAAATACCTCTCATAGAACGCAATGCTTAGGAATACTTTGGGCTGTCCCTGTGTACAAACCAGCGATGGTATTTACTCCATTTTCACTGGGGAACATCCGATAGTGGACTTTTAATAACATACTTGAATTTCATTAAGATTTGTGAAAAGTAACGGTATTAATATGGTTTCTCGTAGGACACAATGCTTTGGAAAACTTTCGGTTGCCCCTGTACACAAAGCAGAAAAGATGTTCACTCCATTTTTAATAGGGAACATCCGATAGTGAACTTGGATATCATTTATCAGTTTCAAGAAATTCCATAAATATTTGTGGGAGTTAGAGAGCGGACAGACAGACCAGACGAATTCATAAACACTTTTCAACCAAGCTGTTATAGCTCTTATACAAGGTATACGGTATACGTTGGTTTTCTTTTATTTTATATTGCACAAAAACATTATATATATATATATATATACTATATATACACACAAATAGTTCAAGTACAAATCGTCACAGTACAGTATACAAGTACAGTATCGTCAAGGTAATTTTTTTTGTTATATCTGATTATTTTTTCACGATGCTTTCATTTAAAAATAGAAATTCAAACAAAATCGAGTTAAAGATATAAAATCATACAAATTTAAGGTTCAGTTAAGGTTATTATCATGGGTCCGGGCAACGCCGGGCGGGTCAGCTAACATGCAGCCTTAGTATTAAAAGAAACAGAAAATAAAAGATAGCAACTGTTTTATTTGGAGTCAGTTTGACGTCACATTGAAAGTACTTTGTAGAAAGTGATGTCATATATAGTATTTCAATTTATAACCATTTTTCCGAATTTCTTTTTTTTTTTTTTTTTTTAAGTGAAATGTTGTAAATTATATTAGATGTTTTAACTTGAAATACATTTAAATAATGATACGACGATTTTTGAAACATTACGGTCAATAAAGTGACCGTCGAAGTCGACGGGTTCCAGCTAGTTTTCTATTATTTAGAGATTTTTTTCTACAAAAAGCATTATTTGGGGTAAAACGTGAGCTTAAATTTATAAAATATTTTTTAACTTTTTCTGAAAAAAATTACGTTTTCAGAATAAATAAAGTTGGGGATTGTTTTTTGAAAAAACGCTTGATTTGGGGAAATTGACTTACGACAATCTCAACATTTCTTATTCAGACATTACCAGCGGGCCTACCAAGTCAGTTTTAAAAAATAATACACTTTTACATGACGTGCGGTATGTGATATTTACCTTTTTTTTTTTTTTTTCATTTATTCTCATTTATGAAAGTCTTGCGTGAGAAACAATAAAGAAAATTTCTTCGAAAGCATAGTTTCTACTAGTTAAACCAGAATGTACAAATAATAATAATAATAATAATAATAATAATCTGGTGTGTCACTCACACTACTTTCTCTTACCCTGAAATTTAATACTATAAATTGAGGTTGGAGATTAAGAGGTAAGATAACAACTACTGTTATGTAAACCTATGTTAAACAATTCAAATTAGACTTAGGAAGAGTTTTATATAATTAGTTCTGTGTGAGGGGGGCTACCGCCCCCCCTCAACCCCCCGTTAAAAACAAGCGATGAATATTTAGCTTAAAACATATATTATTTACCATATCTCTATGAAGAATTTATTTCAATTCCCTAACAGCTCCAGAAAATGGTAAAATATTATTAGTAAAGCACATCCACTAATCACAATATATATAACCGTTTCATTT
This sequence comes from Salticus scenicus, assembly GCA_963930645.1. NCBI lineage: Eukaryota > Metazoa > Arthropoda > Arachnida > Araneae > Salticidae > Salticus > Salticus scenicus. The sequence goes on along the minus strand of CAWVNO010000717.1, from coordinate 461,047 downwards.
GGATTAGTGCAGTCTATAGAAGTTAAACTCTACTTACCTGCAGTTTCCCTCATAGACGTAATGTATTAGAATTCTCTTGATTGTCCCTGTACACGAACCATTTGCTTGATCTAACGAAAAGTTTAAAGTAGCATCCTTATATGATACACATTTAGAATACCAAGTTTGAATATTCTGCCACAATTGTTTTTTGAGATATGCTGATAACAGACAGGCACACACAGACAGACATACAGACATACACACAGACCATTTGCTAAAAACATGATTTTCGTATTCAGGAGACCTCAAAACGTGTGAATATAACAAAATCTCACTTTCGAAAATTTGGCCCCAAAACAATACTTTCTCTACCTTATGGGTAAGAGAAAGTAAATAATCTGGTGTGTCACTTACACGACTTTCTCTTACCCTGAAATTTAATACTATAAATACAGCTTGCAGATTAATAGGCAAGATAACGAGTACTGTTATGTAAACCTGTGTTAAACAATTCAAATTAGGCTTCGGAAGAGTTTTATATGATAATTAGTTCTGTGATAATTTAGGCGGTAATCTTGTTACCTCCCCCCTCAACCTCCCGTTTCATTAATGCACCTACATTTATATAGAATGTAATTCGGCTATTAAAAAATAATTCTGTTTTTAAAAAATAATTTATTAAAATTATTATTTAAAAAAATTATCTTTTATGATAATGCAGACGATTTCCATATTAGAGAAGTAGTATAACACTAAATATCCAATAAAAGTGCATTTTATTCTCAATATTAAAAGGAAAAAAAAAAAAAAAAAAAAAAAAAAAAAAAAACGATTATTTTCCAAGTTTTTTTTCGTTAAAAGTAAAAAAAAATCGATAAATTTGTTTCAAATTATCGCAGATCGATGCTTCAACCATTCGTTTTAAAGGTATTGGCGTACTGGTGAGCTCTTTTGAAAGATACCCATCATGAAAATTTACTCCCCTCGAGGGGGGAGTTCCCCCCCAGGGGGGGAGGAGAGGCTCCTACATACACACTTTTTTTTCCCTGTTGACTATGTCTATTACAAAAAAATATATATTCGTTTCATTTGGTTTAGTGCAGTCTATAGATGCTAAACTCTACTTACCTGCACTTTTCCCCATAGACGTAATGTATTTGAATACTTTTGAGTGTCACTGTACACGTACCATTTGCTTGATCTTAACGAACAGCTTACTGTAGCATCCCTATATGATACACATTTAGAATACCAAGTTTGAACTTTCTGCCATAATTTGTTTTTGAGATAAGCTGATAACAGACAGACACACACACAGACATACACACAGACCATTTGCAAAAAACATGATTTTTGTAAATAACCTCAAAACGTGTAAATATAACAAAATCCCGCGTTCGAAAATTTGACCCAAAAACAATACTTTCTCTACCTTATGGGTAAGAGAAAGTAAAAAGAGAGAGAAAGAAAAAGAAAGAAAGAAAGAAAATTGATTTGAAACCTTTTAAGTAAAGAATTTCTTTTATTCAAAATTTTAACAAATGCGTTGATACTATGATAAAATTTTTATGAACAATAATATAAAACATCTGGAGTGACTCCACTCGACTTTTCGAATATTGTAATTAACGGTTGTATAAATAAATTAATATAAGAAAAGTTGTAAAAAAAAAAAAAAAAAAAAAATATAGGATGTTTCAGTATTTTCCCCATACATAGTATGTTGTTTAATTTAGCACTATTGCACTTCAAATAATTTGAGCTCATAGAATTTTTCGTTGTGTCTCTTAAGAATCTATAAGTGCTAGTTTCGCGAAAATCTATACACTTCGTAGGACGATGACCTTTAACATATGTAGTATATAAATTTTGAGCTCAATTAAATACGGAATTTAGACGATATGGCTAGAGTTCTTTAAATAATTAGGGACTATATATCATAATGACAAAGTTTCTTTCTTTCTTTTTCTTTTTTTGTGTGAGTGTGCATATGTGCGTGCATATGTGTGTGCATATGTGTGTGTATTTATGTAAAAAAAAGCAAGTGATAGATCCATCAAAATCATAGGGTTTGTGGTTTGTGCTACGGTGATCTATCCAACTTTCAGCTTAATTGATCAAAGCTTTTAGAGGCTATCGTGTTCTTCCCATAAATATACAAATGCATACTAACATATACATACATCACCATAAAAATAGGGCAAATAACAGACGTATAGAAACAACAAAATCTTAATATCGAATTTTTATCATGATTACAATACTTTCCATACGCATGTATGTTCAGAAAGAAAAAACTTATGTTTTATAGCTCGTATGACTTTTTATTGAAAAATCACTATTTTTTCCTTAAAAAAAAAAAAAAAAAAAGAAATCAATTTTTAAAGTTAATTTTTACGAAAACAAAATTTTAAGGCGACTTTTATTTTGCAACTGGCCTCTTTGCACCTGTTTAAGTGGACTATTCCTATAAATCAGAAACGTTATCCGTCGGTCCGTCTCAAAGTAAAAGGCATCAGTTTGCAGAGATGTGGATCTGGTATGGTCATACTGGGTATATAAGGTCTATGGGGTAGTTAAGTGGTTTAGGGAAGCGGGGGGAAGATGGAATGTGTATAAACAAATAAATCGGAAAGAAAATATCACGCGATTTCCATTGCTTTCTATTTTCTATTTTTTTTTTTTTGAGTACTCTGCTATTCATAGTTATAACATTAGTTATATGAGCTGTTATGCTTTTTGTGAAATGCACGTGGGCCCTAGGCTTGGATTGAATACCCTTCGCGGGGGTTTTACAGTGATGTATTGCTAGAGCCAGAACAGAAGTCAGAGATCATTAGTGCGATAAGAACTTGACGGTATATCTTGTCTAAAGTTGAAAAACACAGACCGAACGCCATTTTGAGCCTGGTTTTGTGAAATACTCTGCAACAATGCTATAAAATTGAATGTATTTCTAATTACGTTTATTTTTAGATGTACCTTTATATGAACATAGAAGAGAATGAGTTTCTTTCTTTTCTTTTCCTAATATAAAGCTAATTTTATAAATCTGAAATTTATTTCTATTTGTCTTTTAAAGATGTTATACTTTTTCAAAATTAAAATGATTTTATGATTAATTTAGGATAATAATTATTTTTAAATAATTTAATCGCTGATCCATTTATTAATCTTAAAAGTTCAAAATATAATTAAAATTAAATGCCAGAAAAGTTCACCAAGTACGCTTTCAAATCCCATTGTGACTTGATTGTAAAGGAAAAAAAGTATAATAGCAAATAATAACAGTAGTAATAGTAGTAGTAATAATAATAATAATAATAATAATAATAATGTATATAATATTTCTCTAACATGGACCAGTTCCGATTATATTTTTTCAAAATGATACGATAGTGATGCAATTAATAAAGTACGCGAGAATAAAACTAATATTTATAAATGGACAATATTTAAGCTCGCGGACGCAATGTTCAGGAGTCAATAAGCTCAGCTCAATGATCTAATAGGAAAAAATGACGGCATCTGTCTAATGAGATTATTTTATGGAAAAATTTATTTTTAAAATTTGTATCTTCAGAACCTTTGCAAGCGCCATTTAAAACCTACCAATACTTTAAAGATATATACAGAATATGAATTATTATCATCAGTTGGCTAAAAAACACTATCATAAAAAGAATAATAAAAAAAAAGAATTATTATTATTATTATTATTAACAAAAAATTATGCCAAAAAGACAAATAAAAAGTGATCGCCTACATGGTGACAAAAATTTTAAAGGTGTCATGGGAGTCTTGTACTAAAACTGTTAGAATGAAATCTGGGTAGTCGACCATTTAAAACCTTTTCTTAAATGAGTTTGGTTTCACTGTTGTACAGTGTTAATTTGGTTCTAACAATAATTTGGCTTTTTGTAAATTAAAATTTTGGTTAGGTGGTAAAATAGGTATAATATTTATGACTTTCCAATTTTAAAGGTAAACAAGAAAAGAAATAAAGCGCGGAAGTTTCGCACAGGTTTGCTAGTAATAATAATATAAAAATCAAATTTACTTTATTAGCTATTTAAAAATAGTACCACAATCGAAGCATAATTTTGAAATTAAATAAATGCATGTATATTTTAAGTTGTAAGTTTTCGCCTGACATACTATTTTGGTAATTCAATTTTCGCAAAATTCGTGTATATATTGGACAGTAGCAAGAAGTGAACAGAAAATAGAAATAACCAGTGAAATTGACGTAAATGTAAATTAATTCCACATAAAAAACAGAATTTTTTTATTTTATTATATATATATATATATATATATATATATATATATATATTTAAGTGCTAATTTGTAGATTTTATATTATGAGCATACTGTAAAATGGTGTTTGGCGGGGAAATGGGTAAAATTGAAAATTAAAGCAATTACATTTGACTTAACTGGAACGCCTTAAAATCAATTTAATAAATACCTTGAAATTTAATGTTTAAGTAAGTAATTTTAAGCATTTTTCATTTCAGTTTAAATGCTTTTATTGCCTGCTTCTATTAAAAATTATCTCGTTGCATTCAACTAGAAATTTATAACGGAAGTATGTGTGGAAGGGTAGAGTCAGAGTGTAAAAACATTTTTAATTCATATATTTATATCATAACTCATCATTATAATGATCCAGTGCCAGGAAGTAAGACTTGAATTAACCATTAAATAACATATGGAAGTGAAACTTTATACAAAGCAGAAAATATTGAAAAAGTTAATACAGGAAACAAACTTAGAAATTTCTCATAAAGCGGGAAATCATTAGCAAAGGCGATTATAGCAGTAAGATAATAAAGAATGAATTGTTTCTGAGATATATCTGAACAAACTGTAACAGAAAAAAGGTAACATTATAATAATTGGAAGAAGGAGCAGAGGCCATCGCGGTTTAAGACTGGTGGGGAGGATCAAACATTTTGGTTGACGTTAATTTTTCCAAAATCATCTGCAAGACTATAAGATTTTATAGAAAATAAAATTGCTTTCTGAAAAAAATCTTTGCTTTTGCAAAAAATTAAATATAAGAAAATTAAAATTCTGCTTACAATCTTTGTAAATAGAATTTAATTTAGTACGACATGCAGGCATTATTTTAATATGTGCTTTCATATAAAGATATGATGTAACAGTATTTCACTCACTATTATTGATACCTACATCCATTTCTTAAAATTACTTTGCTGCAGCTTTAGCACAGAACCCATTGGAGTTTTCTTTCTTTCTTTTTTTTTTGTCACTTTGGCGATTAATTGAAATGGGCAATCTCAATTGCATAAGTAAACAACTTGGCAAAAAGTAATAGAGCTATTTCCACCTACAGCGGATAACCCCCTCCCCCATATTTAGCGGTTAAAAGCTCCACTTAACGCTGCGGCGCAAAAACATCACTTACGCATTTTGTATAATTATCACTTAAAATACACTGAGGGTAAAATATACATGGGAGGCTAAGGGAGACGAGTGAATGCAGAGAAAAAAATTAATTTTTCTTCTTATAATTTTTTTTTTACAGATTTATAATGAAACTTTGGTTAATTATCATTTAGAAATTTAAGAAATATATTGAGGGAGATTGAGGGGGCCAAAGAAAAAAGAAAAATATAGTTTTTGAAGCAAAATTCAACAGAACACGGAGGGCTTCGGAGAGGCAGCATATAAGATTTTTTTTTTTTTACAAATTTCAATGAATTCTTATTTAATTATCACTCCTGTAATATGTTTCTAGTATGTTAACTATAGCTGTACAAAGTAGGTAATGTTTTAAGTTTTAGTATATATGATTGATTTAGTTTAAATAAAATTAAAAATTTCAATAGTTATTTTAAATCATAATATATATGATTGATTTAGTTCATATAAATATGGTTTAAAAAAATCAATAATTGTAAAATAATAATTACTTTCACCTGTTAAATAAATAAAAACCATCACTTTTCAAAATTTTTCTTGTATTTCATTTTATGGTCTTGCAGAAGATTTTGAAAAAAATTCAGCTCACATAAAAAAATCTCTCCAACCGTCATGAACCGTGGAGGCCTCTGTTACTTCTTATTATTATTTCAGTTTCATTTATAAAGGTTGTTTCAAAATTCTGGCTATATCAAAATATATTAAAAGGAAAATAATTTCGGTAAACTCATTAATTGCAAAAGTTTCGTGCATCTAAAAGACCACTTTTGATCTAAATATCCATCATGGGCAGGAGGGGTAACTTCTAGCTTTTCTTAGTTAAAAAAATCGATTTTCGAGCCAATCTCGGGTTTGATCAAACGCGGAAAATGGTCGATCAAATCTGATCTAACAATTCTACATCGGATGAGACCATTTTTGACCAAAATATCCGTCATGGGGGGCCAACTTCTCCATTTTCTCGGTTAAAAAATCGATTTTTAAGCCACTTCCGGGTTTGATCAAACGCGGAAAATGGTTGATCAAATCTGATCTAACGATTCTACGTCGGATGAGTCCATTTTTGACCCAAATATCCGTCATGGGGGGCACAACTTCCCCATTTTCTCGGTTAAAAAATCGATTTTTAAGCCACTTCCGGGTTTGATCAAACGCGGAAAATGGTTGATCAAATCTGATCTAACGATTCTACGTCGGATGAGACCATTTTGGACCCAAATATCCGTCATGGGGGGCCAACTTCCCCAATTTCTCGGTTAAAAAATCGATTTTTAAGCCACTTCCGGGTTTGATCAAACGCGGAAAATGGTTGATCAAATCTGATCTAACGATTCTACGTCGGATGAGACCATTTTGGACCCAAATATCCGTCATGGGGGGCCAACTTCCCCAATTTCTCGGTTAAAAAATCGATTTTTAAGCCACTTCCGGGTTTGATCAAACGCGGAAAATAGTTGATCAAATCTGATCTAACGATTCTACGTCGGATGAGACCATTTTTGACCCAAATATCCGTCATGGGGGGGCCAACTTTCCCCATTTTCTCGGTTAAAAAATCGATTTTTAAGCCACTTCCGGGTTTGATCAAACGCGGAAAATGGTTGATCAAATCTGATCTAACGATTCTACGTCAGATGAGACCATTTTTGACCCAAATATACGTCTTGGGGGGGGCCAACTTCCCGATTTTCTCGGTTAAAAAATCGATTTTTAAGCCACTTCCGGGTTTGATCAAACGCCCAAAATGGTTGATCAAATCTGATCTAACGATTCTACGTCGGATGAGACCATTTTTGACCCAAATATCCGTCACGGGGGGGGGCAACTTCCCCATTTTCTCGGTTAAAAAATCGATTTTTAAGCCACTTCCGGGTTTGATCAAACGCGGAAAATGGTTGATCAAATCTGATCTAACGATTCTACGTCGGATGAGACCATTTTTGACCCAAATATCCGTCATGGGGTGGGCCAACTTCCCCAATTTCTCGGTTAAAAAGTCGATTTTTAAGCCACTTCCGGGTTTGATCAAACGCGGAAAATGGTTGATCAAATCTGATCTAACGATTCTACGTCGGATGAGACCATTTTTGATCCAAATATCCGTCATGGGGGGGCCAACTTCCCCCATTTTCTCGGTTAAAAAATCGATTTTTAAGCCACTTCCGGGTTTGAAAAACGCGGAAAATGGTTGATCAAATCTGATCTAACGATTTCTGTATCGATTCACTAATTTTTTTTTCAAATTTAGACATTTTTATTTTTCGGGGAAGTTAGCCCCCCTGCATTTTTTTGCTTATATCTCTTTAAATAAAATTGATCAAACAAAAAAAAATGTTGATCAAATGTGATCTAACGATGATCAAACGAACTGCATATGTGGCTTTTCTTGTTTCCGTCATGGTGGGGCTAACTTCCCCGAGGTTAAACACCCACATTGGAAAAAAGCAATAAAGAATAATACATCATTTTTTCCCCAGACTATAAGTATTAAACAATAAATTACGAACATTTAAATTGAAGTGCATTTTTTACTTTCTTCTATATTCAATGAAAGAATTGAATTCATAAAAATTTTCGACTTCGAGTTTTCGACGGATTTACACGTTTTGAGAGGTGTAGAACACGATTTTATCATTTATAGAAAATACCTGTCTGCCAGTGTGTGTGTGACAAAAATTTTGTGGCGACTGTATGTCCGGAACTATTGTTCAGAATTATATATGAATTTATATGTAGAGGCACCTTGACCTAAATTAGTGCCCATCAAATTTTGTCAACCGATTAACAGATGGCGCTGCTATACAGCAATTTTCGAGATTTAGGAGGAGGATATATCTCAAGTTCTATTGAGTATAATCAAACAAAGCTTGAAATGTGAAAAGGCTATTACGAGACATTATGGTGATCCAATTTGAATTCTTATCGGGTTATAAAAACGCACTTTTTAAGATGCCATTTATAGACAATAAAAATGCATACTTTGGATATTTAGTGTTAGTTGTCTCTTAAGATGCAAATCGTTTGCATTCATCCTGCTAGATAATAATTAAAAAAAAAAAAAAAAAAAAAAAAAAAATTATTTGCACTTAGAAAAATATAGGAAAATATAAAAGAAAGTTTTGTGGTGGCCACAACATACTAGTTTACTCTTGAAGTTAACAATTTACATAAATCGTTAAAAATTATCATTGATCTATTTTTCAGATTTTTTAATTTTTAAACTAAACAATTAGTGATTATATTTAAAATTATTTTTTAAATAATTTACCAACTGTATGACAGTGAAAATTTACTTTATTTTATAATTTAAAAAAGTTTTGTATGATTTTTAGATGAATAAGTAATTTTTATTTAATTTTCGGGTTTCGGGTCGGGTTCGGATCTAAAGACAGCGGGTTTGGGTCGGGTGCGGGTCGTAAAAGTTTCTCTACTGTGGGTTCGGGTCGGGTTTCGGGTTGATATAAAATTCATCTGTCGGGTTCGGGTCGGGTGTGCAGGACTCTAGGTTAGACCTTAAAATTTCATAGCAATGAGTGAAAAGACAAAGTATAAACAGAAAGTAACCTGATAGCTACGAAGAAACCGAAACTAATTACAAAACGCTTATTCTACGCTTACGTCATCAATAATCGATTGTAAAATCATTCGATTATTAAAATCATTCGAACAGGGGCGCGCCAGCATTGTCAGGCGCCTGTGTGCAGAGTTTAAATTGGCGCCCTACATTACTTTTTTTTTTGTTGTTGTTTAAGGAAAATATATATAGTATAGATATATAAAGTTATCCCTTAGCAAGTCAATTGAATCTCGAACCTTAAGAGTAATACGTTTATTGAATGGTTATGAAAAGAAAAATGTATCAAATAAAATTAAATTGTAAAAGTAACGAATAAAAAGTGAATCTTGCAGAAAAAGAAAAAATCTTATACAGGGAGTTGCAAAAACACGAGGTACAATTGTGAAGGCAAATAGAGGAAACCAAAATAGATAGATTTAGTGTAGATGTATGTGCAGAAATGCCGCGTTGAGGCATTACAATAGATGGCTTAAATGGGAGCTGTAAGTGCAAACGTTTCTATTTGTTTGGGTCTAATTTTTAAGTAATAAATATTTAAACCCACAAAAAATATAGTCTTAGTAAACTAAACGTTCCCTCACTTCATTACACCTTTTGCGAGTATTACGATCCAAAATATCCGTCTCTTTCCATACTGTTACTAAAATGCCGATTTTCTTGAGTGGAAAAAGTATTTGTAAAGAATCAGGCAGTTCCTTGTCGAAAGATATACTTTATTCAAGGATTATTCTTGAAGAAAACATTAAATTATCATATTCAAATTCATACCTCAAAAAGTCATAAAACACCATTAAAAATACCACACGGTAGAATTCCACTCATTTAAGAATAAATATAAACCATTCAAACCAAAACGAACGCTCAGAACAGATAATACAACTGATTTCTTTGTGAGTGTCTCTTATGTTTTTATAATTCCTGTCGTGATTTGACGAACTTTCGAGGTTATTCTGCGACAGAAGCCAATTGATGAATCCAGAAAATTCTGGAACTCGGCTCTTATTGAAGATAGAACTTCTAAACATTGGAAACACTAAATTATTACTTCCCACCAAGTTTGGTTGCTATGTTGCCAAATTCATCGCTAAGTTACCAGGTCTGTATCTAAGGCTAACAATCACCTCCCACCCACCCTACCCCCGTTAAAACTGAATGAACTGCTCTTTATTTGCACTTTAATTGTAAATCTGCTTTTGTTGCAACAACACCTTTCATTTAGGAAAATGGTTTAACTCTGCAATACTGTAATGAAAAAAAAATTATTAGTCATACTGTTGCAGTATGTTGCACTTATAAATGAGTTTAACATTTTGTCCCAAAAAAAAAAAAAAAAAAAAAAATCACGATAGTGAATTCTATTTTTCTCAATTTCATTGTTGAAAACTCTCGAAATACTCTAAAGACCAAATTAATATATGACTATCGATATAGGGACAAAATTTGACTTGGGTAATTGTGGAAGGTTTTTTTTTTTTTTCTTTTTTAAAGGAAGAAATAAATTTATAAATACATAAAATAGGAGTATATAATAAATAATACTTTGTAAATATGTATAAAAAACACTTAACAGAGAAAAAAAAACATCTAGTGAAAGGAATTTTGCCCATTTTCATTATCTGAACTTTTTATGTAATTTGTATGTAAATTTATGAGTGTTTTTCCTTACAAAATCTTTTAAACTATTTTGCCGCGATGTTTGTACGTTGCACAGATATGTATAAATAATAGATAAATTTATAAGTAAATAAAATAAGAATATACAATAAAAATTATTAAGTTTTAAAGTATATTATATGAACATTTAAAGAGATAATATTATTTAGTGAAATATAATTCATTTGCTTGAGTTTTTGAGAATTCTGGAATAATACATATCCATTTGTTCCAAAATATCTTATGCTATCGATGTAATTGCAAAATTTAAAAACCTGTCTAATACCGTTGTGGAGCGTAAGTATTTTTTAACCATTTTAAATTTAGAAAAAGATTGTTCCATTGATGCTGCTGGTAATTATAACAAAATAATCTCGAAAACAATTAATACACACAAAAAATTTATTCTTGCTGAGATAATTTGGAGTAAGGTGACGCTTGGAAACGTGTTTGTGGCTTCAAGGTGGGAAAGGAAAAATTTCGTAAAATCCCGTTACAAATAGGTGTCGGATACATAGAAACAATTTACGCACCAAAATACGTGTTCAAAAACTAGTTCCCATAGATTTTACACGACAAATTTAGCCCTAAAAGGGGAAGGATATCTAAAATTTACCCCTCTCTTTATGTCCCCTCGCCCAAATCGAAAATTACAAAAAAACAAAAAAAAATTTTTTGAAATATCCTAAAGAAAACGCATACCTGTTTTTAACACCTTTGTACCATTTTTAGTAAAATTCTTTTGGTAGAATCCGGAATTTGCGAAATTCCCCCCAAAAATAGATTTTTCCCCTCCCCTCCCCTCCCCTCCCCCCTTAAAAATCCAAAATTCTAACATTGCAGAATTATTATTATTATTATTATTATTATTTTTTTTTTTTGACTCAAGTCTAGTCTCTCCATATGCAATTTCCTCACCGTGAAGTAACTTGAGCCGAGTTGTGCTTGGTAACGTGTTTTATTTTTGCCTCCTTTCTCCCTTGAAAAGGATGAGGGGAATTTTGTAAAATCCTGTCAGTATAGACATCGGATGCATCTAAACAATACACGCACCAAAATTCTTGACCAGAGATCCCATAAATTTTTAAAAACTAATATCGCCCCCCCCCTCTCCCCCCAAAGATCGACAATCACAAACACCAAAAATGGGTTTTCAGAAATATCCTAAAGAAGATGCATGTCTGTTTTCAACAGTTTTGTACCACTTTTGGTAAATTTCTACTCAAAATCCGTAATTTACGAAATTTCTCCCCGAAAATCGATTTTCTTCCTTCCCCCTTAAAATTCAAAAATTCCAAAATCGTAGACAATGATTATTATTTTGTTTATTTTTGTACTCAAATCTAGACTCCTCATGTGAAATTTTTTCACTGTGAAGTTGTGGAGTTTGCGTTCCTGCAAACTCCATCTTAACTTAAATACTTAGATTACTAAGAGAACACAAGACTTTAAATAACAATAACTAAAGTTTATTTGAGCAGATTAATGGGAGGGCGGCCTGGTACTAAAGCTTAGCTCAGTCACGTTTTACTTCATCAAAATATATGAATCAACAATTTAAGTAGGTAATCTTAAATATCTCACCACAGCAGATAGCCGAAGGTGTAGAGACGATTGCACTCGTACTTCACTAATACTGCTTCACTATGGGACAGAGGATTCCCTTCTATCCCAGCTTGAACCTTCCGAAAACTAGTAGACACTCACCAACACTCAACGCTACTTAACTTCACGCCACTAAATCTCCTCTACTCTACTTTCGATATTCACCAAAATAAGAATCATCACATTCGCTATAATATCCTCCAACATCCACCATTCGATCTTCCAACATCCACTATCGATCCTCCAACATCCACCCCCCATCTACTAAAACCATCTCTATTTTTATACTTCTTCCTACACCCTCCTTTCGCTACATTTCAATCCGTACTTTTAAAAATCACTTCTAATTTAACTAATATTCAAAATCTAAGTCTTATAATGCAGCGCCCTGCCGACACAAAACTACTCCGACCTCAACCGTCACCGAGTCACTGGCGACGGAGTGATTTTAACCGTCCCCACTTCCTACTTTGCTGGATCCAGCTTAATTGAAACAACTGTGGTGACGTTCTAACGTCTCAACCTCACAAAGTGATTTGAAGCCAAGTTATGCATATAAACTTGTTTTTGCCTCCTGCCCCCCCTCCCCCTTCCCAGGCGTAGAAGTGGGTGGGGGGTATTTACAAAAGTGGATAGATATAATTTTAGGTTGGGAAATTCCTGACAAGTGTCGTGGAATTCTGTCCAGCTGTTCTCACGTGATACCAAGACAAATGTGCTATATACATGCAGACCCAATGACCGCACACACACACAGAAATTTTTCTGAAGTCAGATTTGGCTTTCACGATGTGTGAAACGTGCAGATATCGCAATTTTTTTTCGAATATGAGAAATTTACAGTCAAAAGTCTGATTTTATTAATATAGATGTTATATCGATAATGCAAAGCTAGGCAAAACTACTCAAAATCTCCCGTTCTATTAAATTTTTATTTTTGCAATCGAATTATGCTGTTTTTTAATAATCTAAGTAGCTTTTTTTCAGGCAGAAGAGGAGGCGGGGGGAAAGATTAAGGCGCCCTTTTAAATTTCAATAGAATGCTTTGATATGTTAAAAAAGGTCAAAGAAAATTTTGCTGAAGGTAGACGCAATTTTACAAAGTTATTCCATTTTGAACGTGCCTTTTCACAAAAAACCTCAAACTATTTGAGGAACACAAGTTTTGCCAGAATATTTTTCAAGACGCATCATTTAGCAACACAAGTCACATGGTTTCAAACCGGCATCATGAAATCAGATTTAATAAAACAATATATGCATATACGTATATATACATTTTTTTTTTTTCAAATAATTTATCCTCGGCTAGCGCCTTTCTTTACCTGGCGCCTGTGTGCGCCGCACACTTCGCACACCGGGTCGGCGCGGCCCTGCATTCGAAAGCAAATCACTCGATTATCAAAATCATTCGATTATTCCCATCTCTACCGCCTACACTCAGTGATGCCAGATGGTCGAAAATTATTTCCCCAAACAGGTCTTCAAATTTTCCCAAATTAGGGTGTTTTTTTTTTTCGAAAAAATCCCCAGCTTGATTTCTACTAAAGAGGAAAAATAAAAATTTCTTCAAAAAAAAAAAAAAAAAAAAAAAAAAATCAAGCAGATTTTTCTATGATTTAAGCTCAGATTGTTCCCCAAATGAAGGCAATTTTTGAAAAAAATCCCCAAATAACAATAAAGCTATTGAATGTCTCTAGTCGTAGGGATAAATCATTATGTTGCCAACATTGACAGAAAGTTGAAGAACTCCCCAAAATAGTCCCCACAAACATTTGGTCCCCAAACTTGTCCCCAGAAGCCTCGAAAATCTCCAATCTGGCATCACTGCCTACACTGTTAAAAAAAAAAAAAAAAAAAAAAAAAAAAGAAAAGAAAAGAAAAACAGTATTTTACAACAAAAGGTGCTGGCACCGCGGCTGCCAACACAGTTGCTGTAAAATTTACAAGCTGCTGCTTTTACGGTGCTGTAAAATTTATTGCACTTTGCTGTGAATTTTTCAAGATGTTGTTTTTAGTGGTGCTGTAAAATTAACTGCACTTTGCTGTGAATTTCACAAGATACTGTTTTAAAAAGTGTTGTAAAATTAACTACACTTTGTTGTAAACATTACAACCTTTTTTAAAACAGCATCTTGTAAAATTCACAGCAAAATGCAGTTAATTTTACAGCATTACTAAAAACAGCATCTTGTAAAATTCGCAGCAAAGTGAAGTAAATTTTACAGCACCTTAAAAAACAGCAGTTTGTAAATTTTACAGCAACTGTGCTGGCAGCCGCGGTGCCAGCACCTTTTGTTGTAAAGTACTGAAAATTTTTTTTACAGTGTATATTAAGTGACAATTCATTACAAATAATTACACTATGTACTCATCACGATTTATGGATTTTTATTAAAAACAAGTAAAGTTATTTTAAGAAATATAAATGGGTTTACATAATACCTTCCTCTCCTCTAGTTGGTATATAGGAAAATAAATAATGAAATAATGAAATATGTAAACCTGATCATGGTACAGCATTAATATAGCTCCCCTTGGCGACTTTTGATTTTTATCGCCACTTTAGACAAAAATACACAAGTTATGTGATTATTTTTTTCTGTTTCTTTCTTTTCTTTTCCCTTTCCTTTTCTTTCTTTACTGTTTTTCAATATTTTATAATTTATTTATATTTTTGATGCGCTACTTGGCTTAAAGTGGTTTTTGCAAAAGTGGATTCCTTGGCGAAAAATGTTCGATCTATTTCAGCATCAAATTTTTAAAAATTACCCAGGATTCTCGATAAGTAAAGCTCCTTAATATAATGCTGAATTAGCTTTCATGCCAAGCGCGATTCATCCGTGCCAAAACATACTATTTAAACAAAAGAAAAAAGAAAAAGAAATCTAAAATATAGGAATATTAATATATATTTTTTAACTCCATTTTCATATTTTCATTTTTTTCATATGCATGAGCAAATTAAAAATTTTATAATTTGTAACTTTTCGCGTAAAAGCATATTTCATTTTATGCTTAGAAAAAAAAAAAAAAAAAACTAGTAATTTTTTTTTTTTTTTTTTTTTTTTTTTTTTTTGGCAACAATTAAAAATTTAAATGTCTTATTTTAAAGCTAATACCAGGTTATTATTCTCATATTTTAATTAAATTAAAAAAATCTAATTAAAATTTCGTTACAAATAAGGTAAAAAATGAAAAGGGAAATTCTTCAGAATCCGTCGAATTAAACAGCGTATTGATCTGACAATTAGATTTTTTAAAATTAACTAAAATATGAAAATTAGGTGGTAACTTGCGTCCACACACAGTCCAGGGAAATCTCTTAGCCATTTATATCTATATCTAAATGTATTATTTTTTATCCTCACGTATTTTATTAAGCCATTATCGTATCGTTTCTACAAAATTTAGTCGTAACTGGTCCCTATTAGAAAAATATTATATAGATTTTTTAATTTATATAGAATTTTTCTTCCTTTTTCCGGAGATTTAATAAAGATATAAGGATATAATAAAGGTATAATAAGGATTCTAAGCCAGTTTTGATAAAGGAAAAAAAAAAAAAAAAAAACTTCTAATCAGGGATGTCAAAAGAAGCAGTTATCAAAGACCTCACAACTAAAAACAGTCACGCCTTACTAACTTATTAAAATATGCGAATACAGCTAGATGTGTACATGGCAGTGCCTGACTAAGGCAGGGGCATACGGGGCAGTTGCCCTGGGACCTCACATCAGAGGAGGGCCGCAAATCGAATAGAAAGTTTATTTTACGTTTCCTTCTTTAATGAACTTTTTTTTAAACAAAATTTCAGTACAGTGTAAAATCCAGCTTAATTAAGCCATCGTAATTGAGCAAATTTAGCTGAATTCTGCCCTAATATCAGCAAGGATATGAATTTTTCGCAGCTAGATGACAAAGTTAACAATCAGAAATAAAATGGACAGAACGATATTTCGTCTGATCATTCGAGAGGGTGGGGGGACTTCATAGCTATTTTAGGTTCCAGTCAACTTGTCATGTCTATAATAATAGCTCCATAAATTTCGGTCCTTCATTACTAAAGTAGTAAAGCAGAGAGGGGCCCCAAAATAAGAATTTGCCCTGGGCCCCAATTAGGCTAAATCGGGCCCTGGTACACTGTACTCAACACGTTCCACGTACTCAGATTATTTTCATATTTATGCATCTAATCTTTTATATAGATGTTTATCACTGATAAAAAGTTCTGTAACTAACATCTAGAATCTAAATTGTGGCTCCAGAATAAATAGTTCCATGACATCCTTATAAATTATAGTCCCCTTTGAAAGCGAATTCTAGAAACCCCTATTAGAATTCTAGAGCGTTTGCCTATATTCTAGAGGGCAAAGCTATTTAAAAATCTCTGTAAATAAATGCGAATACAAGAGGTGGGTTTTTTAAAACTCGAATAAACTACTACGTCAATCCTTTTTGCACTGAAGACGGTACGCTTAAGGCTACCGAAACAGCTGTATGCATTTCCAATATTTTTCTTTGGCGTTTCTGACGTAGTAGTTTGTTCGGGTTTTAATATTCCACCGCCAAGTCTCCTGTTATTACAAGAGGTGGGTTTCAGCAATTATAATCTTGGTTTATTACTCAATTCTAGAAAATCAAGCAAGAATTTCTCGCAATGCAAAAGATTCAGAATATTCAGAATAGTGTTTCACCATCTAGAAATGTGTAGACTAGAAATTCTCGATCATTTCTTACATTCAGTTTGTTGGCGTGCGTTATGCGCATAGCTCGGAAATCTATATTTCATGTTGAGGGATTTATAAAATGATACATTTATTAATTCTAGACGAAGGCGGTATATTTTTCTCTCTCAGTGTATGAAACTATTCGTTTTCCTTAAAAAATAACAGAATATATTTTAAGATGAAAATACGTTTAAAGATGTAACTGATAGCACTGCTCGGAATGAAAATTACCCCCGACACCATTTTGGCAAATTCTTACGTAAAATGACCGCCTGAATCCAAATATAACGTCCATGTTGCCCTACCACCCACCGTTTTTCAGGGACAGCCCCTTATTTTTATCACTTTTCGGTCATTTTATGGTTATAAATTAGATTTTTAGAGGGGTGGGATTATTTTAACTGTTAAATATCTTCTGAGGGGTTACAAAGTTAGAAAATTCTAAAACATCAACATTTGCGGCAAGGGAAAAATTTAGGGGAGGGGGATTTGCCACTGAAATTATGTATTACATTTCTTATATATGTATTTTTTAACCTATTATTAATGTTATTTATTAAACATTATATATTGTATTTGGTCTGAAAATTCGATATCGGGTTTTCACCTGATTTACACGTTTTAAGGTCCCCTGAGTCCAAAAAAGTGGTTTTTGGCAATTGGTCAGTGTGTATGTATGTGTGTGTGTGTGTGTGTGTGTATGTATGTATGTATGTATGTATGTATGTGGAGAATCTTATCGCTGTTATAGCTCAGAAACTAATAAAGATAGAGCTACGAAACTTTAGAATTGAAATACGTCTGGTGTACAGATGAAATTTCCAAATTTTGGTGAAAATTGAAAAATCGGAAGTGGGACATCGGAAACCGGAAGTGGGACCGTAAGTCCGTATCTCAAAAACGGCTCTAACAATTTTCTTCAAACTTGCTATTTAATCACTCTATTAGATGTCCTTTCGAATGATATAGTTGGTTAGTTCAGGAAAATTGATAGGCGTCCTGTATAAATAGCTCAATTTCAGGTCTTGCAAACGCGTTCCTTTAAAAACGGCTTTACGGATTTTTTTCAAACTCGCCATATTAACTCACTTTTAAATATCCTTTTGTATGTAATTATTGTTTGCCGGTCAATAATTGATTTTTTGTAAAAGTTGGTATCTCAAAAACGGCTCTAACGATTTTCTCTTTAGGTCACTTTTGTGTTTTCTGATCACATTATCTCTCAAAAATGCATATAATACGTGTAATAGTGGGTAATGGAAGTCGTGTGGTTGTTTCACACGAGATTTTTTTATTTAAGTGTTAAATTGATTGTTTTTCATTCTCCGAATCAAATTCATGGCCATAAAGTTACTGAACAGTGATAAAAATTTGGGGGAGGGGGTGGTGTCCCGAAAAACAGAAAGGTAGTCATATTCGGATTCGTCATTTTACATAAGAATAAGCAAGAATGGTATCAAAGGTCGAATTTTTTTTTTTATTTTTTTAATTTTCACAGCGCAGTGTAGTCGGAAAATGCTTATAATCTATGTTATCCGCACGACTTGCCTTTCTTGTTTAAAATGAATTTAAATTGAGTCTAAACGTCCCGTCAAACAACTCAGACATGTTTAATAATCTTACGGTCAAAATAGCAATATGATTGACAAGTGTTAGATATAGAAATTTAAAATATTAGTGTGTTCTTGACACTCCATGTTTTATTCAGTTTCACTCCCTCTTTAGTTTAACTATTTTTCCTTTTTTATTAAAACCGATGGCTATTAAAAATCTAAGTAATTTATCTTCTATTTACTTTTATAATTTTAAGTTAATAAATATTTAAAAACTCATAGTTTATTTGAAATTTATTTTAGCATAAAATATTAATAAGTTAGCCGAAGCTATCCGTATGCAAATGACATAAGTCTACGTCATCCGCTTGAATTGAATAAGTAGCGTAGCAGAAAAGCAATCGTGTGGTTTTTTCGGTGTTAGGGCCGAGGTGAATCCCGGTAATAAAGAAGCTGGCATGCAACGCAGTTTGTATATTTTAGTTTAAATTTCCTTGATAACCTCGACAGTATTAAAGCTTGTGTAGAAAGCTGTTGTTTTTCAGATGAGGTTTAAGTAAATATTTTTAGATTAATTCGAGGATGCTAGTCATTTTAAAACTGCAAACTTTTAACCTTCTTTCAGTAATAGTATAGGCTTCAGTAACTACTCTGTACTAATCTATCTGCCCTGAAGAATATTAAACGAATCGTCTAAATGTGTTATAATTTTTATTTTCATTTGCCATATTTTTATTTCACTAGATAAATCAATCTAGTTTTTAAATAAATGATTTTATTTAAAAGAAAAACTTGTCATATTTCTTTTTACCTGCTCAATACAGTTTCCACTGGACTCTATTATTTCAACTCTGCTTAACTTTGAAGGTTTAAGATGAACATGTCAGGTTTATAAATCTGACAACAAGGAAAAACCAAGAGTCGATAAGAGGAATTTACATAAGTTAAGTAGTAGTGGGAATTCACAAATATCTGATAAAATCTATTGATAACAGTTGGTCATTTAAGTAGCTGTTTTGTTAGCTAGAGAAACATTTTGTTTCAGCATGGCCTCGACATCAGTTGAACGCAAGGTCAAAGAATTATTTCTAGTGACAGTCTTGTTAGCTAGCTTCTTCCAAACCATAAAAACTGAAGGTATGTCTTCTGTTTTAATTATTGTCTTTTTATTATATTTTACCCATAAATATTTTTTTTAAATTTGCGCAAAGGAATGTGTTATCGACAGAATTTCGCTCTATACAAAATCCCAATTTTATTCATTTTCTTATTAAAATAATATTCTTTATTTTTCAATGTAATATTTATTATAATACAAGCAAAGCCTTGCGAAATGTTCGCAGTTTATTTCTTTTTAATTCTGTCTTTATTTCTTTTTTAACACGCTTATATTAGCTTCACCTGTATGTATGTATGTTTGTAACTTCTCTGGGAGCAAAACGTGATTGCACAAAATCCTTCATATCTCAAACAAAAAACCACTGTGTATGGTTTCCAGAGCTTTTTAAGAAAACGGCTGATGGCTGAGCTACAAAAATTTGCATGGTGGTTCGTAATGACCTCTCCTGATGCACCTCGAAGCCCGATTTTCGAATTTTGTTTTAGTTTTCTTTTAATTAATTAAAATGTTAAAATAAAAACCTTCTAATTACTGATAAATTGGCCATTTAATTTTAATCCTTAATTTAATTGTTGCCAAAAAAAATTATCATTATTTTTTGGACAGAAAAAAAAAAAAAAAAATGTGAACAATAAAAATTACATTTATTTAAAATATTTAATATTATTCCTTAATTTAATTGTTGCCAA
The DNA here is from genome assembly GCA_963930645.1 of Salticus scenicus. Lineage (NCBI taxonomy): Eukaryota > Metazoa > Arthropoda > Arachnida > Araneae > Salticidae > Salticus > Salticus scenicus. The sequence continues at coordinate 440,687 of CAWVNO010000717.1, read as the reverse complement.
AAAAAGTATCATTATTTTTTCGACAGAAAAAAAAAAAAAAAAAAAACGTGAACAATCCGCGATTGTAATGAAATGCTCGCCCTCTGGTGGGCTAAGGTGAAATTATCACACCACTGCATATCCTCATATTATGCAATCGACTTTCCATGATGAAATGGCGGAGAAAGAATAATAATTACACGTGCCTGTTATATTTACTAACAACTGCAGTGTTCAGAGAGCGCCATCTATCGATCATTACAAACGCGGATAAAAATTACATTTATTTAAAATAAGGAAAGTAAATTAAAGCGTGTTCTTTAATTTTTTAAAACTATAATATTATTTATTTACACGCTTTTATTAGCTTCACCTGTATGTATGTATGTTTGTATGTATGTTTGTAACTTCTCTGGGAGCAAATAAGAAATTTATATTGTAAAAAATACTTTCCCTGCGTGAACGATGTGGCGTTGAGGTAAGGCGCCGCGCTACGAAACTAAAAGTCCAGCGTTCGAACCCGTAGGGGGAGGTTTTTTAAAAATGGTTTTTGTTTAATTCCAAGTTATTTTAATTAAAGATTTAAATGTATGTAAATATTATGGTGTGTTACTCACACGATTTTCTCTTACCCTGAATTTTAATACTAAGATAGATATTTTGTGCTTTTTTAGTTCACATTTCTATAAAAGCGTGTTCTTTGATTTTTTAAAACTATAATATTTTTATTCTTTACCTTTAAAATTTGAAACTTATAAGTTTTATATCAATTTTACCACTGAATATAAATTTTAATTCATCACAAGGCAAATTATTATTAGTTTTTTTTTTTTTTTGGGGGGGGGGGGGGGAACTCTAATGATAGTTAACTCAGAATCATTCAAAGAAAAATTTCAAAATAAAATCCATGTTTGGCCATCCAATTTTCATACTTCCTCTGACAGGACAGCTTTACTATAGGAGCCCTATGGTGACTTTTAGATTTTTGCCACCATGTTGGCGATGTCTTTTAAATTGCCTTTAAATTTATTAATTTTGGCATTACATTTTCTTAAAAAGGAAAAAAAATTAGTACCTCTTTTGATTATTGTTGCGTTTTTTAGTCAATTTATGACACAAAAGTTCATATTTTGTTTATACCTTTAAAGTATTGCTAGGTTTAAAACGACGCTTACAAATATTGTAAAGATGCAAATTTTAAAAATAAATATTTATGTAAAATTACCTCATTAGGCGAATGTCGTCTTTTTTTTTTTTTTTTTTTCATTAGATCACTGATCTAAATCCACGTGCTTAAATATTGCTTATGTATATATATATATATATATATTATCCTCGTGTATTTTACTGTCCCTATCGTATTGTTTCTGCAAAATAAAATCGTAAATGGTCCACGTTAGAGAAATATTATATAGATTATCAATAATTGTATATTATTTAATTGTATAAAATTTAATTTTAGTTTGTAGTAGCTTGGTACTTCTATAATAGGGAGATATTGCTCAATTTTATTTTTTATTATTTTTTCAATTTGACAGAGTATTTCTATAAGGGACATGCAAAAGTATTCAAATACATTACAACTATGAATAACATTTTTGGTAGGAACAGTTTCACATATTCAGACAACACTAAAAATATGAAGTTGACCTACATTATTTATGGGTACAAAAGCATGTTTCGTAAATAATATGGTATTAAAAAAAAAATTATCCTTCGTTCACAGGGCAACACAAAATAATTCCGATAAGCTAGTGGTATGTTTGAAAAGATTGAAATGCATTTCAAAATGTTTCATACATTTTTACTCCCATTACCCAACTACCGTAAGAAGAATTAATAATGGATGAATTATATTCGGAAGATGGAAGAATTATATTCGGTCCAAAAATTCGATATCGAGATTTCACCTGATTTACATGTTTTAAGGTCTCCCGAGTCCAAAAAAGTAGTGTTTGGAGATTTGTCAGTGTGTATGTACGTGGGGAATCTTCTGGCTATATTATATCTCGGAAACTAATAAAGATTGAACAACGAAACTTTAGAACTGAAACAGGTTTGGTGTACAGATGAGTTTTCCAAATTTTGGTGAAAATTGGAAAACCAGAAGTGGGACCGTAAGTACGTATCTCAAAAACGGCTCTAGCGATTTCCTTCAAAATTGCTGTATAAACACTCTATTAGATGTCCTTTCAAAAGATATAGTTGGTTAGTTCAAGAAAATTGACAGGCGTCTTGTATAAATAGCTGAATTTCGGATCCATCAAGTGTGTTCCTTTCAAAACGACTGTATATATATATATATATTTTTCTAACGTGTCATTTGTCCTTTTGCATGAAATTTGTTTTTTCTGGTCAACAATCAATTATGCCAAGCTTTGGTAAAAGTCGGTATTTCAAAAACGGCTCTAACGATTTTCTTGAAAATTGTTACATAAACCCATTTTATATATCCTTTCTCATGCTTTACTTGGTTATTACAGAAAACTAATTGGCATCCTGATCAGATAGATCAGTTTTAGATCTCGGAAATTGGTGTTTCCAATAATAATAATAATAACAATGATAAATAAAAAATAAATATTTAAAAATAAATAAATAAATAAATAATAATAATAATAATAAAATAACGCTGTGGAAACTCGGTTTTATATGTCTTATAGAAAGTTAACATACGCGTAACGCGTATGTTAACTTTCTCTTACCGGAAAATTTTTAGGTGACTATTTCATTAGGTGAATTCTATGCCTTCTGATAACATTATCTCCAAATGTGCATATAATACATGTAATAGCTGGCAATGCAAGTCATGTGGTTATTATTATTATTATTATTTTAAATCTTTAAATAACTTGTTTAGTGCGTATACAATTTATAGATGATCCTGTGGGAACAGGGATTTCGGTGAATAACAATTTCCACATATATTTCTGGTTATTTTTGGGTCACTAATTCCAAGAACTGTTTCTAGTTTTGCCTCATCAACTCTAGTTTTTTAGCTTATCCACATTAAAGGCCCATCTAACCATATTGTAACTGCGTGGAATATCCAAATGACTGTGCAGGTAGTATAATTTTATGCTCATGTTACAACCAAGTGTGCACGAAAAATAATGAGCATATTCTCCACTATTTTTTCATAGTTAGGAGCCTTATAGTTTCCAAGAAAATTTTTCATTATCGTACAGAATGGTGGCCACACAGCTGTCTCGGTATTGTTCATTGAGTTTAAATACATTTTATAAATAACAGTAATAGTAATAATAATGGTAATAATATTAATTATGTTAATTATAATATCTCATAAACTAAGGGTGGGGAAAGTAATTTCCTACTGGAAATAATTTTTTTTCTCCTAAACGAATGAAGGTATGAAGGCAATTTTTTTGTACACATTTAATTTATCGTGTGCCATGATAATTGCAAAAGTTATGATTCAATGTGAGCCCCAGTACATTCTATACACTGTCTTAACCCTTTAACGTTCACTACTTAATTTATTTTAAAAATTACTAAACTAATTTTAAAAATGGCTTTTAGACACATAGCTGATAAGCTGATCATAAATATTTAAAAAATAAAAAATTAGCATTGTTCCTTTTCGAGAAATTTTCGGTTTGAAACATCTGTAAGTAAACCTTATTAAATTCAAATAACATTTGGTTTAATAAATAAATCACTTTATAAGTAAACATTAGCGATAACAAAAACTCGTAAAAGTTGCATAGATCCCAACATTTCAATTTATTCCGGAGTATTTTAACCCTTTGCGGAGCAAGGTAATTCGGATCATTTAAATTACACTGCCACCGGAATTTACGAACATAATTAAAATAGAAGAAATTTTAAATTTTCAAGTTAAAAAAAAAAAAAAAAAAGGGTCTTTTCTGCTATGTTATAAATGTAAATTTTTGCTAAAAAATTTCGGGGATGAGTTTTTGCACTTGAGAATTAAAATTAGGTGTTCCATCAGAGGGAACACTGCGACTGAAAGGGTTAAATGAAAAGGTAAGTTTGCTACGGTCTTCCGGAAGAACTAAGACTCCTATATGATAAGAGCTGGCGCAGTGTCCGCCATTTTCTATCCCGTCTGGGAAAGTGTTGGCGGTAGAAAAAGCTAGGCTACCTTATTGGCGTTGTTCTCGCCTTTTAAAGTTCTACACAGATCATGTGAGCAATAACTTCTTATCACAGCTTTATTACGATTTCTTTTTTTATTCTCAATTGTTTAACTGCAATGATGATTTAATCTAAAAAATATTTGGGAGATTAAATTATTTTTTCTCATAGATAGACGTTTTCTATTCATGCATGTATAATTATTTTTTAAGTTTTCAAGCTTACTTTCTTTTTAAATTATATTAATTTTTTCATTAAGTTCCTGCGGATAAATAATTTAAATTCCATTTTATCTGTTTTTTTTTTTTTTTTCCCTTTCCTGTTGAAGGATTTTAATATAAAAAAAAAAGAAAAATTAACTAATAGCTGAAAATTATCCTGGCATGAACAGTTAATAAAATTGTTCGTTACTTTCTTCTATATTCAACAGAAGAAAGTATTAGATTCATAAAAATTTCGATTTTTGATTTTCGATAGTTTACACATTTTGAGAAGTCCAGAACATGTTTTGATCGTTTTTCTACTTGTGTGTTGTGGACATCATAAAACTTTCTATATTATCCACTTATAAAGTATATTTTTCAACAGTATAAATAATTTATGTAAATATAGACGTTTTTTTCTCATAGAACCATAACACTATATGTTCACAGAAAGTCTATTATTATCATTATTATTTTTTTTTATGAAAAAAATCGATAATAGTGTTTTAAAACATCACAGATCAATAGTTCAACCAATTCAATGGTTTTAAAGGTATTGATGAGTTCTTTTGAAAAATACTCGTATTGAAAATTCCTCCCCCCCCCACCAGAAGGGGGGGACCTTCAGCCCACAGGTGGGGGGGAGGCTTGACCATAGGTGTCCAATTTTATGTATATAGTTCATTATCACTATTATTAATAATTATCACTGTGCAGATTCATAGAAAATTTTGTCATATACTCTATTGTTAGAAATTTAGAAAGAGGGGATGACAACGCCACCTGTTGGACGATTTTTACTAAAAGTTGACAGGCAGTAATTTATGTCAAGGTGCATCTACATATAAATTTGTATAAAATGCTATGCTGTAGTACCTGAGATACTGTTACCACAAAATTTTTGACATATACTCAGACAGACAGAGATTTTCTGAAAATGGTCAAATCGTATTCTAGACCTCTCAAAAAGTGTAAATCCATCGAAAATTTTTACTAAATTAATACATTTTTTTTATTAAATATAGCCGAAAATAAACATATCTGTGCATGATTAAAATATTTCGAAAGCTCTAGCTCAACAGTCAACAATTAATTTAGAGAATTTCATATAGATTTATATATAGTTGCATCTGGACATAAATTAGTCCCTGTCAAATTTTTGTGCAAATTGCTTAATAGTGCTGCTATCTGTGATTTCTCAAATTAAGGCAAGACAGCTCAGGTTATATTGTGCATAATCATTAATCAAACAAAACTTGATATATGAGATGACCATTATGAAACATTATGCTGATTCAATTTCAGTGCATATCAGCTGAATGGGATGGCTATATCTCTGATTTTATTGTGTATAACTGCACAAAACTTGGTATATGAGAGGGCCATTGTAAAAAGCTATGCTGGTTCAATTTGGATTTATATCCACCAAAAGGTGGTGCTGCAGTTCTACAATTTACCTTGGGAATGGGAAGGCTAACTTTTGACTTCTATGGCATTTAAATGCACCATGCTGGATATGTATGATAACCATTATGAAAACAAATTCCAATTTAATTTGTGTGTTTATCGGGGAACAGGAGCTGCTGCTATCATTCATCCTGTGTGATGTTCCCCATTGATACATCTTAGTACCTGATTAAAATTGCACTAAATTCCATATGGTAAATTTTAAATGTTAGAGGTGCATGTTATACAGTAAGTGGTGCTGTTGTCAATGCAGAATGATATAGCAGAAAGTTTTGTGATGGTCACAACATACTAGTTTAAGCAAAATTGTTATTGTTTCAGTTTTATAACATATTTAGTTATAATTCACTGTTATTTTCAAGTTTCAACATTATCAGGCACTGAATTCTCATGACAAATAGAAATTTATACTAATTTTTTCAACTTAAACTATAAAGGAAAATAAATTTCGAAAGGGAGTTTCAAGCTTTATTTTTATTTAATCCATGTATTGATGATTCTGCATTTTAAGACTTAAAATGTTGCTATTGCCATATAACAAATTATGTAAATAAATGACCATAAATTGTAACAATATTCACAATCACATTTAAATAATCATCCACCAGTGGCCGTGGTGTTGTTCTCTCAAAACTGGTAGATGGAAAACACTGGGTTTAAACTCAAGTTATGCTGTTCCTAGTTTTCTGTGGTTCTCTCAAAAACTAGTATAAATATGAGCTAAAACCACTTAGGAGAAACTTCATGGAAGGCATAAGTTCTATGTGTACAGAATTAGCATTATACCACAATGTAAAGTAAAATGTTAAATCCCCTCTCCTTTTCTTAAAGAACATCTTATAAAGAAATTTTCTAAGAAATATCCTATAACTTTTTCTTACCTTCTTTTATATTCATAAAAATGTATTCAATTTGTAAAAAAAATTTAATTTCACTTCTTGAATTTACACGTTCTGGAATATCTTAAACATGATTTGACCATTTTTAGAATTTGTTTGTCTCTATGCAAATGACAGAAATTGTTACAACTCTAGATCAAGAATTAATGCACAAAATTTACTTTTAGTGTCACCTCGACGTAATTAGCTGTCTATAACATTTTAGTACATATCATCCGATAAGTGGTGTTGCTATACTGAAAATTTCTCAATTTGTGGGAAAGCACAGCTTTCATATTGCATAAATGCAACAAAGTTGAAATTTCAAATGTTTATTAATAGTAATAATAAATAAATAAAAGAAAACTACACGCTAAGTTTGGGTGCATATTTGTTGATAGATGGTGCTGTTATATTCCAACTTCTCCCATTTATACAAGGGCAATACCTCAGCTTCTGCAGTCAATAAGTGCATGAAACTTGTTAACTGAGATGGCTTCTATGAATATTTAATTTTGGGTGTATATAGGTTGAAAGTGGTCACTTCTATACAGCAATTTTCTCCATTTACTAGAAAGCTACTGACTTTTTACACCAAAAGTCATTAAAGAAAAAAAAATTATGCTGACTTAATTTTGGTAAATATCAGCCAATAACTGGTGTCATATAGCGTTTATCATGTTTTTATTCAGTTTTTCAACCAATTAATATGTTGGAAGGTTATAAAAGAAAAGTCTGTAAAGACAACAGCATATATTTTTTTTTTTTTTAACATTTAACTAAGATACAAATTTTAGTTTTTATGTAGCAGAATCTGAAAAAAAAAAAAAAATAAAATAAAAATACAAATAAATATATTAAGATTCTCTGTTCTAAACACTTTCAAGTAATGTTAATTACCACGTTCAAAAAAAAAAAAAAAAAAAAAAAAAACTCTAAATAAAGTATTTAATTGGCAACTTTATTTTATAAATAAAATTATTAATTAAAACTAAATAATCTTAATGCATTTAAAAAAAAAAAAAAAACTTAAGATATTTTGAAAATTCCTCTACTTTTTTTGGTTTAATAAAATTCAAAGTGCATTATTAAAATTCAGTTTCTAAGCTAAGTATGCTTATATCAGTGAGATATTTAGTTTTAAATTTTTCAATTTTCAGAGTACATGACTTATATTTTGCCCACAGATCTATCAATAAACAAATTTATTATTTTGAAATGCAAGACATGATAGAGACAAAGTAGTCTAGATATGAAGTTTGACTAAAGATAGCAATTTTAGCTAATTAAAAATGCATGACACATGACATTCATAGAAAAATGTATCGAATTGAAAAATGAAGTTTTTCAGATTCTGTTTTTTGAATATTACTCTTTGAACAGGTCAATTCTTCATTTAAAAATAAATAAATTTAAACGTTTTATTTCATTAAGCAAACTCAGAACTCTAAAAGAAATAATATTTAGATTTTTTTTTTTTTTTTAAATATTGCTCGCTAAGGTAAATGCTAGCAAGTTTAAAGAGTAGAATTCAAAACCTTTCATTTTTGAATGAGATAGCTTTATAAAATGAAACAACAAAAATTCCAAAGGATAACAAGGGAAGAAAAAAAAGAGAGGTCCTGACAGTCTTAAGGTTTTTTTTTTTTTTTTAATGGTAAATTGATAGTGGAAAGTCAAGACTGAAAAGAATTCTTCACAGAGAAATCTTTCCCAAAAGCCTTCAATATGGGGGAAGGGGGGGGGAGGAATCCAAAATAGTTTATTTATTGTTTCTATAACATGATTTGTAACTAGTATGAATGAAAACTTAAAAAAAGAAAAAAAAAAAAAAAAACTTAATGAAATGAAAAGAATAAGTGAAAAAGTAATGAAAGAGCTAAAAAAGTCACAAACAAACAAAAAAAAAATACAGTGAGAATGGTTAAACAATAGTTTATTGAAAGATAAGTACAATTCATAACATTTAAATAAACAGTAATTTTATACTTCATTCATATTCATACATATAATGCATCCCATATATTGAAGCAAATGACAAGAATACAAACATTTTAGATATGTTGAATTTATTAAGGAACTAAATATTAATTTCCCATTGTTTAACAAGAATGAAAAGAGAAAATTTAAAATCAGTTTTAAAATTCAACTAGAGGTCTGCACGGGCCGGGCTTCAGGCCCTCAGGCCGAATTTTTGAATTTGCTCTCGGGCCGGGCCAGGCCGGGCTGGGCTCAGTTTTTTTGTGTATAGTCGGGGCGGGCCGGGCCTGAATGAAATTTTCTCCGGGCCACGCCAGGCCTGAATAAAATTTTCTTCAGGCAGTGTCTTTCGGAATCTTTTTCTGGTTTCCTCGTTAATCAACTAAAAAGGAAAATGATAAAATATTTCTTCAGTCATTTATTTTACGTAAAATTACAGGCTTGTGTGTCACATAAAGTTCTATTTTGTAGAAAAAGTGTCTGTAACGTCAATTATCAGTCAGTCTGTTTGAAATCTGATTTTTTGCAAATATTTTTAGCATGCCTCGAAATTAATATATTTTATTCAAAGTAATATTAGATTGTTTCCTATTCAAAATAGTATGCATGTCACTACCAGTTTGCGTACATGCACATGACAAAAGAAATTAAATACATTACTGTGTATAAGGGTTTGTTCCTTATGATCTGTTGAGTTTAGGTGGTATAAAGGCTATAAAAATCTTTCCGCTGTAACTTTTCTCTAAGGCTTCTTTTCCTTTTCTCCAGTGGACGAAAGTAGCATCATTTTTATCATGGGCAAAAGCAACTTTTCTATTGAATATGGTTGGATTAACATTAAAGTTTTGTTTACCGGAGCACATGAAAGATTCGGATACATTATTGTGTATAAGAGAAAATGGTTGAAAGTGCATTTTCAGTAGTATTAACCATTTTAAATACCTTCCTATATTGTTTGATGAATGCTAATATTTTCGATTTGACTTTCTGTTTGTCTTTGTGCCTTGTCTATAATAATTAATTTCTGTTTATATATAATTGTCTTGTAAAATTTCAGCAGTTTTGTTAAAGAACATACTATTGTTTGATTATATAAAGCCTCTGCAAAACACATACTAAAAATCTGTTTTATAAAAAGGCATTTTTTTTTTTTTTTTAGTTATTTTACATATTTTTGAATCGGGCCGGGCCGGGCCTGATTTTATCGTTTTTTGTCTGGGCCGGGTCAGGCCATAAACCGTTAAAAAATAAACGGGCTGGGCCAGGCCCGGGCTGAATTTTCCGACTTCATAACGGGCCGGGCCGGGTAAGTAAAGTTTTCGTATGGGCCGGGCCTCAAAATTCCGGCCCATGCAGACCTCTAAATTGAACTGCAGACAACTGGTTTAAAAAAAAATAAAAAGGGGGGGGGGGGTGCAGAATTTTCTGTGTTATTCAAGTGGTCTACTGTAATATATACAATGTATATGTTGAACTTGATAACTGAATCATTTTGGGAAATCTTGTTGCTTTGTTTGGCGTGTGCATGTCTCTTTGGTGAAATGTTTGACTAATTATTCTTTGTTTCTACTATCAAAATGATTATATATATAAATATATTTTTTTTCTTTTTTTTTTTTGGGGGGGGGGAGCTTGTGAAGGGAACAGTCCTCTTATTCTTATAAATCTGTCTTGCCAAAAGTCTCCTGTATTAATAATTAGAAGCTACCTGTCATTTTTTTTCACAATGACCTTAAAACACCATTAAGGATATTTCAAATTCAACTTTTTTTTTTCTTTTTCGGGGGGGGGTTGTTGAGATATGTAATGCCTGAGAATAGAATAAAACTAAAAAAAAATCTAGAACAAAGTACTATTGAATTGTAGGCAGAAGCATTGGCACTGCACATGGCCCAGTAAAGCATTGCTAAGCTGTTTTTCACAAGCCTCATGATAAGAAGATTACAACTTTTACAGTAGAAAAAATGAATTTATATGCTGTATTTTTAAATTTATATTGCTTAAGGTTGAGAAATTTTGTAAATTAATAACTTTGATTCATTGATTTCAGCCTTTATAAACCCACTTCATTTCTCACGCGATTCCAATCTGCTCTGTTTTTGGCAATTCTTCTCATGCAAACTTCATAATTTTATCTCTCTAACAACACAGTGGTTACAACACACCCATTTTAACTTCTTCATTCTACATATAATATCGATAACTTTGGCTTCCTCTCTAATTCATGTGTTTTGCTTTCCGTCTCTTCACGTGAATTCTAACATGCATATCTCTGTGTTGTCTGAAGCTTTTGTATAGTTTTACATATCAAAGTTTCTGAAGCATGGGTAATACATTGATCAAAAACTGTACTTCTCAAACAAATTGGGAGAATACTTTTGAATGTAGCACTATTACCAAGATTAAAATTTCTTTTTGTAGTCTTCAAACCTGCATTTTCTTCAGTGGCTTCCTGGGTTATATCACAAATTTCCTGGTGTCTTCTACAATCATTTTCCTAAGAGTTTTTCATAGTTCTAAAAATTAATCTTTTGCAAGAGTATTTTCCTTGTTACATTTTTCTTCTCTTCTTCAAAAGCTGCAGAGTCTCCTCCGAGATTTTTTTTTTTTAAAGGTATATATATATATAAATAAATATTTAGGTATATCTTCTTCAAAACTAGCAATGTTTTCTGCTGACTTTAGCACAACATTGATAAAATTTGTTATAAATTCATTGATATAATTAAAAATATCTTATTACAAAAAAATTTCTAATTCTATCAATTTATTTTTATTGTTTATCTTTTAATCTAGAAACTAATAAACAATTCTTTGCTCTAGTATTTATAAGTGATCAATAATTATTTTTTGGATTCATTTATACTTATCTTTTGGAACTACAGCAAACTTTTCTAAGGTACCTTGAGCTTTATTCTTCCTAAAATACCCTCCCCCTCAATAATTTATTGGTAGAGTTTATAGTATTTTCTCTTGATCCTTGGACATGTGCATTTATATTAAATAAGAAATCAAATATGTAAGCTCGTTTAGCAGCACACAATATTTCATCATCAAACAAAGCATAAGCTGTTAAAAACACTTTTTTAAATAATCACCTAATTTAAATATGCAATAAGAAGAATCTGTATCAATACTCTGTAAACTGGCATAACTGACTGAATAGATGACATTTCAAAGGTTTTTATTGTATGTTATATAATTAATCATTTTCAATTCCGAATAACTTACAAATTTTTTAAATTGGAAAAATCATAGCCTATGATATTTATACCAGTATCCTAAATAATATTTCAAAAGTGGTTTGACATCTTTACGATGAAAATATTCCACAAAATTGACGATTATGTGAAATTTTGCACTATTCTCCCATGTTAAGAAAATCTTAAATTTCTAATAACTTATGAAGTTTTTTAATTCTAATGTTGCAAATGAACCGGGGTCTTGCCATTGTCGAAAGTAATATTTTAAAACTGATCTGATGTCTCTGCGACTATTTGTTCTTGAGATATCATTGTACACAGACTAACAAACTAACAGACACCCCTACAGATGGACACCATACAAATTTTGTCATTTTCGGATTACTCACACCTGAAAACGTGTAAAATTAACAAAACCTAGGGCGAAAAATTTCACGATTACTTAAGTACCCCAAACCTATAATATGATCAGGAACTAAAAATGAAAAAATCATATATTTTTTTTATACAAAAAGCAAGGAGTAGCCTCTTTAACTGGAACCAGGCACAAACAAAATAAAAATACTTGATTTCAGATGTAATACAATAGAGTGGCATGATTCATGTTATATGCATCACAAATAAAAGTAAATGAGGATGCATAAAAACAAGGGGGGGGGGGGGAAATGGATAATTGAAGATATCATATTTCATCAAAAAGCTATTAGCAGCAGCTTTACCTGGAAGCAGGAACAAAGGATATAAAAATTCTTGACTTTAGATGTATACAATACAGTGGCATGATTCATGTTAAATCCATTACAAATACAAGTAAATGAGAATGCATATAAACAGGCATGAAAAAATAAATTATCGAGCTTCGCCCGCCAGCGGGTCAGTATTTTTAAATGAATCACTATAATGAATGAATTCTCGAAATTGCATCTTATCACTCATTAACATTACTTTTAAGAAAAGAAAAAAAATAATTGTGATCGGGTAAAAACTCGACACTGAGTCCCTACTGCCTTCGTCAGTGCAGTCCCGTGAAATCTCGAATACCATTTTTAGCTGGAAATAGACATTTCTTTGCAGCAATAAGCTAGTTCAAGTATTAACAAAATAATAAAAAAAATGCATATATTCTTTTCATAATAAGAACAAGGAACAGCAGCTTGTAGTGGAAGCAGCAACAAACAATATAAAAATTCTTCATTTTAGACGTTAAACACTACAGTGGCATTATTCATGTTAAAAACGTTACACATAAATAAAACAATGATGCATTCAAATCAGGCATTTAAAAAAAAAAAAAAAGGAGAATGAAAAAATGGATAATTGCAGGCAAAAAGCAAGGAGCAGAAGCTTGAAACAGATACTTATTTTGTTGGAGCTATTTACTATTTCACGTATTAACGAAAAAATTAAAAAATCATATATTCTTTTTATACAAAAAGCAAGGAGTAACAGCTTAAACTGGAAGCAGGCACAAACAATATCAAAATTATTGATTTCAGATGTAATGCACTACAGTGGCAAAATTCATGTTATATACGTTACAAATGAAAGTAAATGAGGATGCATACAAAAAAAAAAAGATAATTGGAGATATCATATTTCAACAAAAAGCAAGAAGCAGCAGCTTGAACTGGAAGCAGGAACAGAGAATATAAAAATTCTTGACATTAAATGTACAGTGGCATGATTCATGTTAAACACGTTACAAATAAAAGTAAAGGAGGATGTAAAAAAAAAAAAAAAAAAAAAAAAAAAGATTACTGAAGATATATTCCAACCAAAAGCAAGGAGCAGCATCTTGAACTGGAAGCAGGAACAGAGAATACAAAAAATCTTGATTTCAGGTGTAATACAATACACTGGCTTGATTAATGTGAAATACATTACAAATGCAAATAAATGAGAATGCATACAAACTGGCCAAAAAAAAAAAGGATGAAAAAATAGACATTTACAGGTATTGTAATTTAACAAAAAAACAACAAGCGGCAGCTTGAAACAGACATTTCTTTGGAGCTATTTACTATTTCAAGTATTAACAACAAATGAAAAAAGGCATATATTCTTTTTAAACAAAAAAGCAAGGAGCAGCAACTTGAACTGGAAGCAGGGCACAAACATTACAAAAATTGACTATAGATGTAATATAATACAATGGCATGATGAATATTAAATATGTTACAAATATTTCTAATAAATAAGGATGCATACGTACAGGCATTAAAAAAAATAATAATAAATAAAAAATGGATAACTACACGTATAGTAGTTGAACAAAAAGCAAGGAGTAACAGTTTCAACTGGAAGCAGGCACAAACAATATAAAAATTCTTCGTTTTAGACGTTAAACACTACAGTGGCATTATTCATGTTAAATACGTTACAAATAAATAAAATAATGACGCATTCAATCAGGCATTAAAAAAAAAAAAAAAAAAAAAAAAAAAAAAAAAAAAATTGGAGAATTAAAAAATGGATAATTGCAGGCAAAAAGCAAGGAGCAGAAGCTTGAAACAGATACTTATTTTGTTGGAGCTATATACTATTTCATCTATTAACGAAAAAATTAAAAAATCATATATTCTTTTTATACAAAAAGCAAGGAGTAACAGCTTGAACTGGAGGAAGGCACAAACAATATCAAAATTATTAATTTCAGATGTAATGCACTACAGTGGCAAAATTCATGCTATGTACATTACAAATGAAAGTAAATGAGGATGCATACAAAAAAAAAAGATAATTGGAGATATCATATTTCAACAAAAAGCAAGCAGCAGCAGATTGAACTGGAAGCAGGAACAGAGAATATAAAAATTCTTGACATTAGATGTACAGTGGCATGATTCATGTTAAACATGTTACACATAAAAGTAAATGAGGATGGGAAAAAAAAATAAAAAAGATAACTAATGATATATTCCAACCAAAAGCAAGGAGGAGCATCTTGAACTGGAAGCAGGAACAGAGAATATAAAAATTCTTGATTTCAAATGTAATACAATACAGTGGCTTGATTAATATGAAATACATTACAAATGCAAATAAATGAAGATGCATAGAAACTGGCACAAAAAAAAAAAAAAAAATATATATATATATATATATATATAGAGAGAGAGAGAGAGAGAGAGAATGAAAAAATAGACAATTACAGGTATTGTATTTTAACAAAAACAAGCAGCGGCAGCTTGAAACAGACATTTCCTTGGAGCCATTTACTATTTCAAGTATTAACAACAAATGAAAAAAGGCATATACTCTTTTTATACAAAAGAGCAAGGTGCAGCAACTTGAACTGGAAGCATGGCACAAACATTACAAAAATTGACTCTAGATGTAATATAATACAATGGCATGATGAATATTAAATATGTTACAAATATTTCTAATAAATAAGGATGCACGCGTACAGGCATTAAAAAAAAAATATAAATAAATAAATAATGGATAATTACATGTATAGTATTTGAATAAAAAGCAAGGAGTAACAGCTTGAACTGGAAGCAGGCAAAAACAATATAAAAATTCTTCATTTTAGACGTTAAACACTACAGTGGCATTATTCATGTTAACTACGTTACATATAAATAAAATAATGATGCATTTAATCAGGCATTACCAAAAAAAATAAATAAATAAATAAATAAAATAAAAAAATGGAGAATGAAAAAATGGATAATTGCAAGCAAAAAGCAAGGAGCAGAAGCTTGAAACAGATGCTTATTTTGTTGGAGCTGCTTACTATTTCACGTATTAACGAAACAATTAAAAAATCATATATTCTTTTTATACAAAAAGCAAGGAGTAACAGCTTGAACTGGAAGCAGGCACAAATAATATCAAAATTATTGATTTCAGATGTAATGCACTACAGTGGTAAAATTCATTTTGTATACGTTACAAATGCAAGTAAATAAGGATGCATAAAAAAAAAAAAAAAAAAGAAATTTGAAGATATTATATTTTAACAAAAAGCAAGATTCAGCAGCTTGAACTGGAAGCAGAAACAGAGAATATAAAAATTCTTGATTTCAGATGTAATGCAATAGAGTGGCTTGATTAATGTGAAATACATTACAAATGCAAATAAATGAGGATGCATACAAACTGGCACGCACATACACAAAAGAAAAAAAAAATGA
Organism: Salticus scenicus; assembly: GCA_963930645.1. Classification (NCBI taxonomy): domain Eukaryota; kingdom Metazoa; phylum Arthropoda; class Arachnida; order Araneae; family Salticidae; genus Salticus; species Salticus scenicus. The sequence goes on along the minus strand of CAWVNO010000717.1, from coordinate 424,716 downwards.
AAAAATAGACAATTACAGGTATTGTATTTTAACAAAAAACAAGCAGCGGCAGCCTGAAACAGACATTTCCTTGGAGCCATTTACTATTTCAGGTATTAACAACAAATGAAAAAAGGCATATACTTTTTTTATACAAAAGAGCAAGGAGCAGCAACTTGAACTGGAAGCAGGGCACAAACATTACAAAAATTGACTCTAGATGTAATATAATACAATGGCATGATGAATATTAAATATGTTACAAATATTTCTAATAAATATGGATGCATACGTGCAGGCATTATAAAAAAGAAAATAAAAATTGTATAATTACAGGTACAGTATTTGAACAAAAAGCAAGGAGTAACAGCTTGAACTGGAAGCAGGCAAAAACAATATAAAAATTATTGATTTCATATGTAATGCACTACAGTGGCAAAATTCATGTTATATACGTTACAAATGAAAGTAAATAAGAATGCATACAAAAAAAAAAAAAAAAAAAAAAAAAAAAAAAAAGATAATTGAAGATATCATATTTCAACAAAAAGCAAGGAGCAGCAGCTTGAACTGGAAGCAGGAACAGAGAATATAAAAATTCTTGAGATTAGATGTACAGTGGCATGATTCATGTTAAACACGTTACAAATAAAAGTAAATGAGGATGAAAAAAAAAAAAAAAGATAACTGAAGATATATTCCAACCAAAAGCAAGGAGCAGCATCTTGAAATGGAAGCAGGAACAGAGAATATAAAAAATCTTGATTTTAGATGTCATACAATACAGCGGCTTGATTAATGTGATATACATTACAAATGCAAATAAATGAGGAGGCATACAAACTGGCACAAAAAAAAAAAAAAAAAAAAAGAATGAAAAAATAGACGATTACAGGTATTGTATTTTAACAAAAAACAAGCATTGGCAGCTTGAAATAGACATTCCCTTGGAGCTATTTACTATTTCAAGTATTAACAGCAAACGAAAAAAGGCATATATTTTCTTTTTATACAAAAGAGCAAGGAGCAGCAACTTGAACTGGAAGCAGGGCACAAACATTACAAAAATTGACTCTAGATGTAATATAATACAATGGCATGATGAATATTAAATATGTTACACATATTTCTAATAAATAAGGATGCATACGTACAGGCATTAAAAAAATAAATAAATAATGGATAATTGCATGTATAGTATTTGAGTAAAAAGCAAGGAGTAACAGCTTGAACTGGAAGCAGGCACAAACAATATCAAAATTATTGATTTCAGATGTAATGCACTACAGTGGCAAAATTCATGTTGTATACGTTACAAATGCAAGTAAATGAGGATGCATAAAAAAAAAAAAAAAAAAAAAAAAAAAGAAATTGAAGATATTATATTTTAACAAAAAGCAAGATTCAGCAGCTTGAACTGGAAGCAGAAACAGAGAATATAAAAATTCTTGATTTCAGATGTAATGCAATACAGTGGCTTGATTAATGTGAAATACATTACAAATGCAAATAAATGAGGATACATACAAACTGGCACGCACACACACACACACACAAAAAAAAAAAAAAAAAAAAAAAAAATAATGAAAAAATAGACAATTACAGTTATTGTATTTTAACAAAAAACAAGCAGCGGCAGCTTGAAATAGACATTCCCTTGGAGCTATTTACTATTTCAAGTATTAACAGCAAACGAAAAAAGGCATATATTTTCTTTTTATACAAAAGAGCAAGGAGCTGCAACTTGAACTGGAAGCAGGGCACAAACATTACAAAAATTGACTCTAGATGTAATAAATTTTTGTAATGTTTGTGCCATGCTTCCAGTTCAAGTTGCTGCACCTTGCTCTTTTGTATAAAAAGAGTATATGCCTTTTTTCATTTGTTGTTAATACTTGAAATAGTAAATGGCTCCAAGGAAATGTCTGTTTCAAGCTGCCGCTGCTTGTTTTTGTTAAAATACAATACCTGTAATTGTCTATTTTTTCATTCTCTCTCTCTCTCTCTCTCTATATATATATATATATATATATATATATATTTTTTTTTTTTTTGTGCCAGTTTCTATGCATCTTCATTTATTTGCATTTGTAATGTATTTCATATTAATCAAGCCACTGTGTATTGTATTACATTTGAAATCAAGAATTTTTATATTCTCTGTTCCTGCTTCCAGTTCAAGATGCTCCTCCTTGCTTTTGGTTGGAATATATCATTAGTTATCTTTTTTATTTATTTTTTTTCCCATCCTCATTTACTTTTATGTGTAACATGTTTAACATGAATCATGCCACTGTACATCTAATGTCAAGAATTTTTATATTCTCTGTTCCTGCTTCCAGTTCAATCTGCTGCTGCTTGCTTTTTGTTGAAATATATCTTCAATGATCTTTTTTTTTTTTTTTTTTTTTTTTTTCTTGTATGCATCCTCATTTACTTTCATTTGTAATGTACATAGCATGAATTTTGCCACTGTAGTGCATTACATCTGAAATTAATAATTTTGATATTGTTTGTGCCTTCCTCCAGTTCAAGCTGTTACTCCTTGCTTTTTGTATAAAAAGAATATATGATTTTTTAATTTTTTCGTTAATAGATGAAATAGTATATAGCTCCAACAAAATAAGTATCTGTTTCAAGCTTCTGCTCCTTGCTTTTTGCCTGCAATTATCCATTTTTTCATTCTCCAATTTTTTTTTTTTTTTTTTTTTTTTTTTTTTTAATGCCTGATTGAATGCGTCATTATTTTATTTATTTGTAACGTATTTAACATGAATAATGCCACTGTAGTGTTTAACGTCTAAAACGAAGAATTTTTATATTGTTTGTGCCTGCTTCCAGTTGAAACTGTTACTCCTTGCTTTTTGTTCAACTACTATACGTGTAGTTATCCATTTTTTATTTATTATTATTTTTTTTAATGCCTGTACGTATGCATCCTTATTTATTAGAAATATTTGTAACATATTTATTATTCATCATGCCATTGTATTATATTACATCTATAGTCAATTTTTGTAATGTTTGTGCCCTGCTTCCAGTTCAAGTTGCTGCTCCTTGCTTTTTTGTTTAAAAAGAATATATGCCTTTTTTCATTTGTTGTTAATACTTGAAATAGTAAATAGCTCCAAAGAAATGTCTGTTTCAAGCTGCCGCTGGTTGTTTTTTTTGTTAAATTACAATACCTGTAAATGTCTATTTTTTCATCCTTTTTTTTTTTGGCCAGTTTGTATGCATTCTCATTTATTTGCATTTGTAATGTATTTCACATTAATCAAGGCAGTGTATTGTATTACACCTGAAATCAAGATTTTTTGTATTCTCTGTTCCTGCTTCCAGTTCAAGATGCTGCTCCTTGCTTTTGGTTGGAATATATCTTCAGTAATCTTTTTTTTTTTTTTTTTTTTTTTTTTTTTTACATGCTCCTTTACTTTTATTTGTAACGTGTTTAACATGAATCATGCCACTGTACATTTAATGTCAAGAATTTTTATATTCTCTGTTCCTGCTTCCAGTTCAAGCTGCTGCTTCTTGCTTTTTGTTGAAATATGATATCTCCAATTATCTTTTTTTTTTGTATGCATCCTCATTTACTTTCATTTGTAACGTATATAACATGAATTTTGCCACTGTAGTGCATTACATCTGAAATCAATAATTTTGATATTGTTTGTGCCTGCTTCCAGTTTAAGCTGTTACTCCTTGCTTTTTGTATAAAAAGAATATATGATTTTTTAATTTTTTCGTTAATATGTGAAATAGTAAATAGCTCCAACAAAATAAGTATCTGTTTCAAGCTTCTGCTCCTTGCTTTTTGCCTGCAATTATCCATTTTTTCATTCTCCTTTTTTTTTTTTTTTTTTTAAATGCCTGATTTGAATGCATCATTGTTTTATTTATGTGTAACGTTTTTAACATGAATAATGCCACTGTAGTGTTTAACGTCTAAAATGAAGAATTTTTATATTGTTTGTTGCTGCTTCCATTACAAGCTGCTGTTCCTTGTTCTTATTATGAAAAGAATATATGCATTTTTCTTATTCTTTTGTTAATACTTGAACTAGCTTATTGCTGCAAAGAAATGTCTATTTCCAGCTAAAAATGGTATTCGAGATTTCACGGGACTGCACTGACGAAGGCAGTAGGGACTCAGTGTCGAGTTTTTACCCGATCACAATTAATTTTTTTCTTTTCTTAAAAGTAATGTTAATGAGTGATAAGATGCAATTTCGAGAATTCATTCATTATAGTGATTCATTTAAAAATACTGACCCGCTGGCGGGCGAAGCTCGATAATTTATTTTTTCATGCCTGTTTATATGCATTCTCATTTACTTGTATTTGTAATGGATTTAACATGAATCATGCCACTGTATTGTATACATCTAAAGTCAAGAATTTTTATATCCTTTGTTCCTGCTTCCAGGTAAAGCTGCTGCTAATAGCTTTTTGATGAAATATGATATCTTCAATTATCCATTTCCCCCCCCCCCCCTTGTTTTTATGCATCCTCATTTACTTTTATTTGTGATGCATATAACATGAATCATGCCACTCTATTGTATTACATCTGAAATCAAGTATTTTTATTTTGTTTGTGCCTGGTTCCAGTTAAAGAGGCTACTCCTTGCTTTTTGTATAAAAAAAATATATGATTTTTTCATTTTTAGTTCCTGATCATATTATAGGTTTGGGGTACTTAAGTAATCGTGAAATTTTTCGCCCTAGGTTTTGTTACTTTTTTACACGTTTTCAGGTGTGAGTAATCCGAAACTGACAAAATTTGTATGGTGTCCATCTGTAGGGGTGTCTGTTAGTTTGTTAGTCTGTGTACAATGATATCTCAAGAACAAATAGTCGCAGAGACATCAGATCAGTTTTAAAATATTACTTTCGACAATGGCAAGACCCCGGTTCATTTGCAACATTAGAATTAAAAAACTTCATAAGTTATTAGAAATTTAAGATTTTCTTAACATGGGAGAATAGTGCAAAATTTCACATAATCGTCAATTTTGTGGAATATTTTCATCGTAAAGATGTCAAACCACTTTTGAAATATTATTTAGGATACTGGTATAAATATCATAGGCTATGATTTTTCCAATTTAAAAAATTTGTAAGTTATTCGGAATTGAAAATGATTAATTTTATAACATACAATAAAAACCTTTGAAATGTCATCTATTCAGTCAGTTATGCCAGTTTACAGAGTCTTGATACAGATTCTTCTTATTGCATATTTAAATTAGGTGATTATTTAAAAAAGTGTTTTTAACAGCTTATGCTTTGTTTGATGATGAAATATTGTGTGCTGCTAAACGAGCTTACATATTTGATTTCTTATTTAATATAAATGCACATGTCCAAGGATCAAGAGAAAATACTATAAACTCTACCAATAAATTATTGAAGGAGAGGGTATTTTAGGAAGAATAAAGCTCAAGGTACCTTAGAAAAGTTTGCTGTAGTTCCAAAAGATAAGTATAAATGAATCCGAAAAATAATTATTGATCACTTATAAATACTAGAGCAAAGAATTGTTTATTAGTTTCTAGATTAAAAGATAAACAATAAAAATAAATTGATAGAATTAGAAATTTTTTTGTAATAAGATATTTTTAATTATATCAATGAATTTATAACAAATTTTATCAATGTTGTGCTAAAGTCAGCAGAAAACATTGCTAGTTTTGAAGAAGATATACCTAAATATTTATTTATATATATATATATACCTTTAAAAAAAAAAAATCTCGGAGGAGACTCTGCAGCTTTTGAAGAAGAGAAGAAAAATGTAACAAGGAAAATACTCTTGCAAAAGATTAATTTTTAGAACTATGAAAAACTCTTAGGAAAATGATTGTAGAAGACACCAGGAAATTTGTGATATAACCCAGGAAGCCACTGAAGAAAATGCAGGTTTGAAGACTACAAAAAGAAATTTTAATCTTGGTAATAGTGCTACATTCAAAAGTATTCTCCCAATTTGTTTGAGAAGTACAGTTTTTGATCAATGTATTACCCATGCTTCAGAAACTTTGATATGTAAAACTATACAAAAGCTTCAGACAACACAGAGATATGCATGTTAGAATTCACGTGAAGAGACGGAAAGCAAAACACATGAATTAGAGAGGAAGCCAAAGTTATCGATATTATATGTAGAATGAAGAAGTTAAAATGGGTGTGTTGTAACCACTGTGTTGTTAGAGAGATAAAATTATGAAGTTTGCATGAGAAGAATTGCCAAAAACAGAGCAGATTGGAATCGCGTGAGAAATGAAGTGGGTTTATAAAGGCTGAAATCAATGAATCAAAGTTATTAATTTACAAAATTTCTCAACCTTAAGCAATATAAATTTAAAAATACAGCATATAAATTCATTTTTTCTACTGTAAAAGTTGTAATCTTCTTATCATGAGGCTTGTGAAAAACAGCTTAGCAATGCTTTACTGGGCCATGTGCAGTGCCAATGCTTCTGCCTACAATTCAATAGTACTTTGTTCTAGATTTTTTTTTAGTTTTATTCTATTCTCAGGCATTACATATCTCAACAACCCCCCCACCCCCCCGAAAAAGAAAAAAAAAAGTTGAATTTGAAATATTCTTAATGGTGTTTTAAGGTCATTGTGAAAAAAATGACAGGTAGCTTCTAATTATTAATACAGGAGACTTTTGGCAAGACAGATTTATAAGAATAAGAGGACTGTTCCCTTCACAAGCTCCCCCCCCCCCCAAAAAAAAAAAGAAAAAAAAATATATTTATATATATAATCATTTTTCTTTATTTTAGACTTTAAACACTACAGTGGCATTATTCATGTTAACTACGTTACATATAAATAAAATAATGATGCATTTAATCAGGCATTACCAAAAAAAATAAATAAATAAATAAATAAAATAAAAAAATGGAGAATGAAAAAATGGATATTTGCAAGCAAAAAGCAAGGAGCAGAAGCTTGAAACAGATGCTTATTTTGTTGGAGCTGCTTACTATTTCACGTATTAACGAAACAATTAAAAAATCATATATTCTTTTATACAAAAAGCAAGGAGTAACAGCTTGAACTGGAAGCAGGCACAAATAATATCAAAATTATTGATTTCAGATGTAATGCACTACAGTGGTAAAATTCATTTTGTATACGTTACAAATGCAAGTAAATAAGGATGCATAAAAAAAAAAAAAAAAAAAAAAAGAAATTTGAAGATATTATATTTTAACAAAAAGCAAGATTCAGCAGCTTGAACTGGAAGCAGAAACAGAGAATATAAAAATTCTTGATTTCAGATGTAATGCAATAGAGTGGCTTGATTAATGTGAAATACATTACAAATGCAAATAAATGAGGATGCATACAAACTGGCACGCACATACACAAAAGAAAAAAAAAATGAAAAAATAGACAATTACAGGTATTGTATTTTAACAAAAAACAAGCAGCGGCAGCCTGAAACAGACATTTCCTTGGAGCCATTTACTATTTCAAGTATTAACAACAAATGAAAAAAGGCATATACTTTTTTTATACAAAAGAGCAAGGTGCAGCAACTTGAACTGGAAGCATGGCACAAACATTACAAAAATTGACTCTAGATGTAATATAATACAATGGCATGATGAATATTAAATATGTTACAAATATTTCTAATAAATAAGGATGCACGCGTACAGGCATTAAAAAATAAATAAATAAATAATACTATACATGTAATAATGGATAATTACATGTATAGTATTTGAATAAAAAGCAAGAAGTAACAGCTTGAACTGGAAGCAGGCAAAAACAATATAAAAATTCTTCATTTTAGACGTTAATATGGATGCATACGTGGAGGCATTATAAAAAAGAAAATAAAAATTGTATAATTACAGGTACAGTATTTGAACAAAAAGCAAGGAGTTTCAGCTTGAACTGGAAGCAGGCGCAAACAATATCAAAATTATTGATTTCATATGTAATGCACTACAGTGGCAAAATTCATGTTATATACGTTACAAATGAAAGTAAATAAGGATGCATACAAAAAAAAAAAAAAAAAAAAAAAAAAGATAATTGAAGATATCATATTTCAACAAAAAGCAAGGAGCAGCAGCTTGAACTGGAAGCAGGAACAGAGAATATAAAAATTCTTGAGATTAGATGTACAGTGGCATGATTCATGTTAAACACGTTACAAATAAAAGTAAATGAGGATGAAAAAAAAAAAAAAAAGATAACTGAAGATATTTTCCAACCAAAAGCAAGGAGCAGCATCTTGAAATGGAAGCAGGAACAGAGAATATAAAAAATCTTGATTTTAGATGTCATACAATACAGCGGCTTGATTAATGTGATATACATTACAAATGCAAATAAATGAGGAGGCATACAAACTGGCACAAAAAAAAAAAAAAAAAAAAAAAAAGAATGAAAAAATAGACGATTACAGGTATTGTATTTTAACAAAAAACAAGCATTGGCAGCTTGAAATAGACATTCCCTTGGAGCTATTTACTATTTCAAGTATTAACAGCAAACGAAAAAAGGCATATATTTTCTTTTTATACAAAAGAGCAAGGAGCAGCAACTTGAACTGGAAGCAGGGCACAAACATTACAAAAATTGACTCTAGATGTAATATAATACAATGGCATGATGAATATTAAATATGTTACACATATTTCTAATAAATAAGGATGCATACGTACAGGCATTAAAAAAATAAATAAATAATGGATAATTGCATGTATAGTATTTGAGTAAAAAGCAAGGAGTAACAGCTTGAACTGGAAGCAGGCACAAACAATATCAAAATTATTGATTTCAGATGTAATGCACTACAGTGGCAAAATTCATGTTGTATACGTTACAAATGCAAGTAAATGAGGATGCATAAAAAAAAAAAAAAAAAAGAAATTGAAGATATTATATTTTAACAAAAAGCAAGATTCAGCAGCTTGAACTGGAAGCAGAAACAGAGAATATAAAAATTCTTGATTTCAGATGTAATGCAATACAGTGGCTTGATTAATGTGAAATACATTACAAATGCAAATAAATGAGGATACATACAAACTGGCACGCACACACATACAAAAAAAAAAAAAAAAAAAAAAAAAAATGAAAAAATAGACAATTACAGGTATTGTATTTTAACAAAAAACAAGCAGCGGCAGCTTGAAATAGACATTCCCTTGGAGCTATTTACTATTTCAAGTATTAACAGCAAACGAAAAAAGGCATATATTTTCTTTTTATACAAAAGAGCAAGGAGCTGCAACTTGAACTGGAAGCAGGGCACAAACATTACAAAAATTGACTCTAGATGTAATATAATACAATGGCATGATGAATATTAAATATGTTACACATATTTCTAATAAATAAGGATGCATACGTACAGGCATTAAAAAAATAAATAAATAATGGATAATTACATGTATAGTATTTGAATAAAAAGCAAGGAGTAACAGCTTGAACTGAATGAAGGCACAAACAATATCAAAATTATTGATTTCAGATGTAATGCACTACAGTGGCAAAATTCATGTTGTATACGTTACAAATGCAAGTAAATGAGGATGCATAAAAAAAAAAAAAAAAAAAAAAAATTGACGATATTATATTTTAACAAAAAGCAAGATTCAGCAGCTTGAACTGGAAGCAGAAACAGAGAATAAAAAATTCTTGATTTCAGATGTAATGCAATACAGTGGCTTGATTAATGTGAAATACATTACAAATGCAAATAAATGAGGATGCATACAAACTGGCAGCTTGAGCTGGAAGCAGGAACAGAGAATATAAAAATTCTTGACATTAGATGTACAGTGGCATGATTCATGTTAAACACGTTACAAATAAAAGTAAATGAGGATGAAAAAAAAAAAAAAAAGATAACTGAAGATATATTCCAACCAAAAGCAAGGAGCAGCATCTTGAAATGGAAGCAGGAACAGAGAATATAAAAAATCTTGATTTTAGATGTCATACAATACAGCGGCTTGATTAATGTGATATACATTACAAATGCAAATAAATGAGGAGGCATACAAACTGGCACAAAAAAAAAAAAAAGAATGAAAAAATAGACGATTACAGGTATTGTATATTAACAAAAAACAAGCATTGGCAGCTTGAAATAGACATTCCCTTGGAGCTATTTACTATTTCAAGTATTAACAGCAAACGAAAAAAGGCATATATTTTCTTTTTATACAAAAGAGCAAGGAGCAGCAACTTGAACTGGAAGCAGGGCACAAACATTACAAAAATTGACTATAGATGTAATATAATACAATGGCATGATGAATATTAAATATGTTACACATATTTCTAATAAATAAGGATGCATACGTACAGGCATTAAAAAAATAAATAAATAATGGATAATTGCATGTATAGTATTTGAGTAAAAAGCAAGGAGTAACAGCTTGAACTGGAAGCAGGCACAAACAATATCAAAATTATTGATTTCAGATGTAATGCACTACAGTGGCAAAATTCATGTTGTATACGTTACAAATGCAAGTAAATGAGGATGCATAAAAAAAAAAAAAAATGAAGATATTATATTTTAACAAAAAGCAAGATTCAGCAGCTTGAACTGGAAGCAGAAACAGAGAATATAAAAATTCTTGATTTCAGATGTAATGCAATACAGTGGCTTGATTAATGTGAAATACATTACAAATGCAAATAAATGAGGATACATACAAACTGGCACGCACACACATACAAAAAAAAAAAAAAAAAAAAAAAAAAATGAAAAAATAGACAATTACAGGTATTGTATTTTAACAAAAAACAAGCAGCGGCAGCTTGAAATAGACATTCCCTTGGAGCTATTTACTATTTCAAGTATTAACAGCAAACGAAAAAAGGCATATATTTTCTTTTTATACAAAAGAGCAAGGAGCTGCAACTTGAACTGGAAGCAGGGCACAAACATTACAAAAATTGACTCTAGATGTAATATAATACAATGGCATGATGAATATTAAATATGTTACACATATTTCTAATAAATAAGGATGCATACGTACAGGCATTAAAAAAATAAATAAATAATGGATAATTACATGTATAGTATTTGAATAAAAAGCAAGGAGTAACAGCTTGAACTGGAAGCAGGCACAAACAATATCAAAATTATTGATTTCAGATGTAATGCACTACAGTGGCAAAATTCATGTTGTATACGTTACAAATGCAAGTAAATGAGGATGCATAAAAAAAAAAAAAAAAAAAAAAAAAAAAAAATTGACGATATTATATTTTAACAAAAAGCAAGATTCAGCAGCTTGAACTGGAAGCAGAAACAGAGAATAAAAAATTCTTGATTTCAGATGTAATGCAATACAGTGGCTTGATTAATGTGAAATACATTACAAATGCAAATAAATGAGGATGCATACAAACTGGCAGCTTGAGCTGGAAGCAGGAACAGAGAATATAAAAATTCTTGACATTAGATGCACAGTGGCATGATTCATGTTAAACACGTTACAAATAAAAGTAAATGAGGATGAAAAAAAAAAAAAAAAGATAACTGAAGATATATTCCAACCAAAAGCAAGGAGCAGCATCTTGAAATGGAAGCAGGAACAGAGAATATAAAAAATCTTGATTTTAGATGTCATACAATACAGCGGCTTGATTAATGTGATATACATTACAAATGCAAATAAATGAGGAGGCATACAAACTGGCACAAAAAAAAAAAAAAAAAAAAAAAGAATGAAAAAATAGACGATTACAGGTATTGTATATTAACAAAAAACAAGCATTGGCAGCTTGAAATAGACATTCCCTTGGAGCTATTTACTATTTCAAGTATTAACAGCAAACGAAAAAAGGCATATATTTTCTTTTTATACAAAAGAGCAAGGAGCAGCAACTTGAACTGGAAGCAGGGCACAAACATTACAAAAATTGACTCTAGATGTAATATAATACAATGGCATGATGAATATTAAATATGTTACACATATTTCTAATAAATAAAGATGCATACGTACAGGCATTAAAAAAATAAATAAATAATGGATAATTACATGTATAGTATTTGAATAAAAAGCAAGGAGTAACAGCTTGAACTGGAAGCAGGCACAAACAATATCAAAATTATTGATTTCAGATGTAATGCACTACAGTGGCAAAATTCATGTTGTATACGTTACAAATGCAAGTAAATGAGGATGCATAAAAAAAAAAAATTGAAGATATTATATTTTAACAAAAAGCAAGATTCAGCAGCTTGAACTGGAAGCAGAAACAGAGAATATAAAAATTCTTGATTTCAGATGTAATGCAATACAGTGGCTTGATTAATGTGAAATACATTACAAATGCAAATAAATGAGGATGCATACAAACTGGCACGCACACACACAAAAGAAAAGAAAAAATGAAAAAATAGACAATTACAGGTATTGTATTTTAACAAAAAACAAGCAGCGGCAGCTTGAAATAGACATTCCCTTGGAGCTATTTACTATTTCAAGTATTAACAGCAAACGAAAAAAGGCATATATTTTCTTTTTATACAAAAGAGCAAGGAGCTGCAACTTGAACTGGAAGCAGGGCACAAACATGACAGAAATTGACTCTAGATGTAATATAATACAATGGCATGATGAATATTAAATATGTTACGCATATTTCTAATAAATAAGGATGCATACGTACAGGCATTAAAAAAATAAATAAATAATGGATAATTACATGTATAGTATTTGAATAAAAAGCAAGGAGTAACAGCTTGAACTGGAAGCAGGCACTAACAATATCAAAATTATTGATTTCAGATGTAATGCACTACAGTGGCAAAATTCATGTTGTATACGTTACAAATGCAAGTAAATGAGGATGCATAAAAAAAAAAAAAAAAAAAAAAAAAAAAAAAAAAAATTGAAGATATTATACTTTAACAAAAAGCAAGATTCAGCAGCTTGAACTGGAAGCAGAAACAGAGAATATAAAAATTCTTGATTTCAGATGTAATGCAATACAGTGGCTTGATTAATGTGAAATACATTACAAATGCAAATAAATGAGGATACATACAAACTGGCACGCACACACACACACAAAAAAAAAAAAAAAAAAAAATGAAAAAATAGACAATTACAGGTATTGTATTTTAACAAAAAACAAGCAGCGGCAGCTTGAAATAGACATTTCCTTGGAGCTATTTACTATTTCAAGTATTAACAACAAATGAAAAAAGGCATATATTTTCTTTTTATACAAAAGTGCAAGGAGCAGCAACTTGAACTGGAAGCAGGGCACAAACATTACAAAAATTGACTCTAGATGTAATATAATACAATGGCATGATGAATATTAAATATGTTACAAATATTTCTAATAAATAAGGATGCATACGTACAGGCATTAAAAAAATAAATAAATAATGGATAATTACATGTATAGTATTTGAATAAAAAGCAAGGAGTTTCAGCTTGAACTGGAAGCAGGCACAAACAATATCAAAATTATTGATTTCAGATGTAATGCACTGCAGTGGCAAAATTCATGTTGTATACGTTACAAATGCAAGTAAATGAGGATGCATAAAAAAAAAAAAAAAAAAAAATTGAAGACATTATATTTTAACAAAAAGCAAGATTCAGCAGCTTGAACTGGAAGCAGAAACAGAGAATATAAAAATTCTTGATTTCAGATGTAATGCAATACAGTGGCTTGATTAATGTGAAATACATTACAAATGCAAATAAATGAGGATACATACAAACTGGCACGCACACACACAAAAAAAAAAAAAAAAATGAAAAAATAGACAATTACAGGTATTGTATTTTAACAAAAAACAAGCAGCGGCAGCTTGAAATAGACATTTCCTTGGAGCTATTTACTATTTCAAGTATTAACAACAAATGAAAAAAGGCATATATTTTCTTTTTATACAAAAGTGCAAGGAGCAGCAACTTGAACTGGAAGCAGAGCACAAACATTACAAAAATTGACTCTAGATGTAATATAATACAATGGCATGATGAATATTAAATATGTTACAAATATTTCTAATAAATAAGGATGCATACGTACAGGCATTAAAAAAATAAATAAATAATGGATAATTACATGTATAGTATTTGAATAAAAAGCAAGGAGTTTCAGCTTGAACTGGAAGCAGGCGCAAACAATATCAAAATTATTGATTTCATATGTAATGCACTACAGTGGCAAAATTCATGTTATATACGTTACAAATGAAAGTAAATAAGGATGCATACAAAAAAAAAAAAAAAAAAGATAATTGAAGATATCATATTTTAACAAAAATCAAGGAGCAGCAGCTTGAGCTGGAAGCAGGAACAGAGAATATAAAAATTCTTGACATTAGATGTACAGTGGCATGATTCATGTTAAACACGTTACAAATAAAAGTAAATGAGGATGAAAAAAAAAAAAAAAAGATAACTGAAGATATATTCCAACCAAAAGCAAGGAGCAGCATCTTGAACTGGAAGCAGGAACAGAGAATATGAAAAATCTTGATTTTAGATGTAATACAATACAGTGGCTTGATTAATGTGAAATACATTACAAATGCAAATAAATGAGGATGCATACAAACTGACACAAAAAAAAAAAAAAAAATGAAAAAAAAATGAAAAAATAGTCAATTACAGGTATTGTATTTTAACAAAAAACAAGCAGCGGCAGCTTGAAATAGACATTTCCTTGGAGCTATTTACTATTTCAAGTATTAACAACAAATGAAAAAAGGCATATATTTTCTTTTTATACAAAAGAGCAAGGAGCAGCAACTTGAACTGGAAGCAGGGCACAAACATTACAAAAATTGACTCTAGATGTAATATAATACAATGGCATGATGAATATTAAATATGTTACAAATATTTCTAATAAATAAGGATGCATACTTACAGGCATTAAAAAATAAATAAATAAATAAATAATGGATAATTACATGTATAGTATTTGAATAAAAAGCAAGGAGTAACAGCTTGAACTGGAAGCAGGCACAAACTATATCAAAATTATTGATTTCAGATGTAATGCACTACAGTGGCAAAATTCATGTTGTATACGTTACAAATGCAAGTAAATGAGGACGCATAAAAAAAAAAAAAAAAAAAAAAAAAAAAAAAAAATTGAAGATATTATATTTTAACAAAAAGCAAGATTCAGCAGCTTGAACTGGAAGCAGAAACAGAGAATATAAAAATTCTTGATTTCAGATGTAATGCAATACAGTGGCTTGATTAATGTGAAATACATTACAAATGCAAATAAATGAGGATACATACAAACTGGCACGCACACACAAAAAATAAAAAAAAAATAAAAAAAAAAAAAAAATGAAAAAATAGACAATTACAGGTATTGTATTTTAACAAAAAACAAGCAGCGGCAGCTTGAAATAGACATTTCCTTGGAGCTATTTACTATTTCAAGTATTAACAACAAATGAAAAAAGGCATATATTTTCTTTTTATACAAAAGTGCAAGGAGCAGCAACTTGAACTGGAAGCAGGGCACAAACATTAGAAAAATTGACTCTAGATGTAATATAATACAATGGCATGATGAATATTAAATATGTTACAAATATTTCTAATAAATAAGGATGCATACTTACAGGCATTAAAAAATAAATAAATAAATAAATAATGGATAATTACATGTATAGTATTTGAATAAAAAGCAAGGAGTAACAGCTTGAACTGGAAGCAGGCACAAACTATATCAAAATTATTGATTTCAGATGTAATGCACTACAGTGGCAAAATTCATGTTGTATACGTTACAAATGCAAGTAAATGAGGACGCATAAAAAAAAAAAAAAAAAAAAAAAAAAAAATTGAAGATATTATATTTTAACAAAAAGCAAGATTCAGCAGCTTGAACTGGAAGCAGAAACAGAGAATATAAAAATTCTTGATTTCAGATGTAATGCAATACAGTGGCTTGATTAATGTGAAATACATTACAAATGCAAATAAATGAGGATACATACAAACTGGCACGCACACACAAAAAATAAATAAAAAAAAAAAAAAAAAAAATGAAAAAATAGACAATTACAGGTATTGTATTTTAACAAAAAACAAGCAGCGGCAGCTTGAAATAGACATTTCCTTGGAGCTATTTACTATTTCAAGTATTAACAACAAATGAAAAAAGGCATATATTTTCTTTTTATACAAAAGTGCAAGGAGCAGCAACTTGAACTGGAAGCAGGGCACAAACATTAGAAAAATTGACTCTAGATGTAATATAATACAATGGCATGATGAATATTAAATATGTTACAAATATTTCTAATAAATAAGGATGCATACGTACAGGCATTAAAAAAATAAATAAATAATGGATAATTACATGTATAGTATTTGAATAAAAAGCAAGGAGTTTCAGCTTGAACTGGAAGCAGGCGCAAACAATATCAAAATTATTGATTTCATATGTAATGCACTACAGGGGCAAAATTCATGTTATATACGTTACAAATGAAAGTAAATAAGGATGCATACAAAAAAAAAAAAAAAAGATAATTGAAGATATCATATTTTAACAAAAAGCAAGGAGCAGCAGCTTGAGCTGGAAGCAGGAACAGAGAATATAAAAATTCTTGACATTAGATGTATAGTGGTATGATTCATGTTAAACACGTTACAAATAAAAGTAAATGAGGATTAAAAAAAAAAAAAAGATTACTGAAGATATATTCCAACCAAAAGCAAGGAGCAGCATCTTGAACTGGAAGCAGGAACAGAGAATATAAAAAATCTTGATTTTAGATGTAATACAATACAGTGGCTTGATTAATGTGAAATACATTACAAATGCAAATAAATGAGGATGCATACAAACTGACACAAAAAAAAAAAAAAAAAAAAAAATGAAAAAATAGACAATTACAGGTATTGTATTTTAACAAAAAACAAGCAGCGGCAGCTTGAAATAGACATTTCCTTGGAGCTATTTACTATTTCAAGTATTAACAACAAATGAAAAAAGGCATATATTTTCTTTTTATACAAAAGAGCAAGGAGCAGCAACTTGAACTGGAAGCAGGGCACAAACATTACAAAAATTGACTCTAGATGTAATATAATACAATGGCATGATGAATATTAAATATGTTACAAATATTTCTAATAAATAAGGATGCATACTTACAGGCATTAAAAAAAAAAAATAAATAAATAAATAATGGATAATTACATGTATAGTATTTGAATAAAAAGCAAGGAGTAACAGCTTGAACTGGAAGCAGGCACAAACTATATCAAAATTATTGATTTCAGATGTAATGCACTAAAGTGGCAAAATTCATGTTGTATACGTTACAAATGAAGTAAATGAGGATGCATTAAAAAAAAAAAAAAAAAAAAAAAAATTGAAGATATATTTTAATAAAAAGCAAGATTCAGTAGCTTGAACTGGAAGCAGAAACAGAGAATATAAAAATTCTTGATTTCAGATGTAATGCAATACAGTGGCTTGATTAATGTGAAATACATTACAAATGCAAATAAATGAGGATGCATACAAACTGGCACGCACACACACAAAAAAAAAAAAAAAAAAAAATGAAAAAAAAGACAATTACAGGTATTGTATTTTAACAAAAAACAAGCAGCGGCAGCTTGAATTAGACATTTCCTTGGAGCTATTTACTATTTCAAGTATTAACAACAAATGAAAAAAGGCATATATTTTCTTTTTATACAAAAAAGCAAGGAGTAGCAACTTGAACTGGAAGCAGGGCACAAACATTACAAAAATTGACTCTAGATGTAATATAGTACAATGGCATGATGAATATTAAATATGTTACAAATATTTCTAATAAATAAGGATGTATAAGTACAGGCATTAAAAAAAAAAAAATAAATAAATAATGGATATTTACAGGTATAGTATTTGAACAAAAAGCAAGGAGTAACAGCTTGCACTGGAAGTAGGCACAAACATAAAAATTCTTGATTTCAGTTGTAATACAATATAGTGGCATGATTCATGTTAAATACGTTACAAATAAATGAGGATGCATACAAACAGGCATTTAAAAAACAGAATAAAGTAATACATAATATTTACAAATATGAGAATAATAATTAAATTTCCAATAAAACTCCTAAAAATGTGTTAAGATTTCTTTTGAGCAGAAAGAGAGCTGTATGATGCTGAATAAGCAACTTTATTTTTAAGATGCTTGAGAGTGCTTTTGCATCTGATTATTAAATAATAATTAATTATTTTTTCCTTTAAGTTGCAGCAGTCAGGCATCTCTATCCTTTCACACTTCTGCTTAATAATTTGTAGATGCTCCTCTGTAATTGGTTGCTCTTTCTTTATCCATTCACCTTTAAGGCGTTGGAATAATCTTTCAGCCTCTCGGCAGATCCTGTAAATACCTGATGTAGGTCGCATTAGTCCGCCCATATCAGAATACTCTGTTAAAAGAGTTAAATGCTGCGGCATATCTGGCTCATTTTTATCTATAGCAGTTTTTGCACATTGTATGCATTCCTCACAAAGTTTTTGTTTCAGTACACCATTTAAGGTCGCACCAGTGATGTAATACACATCATTTTCTTCACTTGGTGTGAGTGGATTTGAAGACATTTCTGTATGAGAAGGTCCTGGAGATTTCTTAACACATTCTTTGGACAGATTAAAAAGATGAAAATCGTTTTTAGGAGCATAGGTTGTTCCTTTCAAATCTGCAATGAATTGTGACACACATATTAATTTTAAAGCCATTTTGGCTCTAAGGGCAGTTGGTTTGGCTCCTGCTTTTCTTCGTACTTGAGAAAACACATTTTCCAATGCATCTTGTGACAGTCGCCCAGGCATAAAGAATTTGAAGCCCCTTTCAAATGCTTCATTTGCCAAATTCATCATACTTAGAGTGGACATTATTATTTCGGTTTGCAACGGCTTCCAGCCGATTCCAAATTCCATGTCCTGCACAACATCAATAACATCTTGAAGAAATTTAAATTTTTCTTCTTTGTTATTGACGGTGATACTTTTGATTCTATGTCTTGCTGTCATGATTGAAAACCACTCATGTATAAATCTTATCCACCAAGCAGTAGCCAGAGCCTCCTTCCTTAAAGTGCGAAGACGCACAGCCTTTTCCAAAGCAGCAGCAGTTGTTACACTGAACAACTGAACTGCAGTTGCTACATTCATTTTCTGAAAGTGTGATGGAAAAAGATGCTCCTTGTTTAGATGGTGCAATGAACGTAGACTTGTTTCACTTTCTATTTCTCGAATCCACAAATGTTTGATGAAGCCTGCACTGATACATCTGTAAGGCAACCCTTCTCTAGCACAAATATTGTTGGGTAACAATATATTTTTAGAAAGTGTTGCATTACGTAGACTTTTAAGTAGGTGAGGAACATCAGCTACTGTGTATACTACTTCGGAATTATTAGAAATAAATGAAGTCTTCCTTCCATCTTTTGTTACACTAATGTTAAATTGCTTCCACATTGCTTTATTATTACTGCCCATGTCAGAGACAAGAGCTTTCGCAATAAGCCCAATCTCGTGACAAGCACTGATGCATGTAGAAATCAGTGCATGCATGTATTGTCCAGATGTTGATGGACCTGTCACTTCATACGCAATAACCTGCTTCCACTGTGTTTTTAGACCTCTGACCAAAACGACAGTAAAATGCTTAGCAGGATCATCGTTTGAGCCTAGAGTCACACCACCAATGAAGTGTTTTGCTGATACATCAAAATCTTTACTCGCAGAAATCTCCATTTCATCAACCATTACAGAGCACCATCTGTCTGTTTCAGACATGTATGACACTTTGCTTTTCATTGCATTTAAAATTACATGCAAAATACCAAAGTTCATATCAATATTTTGCATTCGCCTATTTAAAGTGGAATAAGAGGGGCACGGATAACCTGTGGCTCTCATATAATTGTAGCCAAATTTGCCAACAGCAAAGCGCATCTTCAGCCCTTCGGTGATGCTCTTGTCTGACCAATTTTGTATAGATTTCTTATCGAGGGCAGCATTCTGTACTTGCTCTGCTGATAAAAAATTAAGACATCTATCTTTATCGGAAATTTGTTGACGTAATTTTGAATTTTCTGCTTCTAGTTCAGCTATTCTTTTAGATAAAGGATCTTCAGCAATCTAGGGGTAAAAAATATAGACATATATAAATATACATAGAATATTACTGAAAAACAAAGCAATTCATGAATTGCTATATATTAATGTTGCTATATATATATATGTTTAATATGTACTGAAAAAACAGTACATAAAGCAGCAATCTCTGTAAGCAATAACAGCACATATCTTCCTAGGCATTGAATCGAACAGCGATTGAATGACCTGTACGGGTAGAGCACTTCATGAAGCTTCAACACGATGCTACAATTCATCGATCGAAGTTACTGGTGAGTGATGGGGGCAAGTCACTTTTCAATGATTAAACAGTCATTTTCATTGGTGCGAGATCAGGAGAACGCGCTGGCCAGAGCAACAGTCGAACACATTCTGTATCGAAGAAGGTCCGAACAATACAAACAACATGCCGTCGTGCATTATCTTGCTTCAATTTTGCGCTACGGAGGCCTCGAATACAGGGCAGAGGGGCGGTCCTTAACTCTTCAGAAATTTAATGGCCGCTGTTCAGAGTGCCAGGAATACGAACATGAAGTAATCGAGACGTGTATCCAATGGGAACCCATCACATCATTGCAAATGATGGACAGTATGATGATGTCGAATCCCAGCTGGAAATGTGCATTATTAACAATGCCGTTAAATACGGATAAGGCAATCTTGATACTGTAAACAGGATTGTGATTTGTCTAAAAAGTGACTTCACGCCATTCCTGCGTCCAGGTTTATCGTTGATCACACATTAATGGCGGCCATATCAGTGATGCAGTTTTGAGAGTAATCAGAATTTTGATAGCTGCATCTTTCGTCACCACCTGGATTGAGGGTATGTTGTACCATTGGATACACGTCCCGGTCACCTCTTTTATTCATTCCCGCCACTGAGTACCAGCCATTACATTTCTGACGAGTTAAGGCCCAGAGCTCTGCCCTATGTTCAAGGCCTCCGAAGCGCAACATTTAAGCAGGACAATGCACGACCGCATGTTGTTTGTATTGTTCGGACCTTCTTTGATATAGAATGTGTTCGACTGTTGCTCTGACCAGCGCGTTCTCCTGATCTCGCACCAATGAAAATGACTGTTTAATCATTGAAAAGCGACTTGCCCCATCACTCACCAGTAACTTCGATCGATGAATTGTAGCATCGTGTTGAAGCTTCATGAAGTGCTCTACCCGTACATGTCATTCAATCGCTGTTCGATTCAATGCCTAGGAAGATATGTGCTGTTATTGCTTACAGAGATTGCTGCTTTATGTACTGTTTTTTCAGTACATATTACTCCAAATTTCCTGAAATTTTAATCAATTGTTCTTCCTACTATAATGTATGTGTCCAACTAATTTCATTCCGTTATTATCATTCCTTCTTGGTGTTGCATTTTCAATGTCGAGCAGTGTATTTACTAGGATATGACTGTCAAAATGACAATAATACATAACTTTTAACATATTGTATGAGAAATGTAAATTATCTTTTCATTTTGGGGATAAGATGATGATTTATAACATATTTCAGCAAAAATTTATATATATAAAAGTTTGAATCAGTGATTCATTAATTATCGTGATTCATTTAAAAATAGTGACTTAATAGCGCGCGAGGCTTGCGAGAAAACTGCATCAAAAAGTGATATTGCACATGAGCACACAATTGGGATTACTGAATTTAAAAAAAGAAATAATTAATTTTTCATGACTTTTAAGTACTTTCTCGGGCCCTTGAAAATTAAACTACTTATCAAGGACTTTCATGGTCCTAGGAACCCTGATTGGGGATATGTTACAAACATTAATTATGAAAGACATTACAGTTAAACACAAAAGGAATTTTATTGTTAGTTATCCTTGAATGTATCTAACAAATCAGACCAAATCCTTAAGCCCATAAACATCCAAAAAAGAGAATCCAAAGTAAAATTAAGATAGTTTAAAATATGGTCAGGCAATGCTCGAAAAGCTTTGCACCTGGTACAGGTCATAAAAACCTTCTGACCATGTTCATAGGTCAGACTTCTCAATTGTTTACTGGCAAAACATGAAATGCAAGTTTGCTGACTTCTTTACCCCCCCCCCCCCCCCAAAGAAATCAGAACTCCACCAGGGCAATTTCTCGAGTACCAGTCATGTATTTTGAGAGGGGAGGGGGGGAATGACATTCCATTTTTTTTTTTTTTTTTTTTTTTTGTAAACAAAAGGATTTATAAATAGTATAAATCTTTAAACACTAGGAAAAGAAATTTGTTTACATAAATTTGCATACACTATATTTAAGAATATTAAGAAAAAATATTTTTGAGTGTGCTGCGCTGCAGTAGGACTGTTGTTGAAAAAATAGTTAACATGAAAATTTCTTATAAAAATGTCTGTGTGTGGCAGGTATGCCTTTCTCCAGCCCCAGTGGCAGAAAGTTTTGTAGCTGTCCGCGACATGCTTTTAAAATTTCATAATCTGTCTGCAAAGTTTGCGTGTAATCAGGGGTGAAAATGGCTTACACTCAAAAAGCCTGAAAGCAGAATTGGGAAGGGAGGGGGGGACATAACATCAGTGGTGATCTCATGCAACAGTACACAAATACAATTTTACTACAAAACAATATAGTATAAACAATTGTGTGTATTCATTCAATTCAACTCATTCAATTAAATATTTTATAGCAATGTTTGACACAACACAATATAAATAATTATAAATAATAAAAGTATTAGTTTTAGTTTTGATACAGAACATTTTTTGTAAGTGAACTGTTATTCGAAAGTTGCAGACAATTTTTTTTTATCAGTGCAGATAAAAACTGTCCGCAAGCCGTTTTCCTGTGTCCGCGACTATGTCGCCGTGTTTCTGCCACTGGGTCTCCAGCTATGCTACTTAGTGTAGAGAAAATATTTTTTATAAATTTATATGTATATAATAAAGGATTGATAATAAATAAAATAACTTCAGGTAAAGTAATCTAATTAAATTATGATAAAAACTTAAAAATCACACTTGTGTCAGTTATGCAGAAACTTTTCTGCATATGGGGCCATAAGAAATAAAATGTATGTTGGGGACAAACAAATGTAATGTTGAAACATAGAAACAGTATGTATTTCCATTTTAGATAATTAGTATTAATTACCTATTTTAAATAAGATAAGACATATTCTATATTTTATACAAACACTTATACAATCTCCCTAATTAACATATAAGCGATTCAATAATAAAACTAAGTAACATCAAAACAAATGATACCACAATGTGCAAGATAAATAATTTAATTATAAATATTCACCATGATAATATATATACGTATAAATTCCCAACACATATAATATATTTTTATTTAAAAAACTACACGTACACACACACACATAAATCTATGTTCAGCCCAGTGGCAGAAAGTTTTGTAGCTGTCTGCAACAGGCTTTTAAAATTTCATAATCTGTCTGCAAAATTTGCGTGTAATCAGGGGTGAAAATGGCTTACACTCAAAAAGCCTGAAATCTCATTTGGGGGTTGGGAAAGGGGGTGCTGCTGCTTAACATCAGTGGAAATTTCGTGCAGCAATACACGAATACAATTTTACTGCAGAACAATATAGCATAAACAATTGTGTGTATACATTCAATTCATCTCATTCAATTAAATATTTTATAGCAATATTTGACACAACACAATATAAATAATTATAAATAATAAAAGTATTAGTTTTAGTTTTGATACAGAATTTTTTTTTTTTTTTTATTGAATTGTTATTCTAAAGTTGCAGACAAATTTTTTTATCAGTACAGACAAAAACTGTCCACAAGCTGTTTTTCTGTGTCCGCGACTATGTCGCCGTGTCGCGGTGTTTCTGCCACTGGGATGTTCAGAGAGAGAGAGAAAATTAACAAAATAGGATATATATATATATATATATTATTGCATTATAAGATTATAGGCAGTGATAGAAAAATAATTACAGAAATATTTTTGGGAGAGGTTCCAATTTCAATATTTTTATTTAAAAATGCATCAACTTATCAAGTATTTAGAAGTAAATTTATTTAAAATATATTTACCTGTTGTGCATCATTTAAATGACCATCTAAAACTGATCCTGGCTTTGGGTTGCCAAATCCCTTGACTCTCTTCGAAGTTATTGTGTTGGGGGCATTTAGGATATTAAATAACGTTGGAACTGCTGTTAATTTAAGCTTTTTCCAACCATCTGCACGATTTTTTTCATACTGTGAATCTTCAAAATGTTCCTATAAAAAAATATTATTATTAAAAATCACATTTCTATTATATGCCTTATTCATTAAGCAGAGTTGACAGGTTTCTTACATAACATCAATGACAGTTTAAATTAATGTTAATATCTCTCACCACAACCAATCAAAGATTATATTTATACATAAGTAAAAATTTAATTGTTATGAATAAAAGATATTGTTTATGAAGAAGTTACTGTAAAAAATATAGTATAGAAACTGAAATTTTTGAAGAAACACTGCTATAACATTTCACGCGATTAGTATAAGAAGTAAAATCCTTTTAAGAACAATAACAATTTTGAATAATTCATATATTTCTTTATAAAGTCTTAATTATCATGCACTGATACTTTATAATTTTTGTATTTAGCTTCATCTCTACTAAGCAATATTAATAAAGTCAAAATATGAGAAATATTAGCGTGTTTAATGAAATTTTAACAAATTGTATTTTTAAATTTACATAAGAAATATTTAAAAATCTCTTTTTATAGCTAATAAACAATTTCATTCCACTAAAGCCAATAACTTTGATATTTAAAAAAAGTGATTTAAATCAGTGATTTTTTTCAAAGAAATCAATTGATTTAAATCAGCAATTTAATTCAACTTATTTAAATCACTACAACCCTGATGGATAGTATATTTTTTGTGAATTAATGTCTTAAAGGTATGAAAATTTGCATTTTATATGCATTGAAATGTAATATTAAATACGTTAAAATGCAACATTAAATAATACGTTAAAATTTCTCAAACAGTACGCAATTAAAAATAAATTTTCTTAATTTTTTACAAATGCTCGTATCTAATTTTTTATTTTATATCTCGATTTTACATTTTTATAAGTTTAACAATATATTCTAAAACATCTTGATATTACTTTGTGGATTCTTTGATATGATTTAATTTTTTAAAAAATACTGTATTTCGATGATAAAAATTTTCATTGAAATTTCAGACTTTAACATAATTTTAAAAGCTAACATTATCATTGAATTCCCAAACTAAGTAATAACACAATATGTTAAGTTTATATTTTTAAATCATAATGTCAAAGTGAGCAAGGAATAAAAAAAAAAATCATTAAAAAAATTTTGTTTAAGGACTTTTTTAATGTAAATTTTTATTTATTTAATTAGTTTTATAGAATTTTTAATATGCTTAATTGTATACATATTATTTGCCAACTGTATATGCAATTATTTGTAGCTCTGTTCTATGTCAATTGAAAAAAAAAAAAGATTTATAAACATTCACTCTCCTCTTAACATGATGCACTAGTAAATACACCCTAACAATTTTTTTTTCTGAATATATATATATATATATATATATAACCAATATTAACTTATACACTTAGTACATTGCAACTTAAAAATATGAATAAAATTATTTTATATTACAGTTTCCAATTTTCACATATGGTTTTCGACAGCATTTGATGGTTTAAACCAGTTTTAGACATCTGTCATGTCAAAAACTAAACCTGACATACATATTGTGAAAATAGTCAAAATGAGCTCAGGGCACTTCAAAACATATAGAAATACCAAAACCTCAAAGTCGGATTTTTGACATGATTACAATACTTATATATGTAATTTCAAAAAGTAAAAATTGCAACGTTATGGCCTTTCGTTGAAAATTACTTTTAAACCATAGATATGCTATAAATAAAAGTATGTATAATTATCAATATTTATTCATACATGAGTAACAAGCAAAATTAAAGTGTACAGAAAGCTATTAACTAATTTTTGAAATTGAATGCCTAAATTTTAATTATTAAAGGTGCCTTAATAAATAATACAAAACTACCCTCAAAAATCTAAAAATGCCTTAAAAAAAAAAAAAAAAAAGCTAGGAGCAGTCTGCTTGCCCTTTTCTAATCCTAAGGGGGAAACTTTTTCTGAATACATATACAAACAAGTTTAATATAATAGATACTTTATATTTTGTTTTAAAAAAAGTCTCTCACTCTCATTAAAAATTCTTTATCAATACAGGCCAAAAATTTAAATGCTCCCTGAATAATCAGACTATTTAATATTATTTTAGAGCCTCCCATCTATTTCATTTTTCAAAAAAATGTTTAAATCAGCTGGGTACTTGAAAAATATATTTTCTGATACACATTTACTTAAGACAAATATTTATGCAAATAATACTGTGAAACACAGAAATTAGTTGAAGAGGTTGAAGTTCAGGAAGTTCAAGTAGATATTTATATTTTTAATAATAATGAAAAGACAAAAAATCTTGATAAATGATAAGTTTAATAATAATAAAAAATCTGACTACATTAAATATAATTAATTTTAAATTATCTACATAATATTTATATACTATAATGGTATGTAACAATGGTATATATGTAACAAATACATATGAAAAATTTTTAAGTTTTAAGTACGTGTTCGAATTTAAGAATTTGAATTTTAAGTATGTGTTCGAATGCATTATATATATTTTTATATTTAAAAATATTTTTTTCACGACATTTTTGATGTTTTTATAGCTAAACTAAACCTTAGGATTTGATTTTTTTGCGTATTACTAGGCATTTCCATGTCATGAAGATGAAACCAAAACAAACAAGTTGGCGCTTTAAAAAACATCGCCAACATTCTCAAAACTGCAACCCTTCACATTAAAACAAACATAATTTAAAAGTTAATTTTAAAAGAATTTATGAACAATAAATTTAAAATGCAGTACATACATACTAAGTTTATCAAACAACATTGAAAATAAAATGAAATAAGTTGAAAATAAGAAAAAACTTACACTACAAAGTTGTGCTCCTGGTCCAGGTATCCATGAGTCTCGTCGGCAATTTACAATCCATTTTTTCCTTCTTTCTGGATTTGAGGGAAATACAAACATGCGGTGCCCTTTCCTTGAATGATTCGTGCAATTTATTGCCGCACAACCACCCATATTAAATATCTGAACATCAAAATAATCTAAAAAAACATATATCGCGTTATCACCATGCGGTACGTCAGCCGGTCCAGTGGGATAGGAAATGGCGGATGCGTCAGCCTATCTATATAGGAGTTCTACTATACTACGAGGTATGGTCTGCGAACCGCCCTCCAGAGACTATCATATGATAATTCCTGCACTGACGTCAAGGATGGGGGAAAAAGAGGGACACACCCCCAACGATCAGCTGGTCCACCATCTGTTTTCGAGAAACACGTTTATCCCTCCACTTAGATAAAAGAAGAAAAGAAAAAAAAAGGAAGCTTTGAATGCTAGTTTTTCACTGCCCGGACGAGATAGCCATTCCCCAGATATCGATGGCATTTTACAACTGTTTCCCAAGGAAATTTCCCCAACCCATTTCTTGCATTAAAATGATAGAATGTTTTAGAAAAATGAATGATTTGCACATGGCAAAGAAACAATGATATCAGCCAACCCATTTACTGACTGTCACGTTCTTCATTCACTTTTAATCTCTAACGACAATACTTCTTCATATTTTACAGAATAATTCTATTTACACAAATCCCAAATGGAATACCTATCTCGCCTAACTGGGTACTATCTATAGACAAAACTATTTTTAGTATTTACTAAGAATTTTTACACACTGCATTCCTTAACATGTATCTACATTTTTTATCACCACACCAGTTAATCTATTTATTTGCTTGAGAAAAGAAAATTTTCTTGCCAAAAGAAAAAAAAAAAGTTAATCACGGCACATAAGATTAAATTATACGCCGTGATACATCCGAACAGCGCCTTCTATCGACAAATTTTTAAATATTTTTAATTTTTCTTACTAAAACAAATTCACCCTTTACGAGAATAACTTTTTCGCAAACAGCGTAAAATTCTACCAATTCCTTCAATTTTGATGAATTTTAAAAATGTGTACATGTTGTGTATATGTTGTGCTCAGTATATGTTGTGCTTTCTTTTCTTTTGAGAAGACACAACCCTTTTCTTTAAAGAAGAATTCAAAAATTCGAACAAAGAATACCCATTAAATTTTTCAATTTTAAAATAACAATACTCCTACGGACGTGATCTGTTTCTACCCTCTCCCATTTTTCCTTCTTATATTATAATGTTACTTTAAATAATACCATTAACTAAGATTCTAGTATTTCTTTCACTTTTCTCTAATCATTTATTAATCTCATCAATTAACCAAAGTATGCAAAATAATTATCCTCATTGCTTGGAGACAGTCTAAACATTTTACTGGAACTTAAAATATGGCTGAAGCAAACATCTACATTAATTCTGAGTTACACACTAAAATTCTTTATCTTCTAGATTAAAGAATACACTAATTATGGAACTCCGAAGAAATGATAAAATATAAAGGCCTATCATTAAAATTCCAAATATAGAGCAACTGGAGTTTATCTCAAAATTTATAATTACATGGAATACCCGATATACAAGTTATATACAAAGAACAAATTCTAGTTTATCTTAGTTTATCTGAAAATTAATAATTAAATAGAACAACCTATATAACAATTCTATACATAGAACAATTTTACAAATTTTCACAAGCGTACCGAGGATCCGGCTTGAAGGGGATTCCTTACTGCTAATCAGTTCCTTAAGATAGTCCAATACTTATAACACAATCATGACAAGAGTTAACGTGGCCTAAAGTTCTTGACACCGAACGACGCTGAATTCCAACCGGGAAAAATGGACTCATAGAGGGGCCAGGAGCTCCCACAGTTTCACGGGTCCAAAGAGCGATATTGCTGGGGCTATGGAAGCCATCACCAAACTGCACGCTTGCAAATTAATCCAAAATCTGGATATCTCGCCAATTCGTTTTAGGCAAACACACTGGAGTCATCTTCGATTCTCACTTTGCGACGAAGCTTATTACATCACTTATCACTCTGTCACGAGCCGGGCGATATCACGAGCCTTTCCCCGCTTTCAGTACCAGTATCATGCAACAGTGTCAACCATACCCTAATCCTCTTGTTTTAATAAGACGACACACAACCATTAATAAATTATTAGTTGTTATTCTGGACATCAAGGGTAGCACATTTCAGTCCTCACACTGGCGATCTCTCGGGAGCCTTTCGTCGCTTTCAGAACCAATTACCATGCAGCAACGTCAACTATACCATAATACTCTTGTTATAATAAGGGATACAATCCTTAATACAGTATTAGTCATTAATCGGGACATCGCGGGGAGCCCATTTCAGGCCTAACACTCCAAGCGAGCCCGTCCGGTAAGCGAGTAGATCCCTCCTTAGAGAGAATTTCTCTGAGGCCTTGCTTTCCTTCTCGCAAAAAACGGAATAATAAAAAACATTCCCCTCACGCTCCTGCAGACAAGCCGGCCACCAAGTGCCCCCCAGCTATATGAGTCTAAATCCATTTTCCTCCCATAAAACTTAAGTTCTCCCAAAACGAGATAACCGTTAATACTACCTAAGGCACCCCCGCAAAAGCCCACACACAGTGCACTTTCTCCAACACAGTCATAAATGAAAATGGCAATACATATTCACTCTTTTTAATATTATCATTATTTTCATCACACGTTTTATAATACGAAATGAAATCCAACATCGCAACATATACAGGGTGAGTTTGACATAATCTGCCAAACGAAAGGAGGTGATAGGACAGCCCATGGGGAGCACAATACACTATAGAAACCCTGTATTATCTCTAACCGTTTGTGAGTTATGGTAGATAGAAGAAAAATCTGTTTTTTTCATCCCGTCTGAAAAAAACGAAATTTGTGAGCTTTCTGAAAGAATTACACGCAAAATAAACGCATATTTGGAAAGAGCAGAATAAATCCTATCGGGTGAAACCATTTACATCAGGATACCTTAATTTGACGTCCAGCTACAAGCGCTAAAACATTGGCGAAGTTTAAAATCGAGTTGTCCATTAACCAGCAATTCAGCAAACACCGTTCAAGCTACAATCGGTCAAATTTACCAGAAACTTCTCCATTCCACAAGCTTTAGAATGAGCCCACAATAAACCATATCGGTGTTCTAGTTCAAGAGAAATTCAGCCTTTTGAGTGAAATTCATCCATCACTGAACTCGACGTTCGTCGAGAAGACTCACGGGGTGCCACGGTCATTACTTCAGCCCGCTGTTTAGTCAGATGCAAAAAAGAAAGTTTTAAAGACAAACAAGAAAAGTTGCAGTTGTATTATGTTTACAAAAACAATGGAATGGAAACAAAAAAAGTTCTCACATCTTTCACAAAGGAATATGAAAAAAAAAATGACGCATCTCACATCTTCCGCAAAGAAATATGAAAAAAAAAGTGGCGCATCTCAAGTCCTTTACAAAGGAATATGCAAAAAAAAAAAAAAAATGACGTATCTCACGTTTATGATTAAAGCACATATGCATTCGAAAGGATGCGAGAAATTTACTGCTGCTATTGAAATTGGTCCCCCCCACACCTGTTACATGCCCTTGCCCGCTTACGGACGGAAACCACAGTAGCTCTTACCGAAAGCTCATCCCCAGTTTTATTATTGCATCATCGAGCCGGCTGCTTAAATCTTGCAAACTAGCAACTTCTGTGCTCTAAACTTCTTACTTCAGGAAACCCCAAACATAGAAGTGCAATGGAGTGAGATATGGCGATCTAGGTGGTTAAGGTATTGGTCCATTACGACCAATCCATCGCGGATACTGCTGAGTCAAGAAGTCCCGAACGGCATTGTAAGAATGTGTAGGGGCCCCATCGTGTTGGAAAATGATTTCCGCTCGTTGGGGTACAGCAATGACATCAAGTAATCCTAGAAGATGATGTTCCAGAAACTCCAAATATGTATTGCTTGTCAGATGACCTTGGACACATGTGGACCTATCAAGCGATCGCCAACCACTCCAAGCCAAACATGTAAGCTGAATCGCGCCTGGAACGATGAATTTCATGTTACAAATGGATTTTGTTGAGCGTAATGTTGTCAGTTACGTAAATTTAACATGCCATCCCGAGTGAAAAGTGACTCATCTGTCCACAGTATCGTTCTAAGGAAATGATGTTCCTTAATATCTCTCTCTAAAAGTCAGCGGCAGAATGTTACTCGCTTTTTGAAATCTGAGCGGCGTAATTCTTGTACCGGTGTAACGTGGTATGGATGATACTGGTTTTTGCGCAAAACATTCATCACTTTACTTTGGGAGATGCCACCTTCTCAAGCAAGTATGCGTGAACTTATATTTGGATTTTCCTCCACTCGGTCGAGTACGGACTCCTCAGCGGTAACGGAGCGGCGACAATGGTACCCCTTTCGTATACCATACTGAACGACCCACTCTCCCTAAGCCTTCGATGAATTGCGGCAAATACAGCACGGTTGGGCACACGACGATTTGGATAGCGTAGACGGTACTCTTCGTCGGCATTCCCAGAGTTACCATCGCAAAATGCATACACAAAATGTATATCCGCGTACTCTTCATTTGTAAAACTAGGCATATCTGTTTACAGGTTGGAAAGTATGACAATTTATCACTGTGATGACTACAATTGAAAATAAAATTCAGAAGGATAAAATTTCAATATTAATTTACAAAGGTAGAAGAAAAAATGTGCTACGGAATAAGAACCATCTTGGTTAATTCGTATCAATGCAGGAAAACATACTAAGTATGAACTAAGAGAGAGCAAGTGGACGTGAGACCAGCGTGAAAAGAATCGGCCGAGCTCAGGCAAAGTCCTGAAAATACTAAAGCCTTAAGCAGCATAAAACGTAAAAGAAGCTGATGAGCTAATGAGCTGTTACAGATTGACTCGCCTTTTGTACCCGCGAGTGGGATGCGCGCGCAGGAAGTTTGGAATACACCTGCATATCACTTATGACTCCATATGCAGATAGTCACGAATTTGCATGCGTTCCATTTACTCACCGTCGTTTCGTTTGCCGAATTTTGACGAACGCCGTTTTCAATGATGTATTTCAAACAAAAGGCTAAATTTCTCCTGAACTAGAACACCGATATGGTTTATTGTAGGTTCATTCTAAAGCTTGTGGAATGGAGAGGTTTTTGGTAAATTTGACCGATTGTAGCTTGAACTGTGTTTGACGAATTGCCGGTTAAAGGATTTGGTGACAACTCGATTTTAAACTTCGCCAATGTTTTAGCGCTTGTAGCTCGCCGTCAAATTAAGGTATCCTGATGTAAATGGTGTCACCCGATAGAATTTTCCGCTCTTTCCAAATATGTGCTTATTTTGCGTGCAAGTCTTTCAGAAAGCTCACAAATTTGGGTCTTTTTAGACGGGATGAAAAAAAAAACAGATTTTTCTTCTATGTACCATAACTCGGAAACTGTTAGAGATAGGACAGGGTTTCTATGGTGTTTTATGCTCCCCATGGGCTGTTCTATCACCTCCTTTCGTTTGGCAGATTATGTCAAACTCACCCTGTATATATATACAGTCGGCTGCAAAATTATTAGAGCACTAGCCAATAATTCCTATGTTTAAAAAGTACACTTAAGACTGTTTTACTAAGTAAATCCTTGTCGAATCATGTTCTTAGACTGATTAAGAACATGACTCGACAAGGATTTATTTAACAAAGCTGTATTAAGTGTACATTTTTTTGGCAAGGATTATTGCTAGTGCTCGAATAATTTTGCAGCCGACTGTATATACATATACACTGCTCAACAATGAAAATCCAACACCAAGAAGGAGTGGTCAGAAATTTATGCAAATTTTAGAGTAGGCGCACGTCATTGAGTTATGCGAATGATGTGAAATGCGCAGCTCTCCGACGCACGTGAAGCAAGATATAAGGGAAGGAACTTGCAGAATGGGCAATATTCGTGTCGTTATTTCTGCCAGACAAATTACCGAAGAATTTTGTTTTTGTCTCGGAGGATACATGTAATAGGAGAGAATGCCAGGCCGCCGTGAATGAAGGCACTTCCAGCAGATAGACAATTTTACGAGGGGTACGGTGATCGGACTGAGAAGGGGGGTAGCTAATACCCACATGGATGCGAGCACGGTGCATCGGCTGTGGCGAACGTGGTTGGAACAAGGAAATGTGGCAAGATTGAGGGGAGCAGATGCAGCCAATGTGACGTCAGCACGTTGGATCGACGCATCCGATGAGTCACGCTTCTGTTTATCCAGAAACAGTGTGTGGCGTCGACGTGGAGACAGATCTAATCAGGCAGTAACTGAGGAACGCTCCACCGCACGACAACGTGGCATAATGGTTTGGGGCACTATTGCGTATAATTCCATGTCACCTCTAGTTCGTATTCAGGGCACTATGATGGCCCAACGATACTTGGATAATGTACTGCGGCCGGTGGCAATCCCCTACCTTCAGGGGCTGCCTAATGCAATTTTTCAGCAATCGAACATTTGTGGGATATGATTGGACGCCGTTTGCAGATTCTGCACCTGCCTCGTTCCGAAGACGAACTGTGGCAAATGGTTGAAAGGGAATGGAGAGCCATCCCTCGGGACACCATCCGCACTCTTACTGACATTATGCCTAGACGTGTTTCTTCATGCATCGCTGTCCGCGGTGGTCCTACATCCTACTGAGCCGACGCCGTTCTCGCTCTGTATAATGACTATCATTTTGAAATAAAGATCACTTATTGTTCCTTGCTGTCTCTGTCTTTTTTCCAAATTTCATCATTTTCTGACCACTTCTTCTTGGTGTTGCATTTTCAATGTCGAGCAGTGTATATATAATTAAGAATTTGCCATCGCTATAACTGTCGAAATACTGAATCAAATCGAAACGAAGTGAGAGAGTGGACTTATCTTAGACAAAGCACGGTAAAAAAGATTTTACGACTATGGCTACTAGCTTTTTAAAATGCTACAAATTTTCTTAACCAAATTTATTATTATTATTATTACGCATGAAAAACGCCACATAATCGAACAAAATCTTAACTATTAATTTTTGTTGCATATTTTTCAACGAAATACATCTTAGAACGGGGACCTTCGTAAGTCTTAACATGGCAGCTTTAAATACAACAACACTATATTTACGCGCATCACTGACTGACCATACACTCCTAAACTAGATGCCTTCCGCGTGGCTCGGAAACTTTGCAACCGTTCAAGCGGTAGACAGCGCCACCTGGTACAGATTGAGTGACTTTTTTATTCAACTGTCATCAATAATTTTAAGAAGTCATATATAATATATATAATCGACGTTTCTTCGATTCTATTCGTCTTTTATGTAAGTCAAATCCACATTTAAAAAATTTTGGTAGCTGTTGAATAAAAAAGTCGCGCAATCTGTACCAGGTGGCGCTGTCTACCGCTTGAACAGTTGCCATGTTTCCGAGCCACGCCGAATACATCTAGTTTAGGAGACTATATGGACTGACAAACTCTGCAACACTGTAAAATGACTGTAGCATCATATAAATTTTACACCTACACCTTATCAGGTATAATCGCTGTATGAAGTGAAACTGCGAATAAATATGGCCGAAAGGCGCTAGACGGCTGACAAAGAGATTGTCTATTGGAATCCAGTCAGTAACAATTATTATTAGGATATATTTGTAGATTATTAAATAAGATTAGGATAAAGAGTTTTCGAGTAATTGAATTATTTTAACGATATTTTAAAGTGTTTCGCAGCGTCCCCTTGTGATCCAAACAGGAATTTGTAATCTCTTATGAATGAACAATATTTTCTATTCATAAATAAGCATAACCATTGAATGAAGTGAAATTATGATTTTAATTACGTTAAAATAGATTACAGCATCCCGTCGTGGCGAAAATATGTAGTAAACAGTTATCCCAGGAAATATCGTTATATTTATCATTTTCAAAGGCGATTACAACTGGCTAGTAATGTAAAAGCCTTTTCCAAATTTAATTTTGGTATTTTGTAGCTGTTGAATATTCGCTGAAAAAAGCGTTGAGTTTGAGGCGAAAAACTATTATTTTTATATATGTTTACTTTAATTGTAACTCTTCTTCACTTGCTATAAGGTGTTTCATTATCTATGATAAATGCATGGATTTCCCCCTTTCTTTCTTTCTTTTTTTTTTTTTTCCATTTATATTTCATTTATTTTATACTTACTTTTCAGAATTTAATTTAGAAGCTGTCGTAACTCCAGAACATGAAAGAAGAGCAATTCAATATTTTCTGGACACAAACCAGCAATACGTTTGCATCATCGATAAATGGGGACCAAACATTTTAAGAACTGCGGTGGCTTTGTTTCTGGCTGACTCAGGATATTTTACTGCTGGTAACGAAACTAGAGAAAGCATTGCGAATGAAATGGCCTTAAAAATTATGTCAAAGATGGTCATGTAAGTAATACGTTAACTTTATTTTTGTTATATATTGTTATACCACCTAAAATATACAGTGTGGCAAGCGCTTAAACCTCATCATATTGAAATGGCATCCTTAGGATGTCTTATAGATGAAAAAGACGTCCATGGACATCCTATGGACACCTTCAGGATGTGTTTTGGACAAGTGTGTTGTTAGGGCTGTAATGCTTAAAATAGTCCTAAAACAAATTAAGCCTACCAGACAGCGCTGCGATCGAAATTCTTACTCCAATCGTAAACATTGCATAACAGTTGATTGGTCCTCACAGTTTCGGCTGTTCAATTACTTTTGCTACGCCAGCACCTCCTGTAACAATGCCTCCGAGCTAAGCTTTACGTCATCGAAGATTGGTTGATTTTATCCAATTAATACTGGTCTTCAATCAGACATCTTAAAAATTTGGTATCTAACAGTTTTTCAAAAACAGATTGAGTACGGCTTCGAGATTTGGGGGGAGGACCTTAACTGCCACGGGGTACGAGACCTCAAGTCTGCACAACGTCATCAAACCCTTCAAAAGCATTTCAAGTGACGCCCTTTCCTGGCTGGTGTCCCTCCGATCACGATCTACATAGCAAACAAATTCAGACAATATGACATTCTCCATGGAACCTCATCCATACAGGAACCTCATCTATAAAAATACAAAATACAGCTATTTCAAAAGAACATTTAATGCTTCCCATCCCTAACTTCACTTTTCCAAACTACTATAAACATAACAAAATTAAAATAATAGAGAACCAACCACCTTCAGAGCTGCAAATTTATACAGACGGATCAAAAAATGCCTGGCGGGACCTCATGCGCTTTTGTAGTAGACTACAAAAACAATATTATTCACACATATCAAATTAAACTTCACCACCTAAAATCAATTTTTCAGGCTGAACTCTTGGCAATAATACAGGCAATTAAATGGCTCATAAATTCATCCTACAAAAATTTAAACCCGATTATATTCACAGATAATCAATCAACAATTAAAATCCTAAAACAACCTTATCCAAAATACGAACTTATTAGAGAATTATATGAAAGCACAGATCAATACAAAGAGCAAATAATCCTAACTTGGACAAAGGCGCATGTGGGAACGGCAGGGAACGAAATGGCACATTCACTTGCAAAACAGGTTATTTCACAAAACATCTTCGATGAACAGATCTCTCTTCCTCTTCCAGCTTCACTAGTAAAATCATCCATTAATAATAAAATTATCACAGATTGGCAAAGAGAATGGGGGCACAGCGATAAGGGTAGGGATACGTTTTCAGTCCTTAATAACGTAAGCAAAAATTTTATCAGTCCAAATAAAATAGTTACATATTTTATCTCAGGCCATGGCAGCTTCCCTACATTTCTACACAAAATTAAAGTATTAACATCAGGTAAATGTAAATGTAACGACAGTAAAATAGGATCCCCTTTTCATTATCTCTTTCAAAAAATGCAATTTAATCCCAATTAATTTTAGATTTAACAGAAATCACACAATACGTAAAAACATGCAAACTGTTCTCTTAAACCCAAACAACTACAATAAATTGATATCTACAACATTCTAATTCATAACTTTTCCACAATCAAATATAAGATTTAGCATCGTTCACTGGCAGCTGGCTTGCCTTTTTTTTTTTTTTTTTTTTTTTTTTAATAGACTTTCTAGTGTTTTGGTTTTATTATGTGTTTGATCCAAAATTTGTAAAAACTTGATTTTTAAATAAATTAGGGAACTCTTCCACTTTGATCCCCGGGCCTGTCGCCCGGGATGCGAAATCGCTAGATAGTGGCAGTCAGGTTCGCCTGCCTGCCTAAGATGCATTTTTCCCCTGCGGGTAGATGTGTCTTTGCCATAGTCGCTATTGAACTCAGTGGCGACGGTAAAGACATGTCTATGGCACTAAATCGTGAGATGTGCCGCTCCATGGTGAAAGTTTCCCTTTTCCTTTTCCAATTAATACTTCCTATAATATATGATAGATCGTGGGAATTTTATGTAATCGGCCTATCTTCCGTGACGTACTGTATAACTCGGATGCCTTATTACAGGGGGTGTTGGCTACGCACATTAATTACCAAAAATGTATTAGTTTTGGTTTTACAAGCAGGAATCACGATCGCACTGACCTCTTGTGATAGGCTTAATCTTTAGAGCACTCTTTTGCTGAAAGATTGAAACACTATTTGTTCTAAACGCTGTAATACTGCAGTTTACACATTTTGTGATGTGTAAATAATCGTCTTAATTATATTCCTCTACTTTCCCATGCGTAAAGCTTGAAATTAACGTCATAGATAAAAAGCCCTTCTTAACTAGTCAGGTTCCATCCACCGAGTGATCGATATTTTGAAATAAACCTATTTGCAAATTTAGTGATTGCATATTTTCCCTAGAAGCCCTATTCGTCAAATGCTCATATGGTGTGTTAAATAGACAATAATAATAATAATAATAATAATAATAATAATAATAATAATAATAAAATGTTTAAATTTAATAGTTTTTTTAATTAACGGAATTCGAGTAATGGAATATAATACTTAATTGTAATTATTTAAGAAAGTAAATTTCGTTTCAAATTCATAAAAATCGTTGCAAGTTTATTTGTCAACGGGATAATATGCAAGCGAAGTTATGACGTCACTGACCGTCCGTAGATGCAAAAAAAAAAAAAAAAAAAAAAAAGATTTCCTATGTTAATCGCCCATTGGATTGTTTGTAAAAAATTATTCAAAATCGAGGAAAATTATTTCCGATTTTAATCCCCATATTTGGGTATAGATATGTATTAACTATCGTACGCAAGTGTTAGATTGAGTTATTTTGCTGTTAAACTGACAAAATTTTAATTTTAAATTTCAAGACTGTCGTCCTCGGCTTTTTTTGTATTTGGCGAACAAAAACGTAATACGAAAATATACATGCCACATGTATATTTTCGTAATACGTATTGCACGAAATATTCTTTCATATGTATTATTCATTACTCTCTTAGTATAAGTTGTTAAAATAACCATGATTTTTGAAAGAAATTAAATATGTTCGCCAGATAATTTAACGATATTTTTTTCCCGCCAAGGATGACAGATATCAAATCTATTCCGCTGCAACATATTAGTATCTTATATCAGATACTTTATTTAGACATTTGAAAATAAATTTGACGTCAAATTATGATGGAATATTTATAATTTCCCTTTTAATTAGTGCATGTTGGATATTTATTGTGTAAATATCATCGTTTCGAATGAAACTTTTATGTTTTCAATCCAATATGTATGTTTGTCATACATTTTTTCTAGAGTTTTGAAATTTAAAATTCAAATTTTATCAATTTAAATCAAAAATAGCTTAATCTAAAGCATGCACACGATAACTAACACACATGTATACCTAAATATGGGGATTAAAATCGAGAAATAATTCCCCTCGAATTTTAATAATTTTTTTACAAAAAATCCAATGGACGAATAACATAGAAAATATTTTTCATGTTTCCACGAACGGTCAGTGACGTCACAGTTCGCTTGCGTATAGTTTCCGAATACGGCAAATTTATCCCCCCCCCCTCCCCTTTTTTTTTCGTCATGATAATTTAAATTTTTTATTTTCGATTTACATAATATTTTTTAATATTTACAATATATTTTATAACAAATCTGTTACACCTACGTTACACAAATGATAAGTTTATTTTTGTCTGTTTTCCTTTCCTTTTGTTTTTATTTTTTATTAATTTAAAAATCACTGGAAAAAAATTATTTAATTTTTTTTTCAGCACGCTGTTGCAGTTGTGACCTCATTTTTTTCTGTTAAATTAAGTTTTTTTTTTTTTTTTTTTTTTTGATAACTTATCGAAAGCATGGATAATATTTTATTTAAGTTATTTCAATATATCGTTCCAGAAGCAACGACATCAGTTTGAAGCGTTAGTTTCCAGTAGAGTGTCTGGATTATCAGAGTGATGACAATACCTACTGCGCATGCTCTGTGGATGTCTCCGAACCCACCCAGGGTTGCTTAGAGAGGATCACTTAGGGCGACGTAATCCACTTTGGCGAAAAATTGCCCGTTTGCCATTTTACAAATATTCTTTTTTCGTCGAGATTCTTCCATTCATTGAAACAGGCAAAATTATTTATCCTTACTATAAAATCACATTCAGATGTAAAACAATTTCTATGAACATTATCGAATACAATATGAAGTTTTAATATACAAATAGATTGATTATTTTTCAAATTAATTCAGCATTATTTAATTAATATATATATATATATATATATATATATATATATATATATATATTAAAGAGGACTGATTTTTTCAGACAGAACAACAACAACAACAACAAAAAATCACTTTTTTTCTATTGATTACTCCCTTAAAAGTAAAAGTAAGAGAAATAGGCTAAGTTTAAATACATCATAGGAGAAAATACAAATAACAATAAAAGAAATATGACGAATAATAAGGAAAAGAATGGAATAATAATAGTGAATTTAAAAATAATTAAGCGCATGGGGAATGGCATTTTATGTTCACAATATACTCATTTTTACTTATTTATTTATTTATTTATTTATTATTTACCTACGGTAGGGAAAATTGTGTTATCATTATTATTATTTTGTTTAAAATTGCTTTGATAATTAGTCATAACATTGATTTGATATATAGATTTATATATAAATAAACCTCCAATTATTGTAGTTTTTAGAGATATTCAGACTCTTTTTCACCGTAACAAAATTTCTTATATACATACATACATATATATATATATTATAAACCTTTTCAAACATTTCACAGAATTAAAAAAAAAAAAAAAATGGAGAAATGCAATATTAATTAAAGACATTTCTTAATGAAAGCTTATATTATATAACAATAATTATAATCCATCAAAAACTAAAAATATAATACATATGTTTGTTTTAGTTTTTATAAATTTGGATTATAAATTTCAATAATTATAAAATATTTTCACCTGTTATATATAGTATAAAAACAAATAATTTAATGTAGTCGAATATCCTAAATACTATTATATAGTTTTGATAAGCATTATTTTAAAAATTTGATTTCAATTAATAATGTATTTACTTGCAGTAATATTCGGTATACCATTCTAGGCACCCTACCCTACGTGCACCTAATAAAGATATAAGTTATTTTGGGGAGGATTATCAAAATTATTTTTCTACATTTTTAGTTTGTCAATATCTTTTGCTTTGTTCAAAGCTTCATTTCTGTATATAATTGTTTATTGATTAATTCAAGTCTTCCTTCCCGGTGTTTAATCATTGTAATGACAAATTATTATTATATATATCATAACAATGATTGTAAAATCCAAGTAAATAAACGATGAACCGGCATAAACCAAAAAAAAAAATATATATATAAGTTAAAGAAAAAAAAATGAGCAGTAATATAGTTTTAATTAAAAAAAAAAAAAAAAAAAAAAATTACACACTTAAATACTCCCCCCCCCCCCCCCCCACCAAAAATAAATAAATAAAAAGAAAAAAAGAAAAGAGAGAAAAAAAGAAAAAAAAACATATCAAAGAAAGATCTGATTTAAATGGAAGTTGACTTAAAAATAGAGTGAGAAATTATTATATATTATCAATTTTTATTTAAAACCAAATAGCAATTTCTTTACAGTATAGTTATATAAATACTTTGTTAATTAATTAAATCGTTCTTGGCCTTCTCGTTAAGTTTTAATTTTTTCTTGTTATATTTCAACAACTATAACGTATAAGTGCACGAAATGTTATCTGTGATAGCTGTTATGATGTTTGGTTGCGTGGGTTAAAGCCGAATGACTAACTGGGGTCCTAGGTTTACAGTAAAATACCCTTCTTGGGGGTCTTTCTAAGAAGTTCTAAACCGTATCTATGTTAGTTTCAAAGAAAACTATGGAAAACTCTGAATGTCTATGTCGACTAGCGCGACAAGGCTCGAACTCACCACGTTCCGTCTTCCAGCTGATAAAGCAGAACCTCCCGGCTACTGATGGAGCGATAGCTAATATGAAAATAAATAAAATATAACAATTGAAGGAATTAAATGTATTATCTTAGTAATACATTTAAATTTGTGAGTTTTTGATTATAATATTTGGTTTTACACTAAAGAAATAAATCTAAACTTCCGGAGACTGAAATTATAATCAGAAGAAAAAATATGCAACTTCTAAGTACAATAAGCTTCATATAAATAAACCAAAAAATTTATAACCACATGAATTTGATTATCCATTACTACACATATTATGTACTTGTTGAGGATAATGTTGTTGAGAGACATAAAGTTGACTTAAGTAATCAGACGCCTGCCAATTTTCCTGCAGTAGCAAACAAATACGTATGATGTAAAGACATATAAAAAAATGTTTATAGAGTGAGTAAGAAAAACGTTGATTTTTTATTTTTAAGCATAAATTTCCAAGATCTAAAAAGATGAAATTTCGAATCCGGACTCCTATTAATTTTCCTATGTTAACCATGTAATATGTGCGAAAAGACATTAGAATGGGGTTTATTGAAATTTAAAGAAATCGTTAGAGCCATCTTTGAGAAACCAACTTTCAGCATAGTTTCCGATTTTCATAAAAAATTTCTTAATTTATCCGTTCACGAGAAACGAATTGTTTCCTTTGCTTAGACATTAATAATAGTACATTCAAATTTTTCAGTAAACAAGTAAGAAAAAGTCTGGGGCAACATTTCAAAAATATTGTAATAAA
Organism: Salticus scenicus; assembly: GCA_963930645.1. Lineage (NCBI taxonomy): Eukaryota > Metazoa > Arthropoda > Arachnida > Araneae > Salticidae > Salticus > Salticus scenicus. Next base: position 382,219 of record CAWVNO010000717.1, on the reverse strand, counting down.
AATATATAATATATAAGCGAATTGATTAATTTAAATAAAAATCTATAACAATACATTAAGAAAAACCCACATTTCCAGACAATAAATATTCAAAATTAATATATATATATATATATATATATATATATATATATATACATAGAAAAGTCTTGTTTCTTATTACTGCTAAGTGTAATTAGCTTCAGATAAATTAACCAACATAGACAGATTGGAAAGGCATTTCATAATTGCAAACATTGAAATAAGATTTTTTCGATTTTTTTTCTTTTAATAGTTGAAATTGCTCCTTTGTTTGCCTAGGCAATGCTAACATTCAAAGAAATAAATAAATAAAAAAGGAGATTTTAAAAACATTTCATGATTACTGTAATAAAAATATATTTAAACACAATTTAAATTCTTTTTTAAAATAAAGACATCTACATCAAAGAGAAAATTATTAAAGTAAGTTATACTTTCTTTTAATTCAGACGAGAGGGAGGGAGTAATCAAACGTTTCTTTTAGTTTGGACATTTAACTAAGCTCAGTGAGCATTAAGTAATTATTAAACAAATAAAATATGGAATGAAATGACTTTGAACTATTACTAGTGTTTACTGTATTTACAATTTTAATATATACAATATTTACAATTGTTATGTACAAGATATTAAATTTGATATATTTTATATTCATTTTATATATATATATATATATATATATATATATATAGTGTGTGTGTGTGATACAGTTATAACTGTAATGATGGATTCAAATAATGGCTCTGAAAAAGAAAGGGGAAAAAAAAAAAGAAGCCTTTAATTTAAAATTAATTAAAAATAATTTTCTGAAACTTGTTTTAGCTTGGGAATAAGAAAATCAAAATATTATAATCTACTTAATCATTTATTTTCAAGTGCTTTTTAAATGAACCATTAAATACTAAGAGATAATTCAAACACTATTAAAATTTACTTCTTCTTTATAAGAGGGGGAGAGTATATGAAATTATTACAATAATTCATATTTTATTTGCCAAGACTCTCATTGCACTGCTTTTGCTTCCTAACTGAATTTTTGATTTTACAAGTTCTTTGTTCTTTTTCATACCAAATATTTTGAGCCTAAAATTAATTAAACGATTAATAATTTTTGTTTTGATATTATGACAAGTGGGCAAGTTTACTGTTTTAACTTCATTGTTGAAATGCTCTCTCAATAATGAAACACAGCTTGTTTTAGATGTTAATAAATAAGGCTGTAATTTTCTAAATAAATATTCAAGGGGACAAAATAAATTTATAAATATGTCTTCCTTAACAAAAAATAAACAGTTACTTTTATATTGTCTTAAAGCAACAAGTTTTGAAAAATTAGAGTTAATATTATCCTTAGATGCAAAATCTGATACACAGGCTTCACAGACAGAATTCGACTTAATAAGTCTGGATACAATGTATCCAGAAACATTATAAAGACAATTTAACTCTGCACTACTCAAATTTTGTTGATTTTTATCCCAATCTTTCGGTAGTATAATTTGATTTTCACTGCACTTTTTTACATTTTTAAATAAATCTAAAAAACCAGGAAGAAAATCTCCATCGTCTATATCATAACTTCCTTTTGGTACTCTTAAGTATTGAGAAATGCAAATTAATTTAAGATTATGTCGGAATTGCAGAGCAGTCGGTATAGCTTGTCTATATCTAATTAGACTAAAGAAATTCTCGACATAGTCTTGTGTAAACCTAGAAGTTAAGACATATTTCATTTCTTTTTCGCCTAGAAGCGATGCTTGTAAGTGTAACATCGACATTGTAGAAACGATGATTCCTGTCTGTATAGGTTTCCACGTAATTTTATCGTTGTTACTGACAATTTTAATATTTTTAAATAAATGAATAACCTCTGCCAAAAATGTTATTGTTTGCAAATATTTATCAAAATGAAATTTACTTAAGGCCATAACTGGGTGTCTGGAAGTCATTAAATTAAACCATTTACGTATGTATTGCAGAAACCAAGCAGTTGTATTCAGACAGGCATCATCATTTTCTTTGGCAACAAATGTCAAAGCAGCACCAACTTCATGGCTGATAACATCAGTGGCCTTAGAAACTTTCATTTTATCAAAATGCTTAGTATCTAAATGTGAAGGGGTTAATTTAGGGGTTAATTTTAATTCCATATCTTCTTGATAATTTAATAGTTTATTTAAATGCTTGGGATCAACTTTAAGAGATGGCAAGCTATATTTATCTTTAAAGTCGCTTGGTAATATAAAGTATTTGTTATTTAGAAGGGACGCCTTTAAATTCTTCAGCAAATGAGGCACATCAGCCATGAAGGTGATTTTTTGTGTAGAATCACAAGGATGGACAATGTGTGATTTATCTACACCCATTCTTGAACTATTAACACCAAAACACCTCCACACGGCTCTGTTAGGAGGGCCCATATCACTAGTGACATTTACAATTTTTAAACCAATCTTATCAGTTTCCCCAATGATATTCAAAATTATATTTTTTAACTCATTCCCATCACACTTACCATTTGTGTAGTAGTAAGCAATTACTTGCTTCCATCTTGTACATAACCCCCCCAAGATAAACACAAGAACATGATTTGCCTTTCCAATCTGTCCTGGGAAGGTTACATTACCAAAATACGTTCCTGACGATATATCATATTCACTGCTCTCAGTGATTGTCATCTCGTCTAGAGCTAAATTGCAGAGTTTTTCTTGCTCTGTAAAGTGTTTTATTTTTAACTTCAGTAAGTCAAAAACTTCATGTAAAAATCCTGGGATGAATTTTATATTCTCTAAGCGCCTTTGTAAGGTTCTTATAGAAGGGTAGGGTAGGCAGGCGTCTAATAAACTTTTATAGCCGTTTGTACCACAAGAAAACTTTAAACCAAGGGCAACCTTAACCGTCTGCTCCGACCATCTAACTAATGATGTTTTACCTTTTCTTATCGCTTCTAATTGGTCCTCATTAAAGTTACATAATTTAGACACACCTGAATTTTTCTTCAGTTCTAATTTTAATCTGTAAACTTCAAATGTTTTTTTCCTCAAACTTTCCTTTAACAAAATATTTTCTCTTCTAAGTTTTTCTAATTCTGTTTCGGTTTTTATTAATTTATCTTCTAAACTACTTTTTGCTGGAATAACGCACTGATTATCTTCATCTAAACATTCTCGTTTGTTCGAAATTCTTTCTACCGGTGCTTTTCTTTTGAGGCTCTGGACAATATGGGAAAAAATTGTTGGAACAGCATCTTTTTTTAGTTTCCTAGAACCATCTTTATTTTGCTCCCATTGGTCAGCATCAAAATGTATCTGAAAAATAAAATAAATATCTTCAGATTCACAGAATAATCAAAGTACAAATAAGGCACGAAATTTATAAATTTTACTATTGTATTCGCTATGAATTAAAAAAAAAAAAAAAAGTCTTACTTCACATAGGGCGCTTGCATTCGTAGGTTCCCAATTATGTCGTTTAACTTTGGATGCCCAAACTTTTCTTCGTGCAGGATCTCTAGGAAATAATCTTAGCTTGAATCCTTGCTCGCTTCTGTTTGAGCAATTAAATGCAGAGCAGCCTGTCATATTCTAAGGGGAAAAAAAAAATATATAAACATATATAAATATATTAATTCACAAAATGAAATGTCACACAAAATGTTATACATTAAAATATTAATATAGTAAGATTATGTGAGTGAAATCTAAAAATTATACTTCCTCGAAGTATATCATAGGTAGGCAGTTAGTATTAAACTAATAACAATAAATTTAATAATATTTTTTTTAATAATAATTTCAGTAAATATTAAGTTTCTCTTTCTTTCTCTCTCTCTCTCTCTCTCTCTATATATATATATATATATATATATATAAGAAGAGGTTCATTTAAAATATAGTATTCAAAGGTAGAATCACAATTCTTTTTACTTTCTTCTATATGTAATATAGAGAAAGTATTGGATTCGCGAAAATTTTCGAAGTCCACTTTTTGATGGATTTACATGTTTTGGGATGTGGAGAACACAAATTAATAGTTTTTAGAAAATGTCTGTCTGTCTGTCTGTATCATTTTTTTGTGGACGCTGTATCTCACGAACCAATGAATGAAATTTAACCAAACTTGGTATTTAGTTGCACCCTGACATAAACTGGTGCTGATTAGATTTTGGGATCAATCGCTCAATAGGTGGCGTTGTGATCGCATTTTATGCAAATTTTTAACATGGCAGCATAGGACAAAATTCCGTATAAATGGGCATAAAGAGAGTTATTTTACACTTGTGATTGTAAAATTAATATGAATTATTGATAATAGTAGTAGTTAGCTAGGAAAAAAATTTTGTGCATGTGGGGGCATCGGTTCCCCCTCCCCTGGGAGGGGGAAGTACCCCCCCGGGGAAGTAAATTTTCAAGATGGGTATCTTTCGAAAGGTCTCGTTGATAATAGTAACTTTTAACTGGGAAAAAAATTTTGTGCATGTGGGGGCATCGGTTCCCTCCCCACCGGGGGGGAGGGTAAATACCCACCCGGGGGGGGGAGCAAAGTTTCAAGATGGGTATCTTTCGAAAGGTCTCGTCAATACCTTTAAAACGAATGCTTGAACCATAAATCTGTGATAATTTAAAACAAAGTTATCGATTTTTTTTACTTTTAACAAAAAAAAACTAGTATGTTGTGGCCACCACAAGACTTTCTTCTATATTTTCCTATACATATTCAATCAGTAACAATATTTAAAAAAAAAAAAAAAAAAGATTTTTTTTTTTTTGGTTAAAAGTAAAAAAAATCGATAACTTTGTTTTAAATTATCACAGATTTATAGTTCAACCATTCGTTTTAAAGGTATTGACGAGACCTTTCGAATGATACCCATCTTCAAAATTTACCCCCCCCCCCCCGGGGGGAAGCGATGCCCCCCCATGCACAAAATTTTTTTCCTAGTTACGTACTACTATTATCAATAATTCATATTAATTTTACAAACACAAGTGTAAAATAACTCTTATTATGCACATTTATACGAATTTTTGTCCTATGCTGCCATGTTAAAAATTTAGATAAAATGCTATCACAGCGCCACCTGTTGAGCTATTGATCCCCAAATATAATCAGCAACAGTTTATGTCGGGGACCAACTAAATACCAAGTTTGGTAAAATTTCGTTAAAAAAAAAAAAAAAAAAAAAAAAAAATACGATTATTTTTCTAAGTTTTTTTTTTTTGTTAAAAGTAAAAAAAATCGATAACTTTGTTTTAAATTATCACAGATTTATGGTTCAACCATTCGTTTTAAAGGTATTGACGAGATCTTTCGAATGATACCCATCTTCAAAATTTAACCCCCCCGGGGGGGTACTTCCCCCCCAGGGGGGGAACCGATGCCTCCCCATGCACAATTTTTTTTTCCTAGTTAACTACTACTATCATCAATAATTCAAATTCATTTTACAATCACAAGTTTAAAATAACTCTCATTATGCCCATTTATACGGAATTTTGTCCTATGCTGCCATGTTAAAAATTTGCATAAAATGCGATTACAGCGCCACCTGTTGAGCTATTGATCCCCAAATCTAATGGGCACCAGTTCATGTCAGGGTGCAACTAAATACCAAGTTTGGTTAAATTTCATTCATATGTTCGTGAGATACAGCGTCCACAAAAAAATGATACAGACAGACAGACAGACAGACAGACAGACACACAGACAGACAGACACACAGACAGACATTTTCTAAAAACTATCAATTCGTGTTCAGGACATCCCAAAACGTGTAGATCCGTCAAAAAACGGAGGTCGAAAATTTTCGCGAATCCAATACTTTCTCTATATTACATATAGAGGTGTGTATACCTCTATATTACATACCCAGGGGAGGACACACAGACACACAGACAGACATTTTCTAAAAACTATCAATTCGTGTTCAGGACATCCCAAAACGTGTAGATCCGTCAAAAAACGGAGGTCGAAAATTTTCGCGAATCCAATACTTTCTCTATATTACATATAGAGGTATGTATACCTCTATATTACATACCCAGGGGAGGAAGCGATGCCCCCCCATGCACAAAATTTTTTTCCTAGTTACGTACTACTATTAGCAATAATTCATATTAATTTTACAAACACAAGTGTAAAATAACTCTTATTATGCACATTTATACGAATTTTTGTCCTATGCTGCCATGTTAAAAATTTAGATAAAATGCTATCACAGCGCCACCTGTTGAGCTATTGATCCCCAAATATAATCAGCAACAGTTTATGTCGGGGACCAACTAAATACCAAGTTTGGTAAAATTTCGTTAAAAAAAAAAAAAAAAAAAAAAAAATACGATTATTTTTCTAAGTTTTTTTTTTGTTAAAAGTAAAAAAAATCGATAACTTTGTTTTAAATTATCACAGATTTATGGTTCAACCATTCGTTTTAAAGGTATTGACGAGATCTTTCGAATGATACCCATCTTCAAAATTTAACCCCCCCGGGGGGGTACTTCCCCCCCAGGGGGGGAACCGATGCCCCCCCATGCACAATTTTTTTTTCCTAGTTAACTACTACTATCATCAATAATTCAAATTCATTTTACAATCACAAGTTTAAAATAACTCTCATTATGCCCATTTATACGGAATTTTGTCCTATGCTGCCATGTTAAAAATTTGCATAAAATGCGATTACAGCGCCACCTGTTGAGCTATTGATCCCCAAATCTAATGGGCACCAGTTCATGTCAGGGTGCAACTAAATACCAAGTTTGGTTAAATTTCATTCATATGTTCGTGAGATACAGCGTCCACAAAAAAATGATACAGACACACAGACAGACAGACACACAGACAGACAGACAGATAGACAGACAGACACACAGACAGACATTTTCTAAAAACTATCAATTCGTGTTCAGGACATCCCAAAACGTGTAGATCCGTCAAAAAACGGAGGTCGAAAATTTTCGCGAATCCAATACTTTCTCTATATTACATATAGAAGAAAGTAAAAAAACAGAAAAAAATCGCTTTTTTTTTTTTTTTTTTTTTTTTTTTTTTTAACGAAATTTAATCAAACTTGGTATTTAGTTGGTCCCCGACATAAACTGGTGCTGATTATGTTTGGGGATCAATAGCTCAACAGGTGGCGCTGTGATAGCATTTTATCTAAATTTTTAACATGGCAGCATAGGACAAAAATTCGTATAAATGTGCATAATAAGAGTTGTTTTAAACTTGTGATTGTAAAATTAATATGAATTATTGATAATAGTAGTATGTAACTAGGAAAAAAATTTTCTGCATGGGGGGGCATCGCTTCCCCCCCTGGGGGGGAAGTACCCCCCGGGGGGGATAAATTTTCAAGATGGGTATCTTTCGAAAGGTCTCGTCAATACCTTTAAAACGAATGGTTGAACTATAAATCTGTGATAATTTAAAACAAAGGTATCGATTTTTTTTACTTTTAACAAAAAAAAAAAAAAAAAAAAAAAAAAAAAAAAAACATCGAACTTTTTTTTTTTTTAAATATTGTTATTGATTGAATATGTATAGGTAAATATAGAAGAAATCTTGTGGTGGCCACAACATACTAGTTTTTTTTTTTTTTTATTATTAAATATAAATGACAATATGAAAAATTAAAATCCTTCGAAATGCAATAAAAATATCATTTGTTTAAAACAGCAATTGAAAAGAAGGTATTAGTATAACTTTCATATTTCCTTAATATTTATGGCAGAACACGCGATTATCTAGCAAAAAATCAGCAAAATACCTTTTTAATATTTAGTTACTGAAATGTGCCACAATGAATTCCGAAATAGGTAATTTGTTCATCCGGTACTTTAAAGGATCGTATTGAAGTTCGGCACTTATTTATTTTATTTTTTACTAGCAGGCGACGCCCGCTTCGCTGGTCTCTATTTTTAAATGAATCACTATAATTACTGAATTCTCAGAATTGCATTAATTTTTATCACGTGAAAAAAAAAAAGAGAAATAAAATCTAATTAGGAAAAATGTCACACCGGGTTCTCACTGTCTTCGGAAAAAATTCCCAAAATGCTCTAACTCTTATTTCTATTATTTTCCCCCTTTGCCCCCCCTCCCGTCTATCCTAATAATTTTACAAATTCGAAAATATCCGCAATCGATTTGTAAGTATCAAAATACTCTATGCACCAGTTTTGAACGATCTATCTCTATTTTTATTTTTTTTTGCCCCCCTCTCCCCTCCCCCCTTCTCGCCCCTCCTAATAACTTTACACTTTCGAAAATATCCTCATTCGACTTGCAGGCCTCTTAAACCTATCTGTAACAATTTTGAACGGCATAACTGTATTTCTATTTTTTTGCCCCATAGCCCCCCCTTACCGCCCCACCCCCTACCCACCCCTCCTAATAATTTTACAAATTCAAAAATATCCGCAATCAATTTGTAAGTATCGAAAACCTCTGTGTACCAATTTTGAACGAACTGACACTATTTTTATTTTTTTGCCGCTCCTCCCCTCCCCCCTTCTTGCCCCTCCTATTAACTTTACACAATCGAAAATATCCCCATTCGACTTGCAGGCCTTTAAAACCTATCTGTACCAATTTTGAACGGCCTAACTGTAATTCTATTAGTTTTTGCTCCATAGATCCCCCCCCTTTTGCAGCCCCACCTGGGGGCTGAATTTCTAAAATTCCAGAAATTCGTTTTTAGACAGTTGCATTAGCTATATTTTAGAGCAAAAATTTCACGTATTTGAGATATATAGGATTATGCGAAATCATGTTTTATGCATGTGAAATCACGTTTTGCCCCCCCCCCCGCCCCCCTTGGGGACCGAATTTTGAAAATTCCAGAAATTTGTTTTTAGACGTTTGTATTAGCTATATTTTAAAGGAAAAATTTTACGGATATCTGTTTTTTTTTTTTTTGTTTGAGATATGAATGATTTTGTGAAATTACGTTTTGCCCCCCTCCCCCCCCTCGGGGGCGAATTTTGTAAAATCGCTTGCACCGTTGTGTTTCTCGGGTCGTAAACATTAACCGTGCCGAATTTTGTCCCTGTCGGTGAAACGGCCTAGGATTCTATAGCGGACAGACACACACACACACACACACACACACACACACACAGACTCCGCTCTTTTATATATACAGATTTATTTATTTTAAGAGTCTGTTTAAAATTTGTTTATTTTTCAGAAAAGTGTGTTTTAAGTTCGCCAATTTTTGTATTGAATCAACTTTCAGACTTTTTCATGCATTATGAAAACTGAGCTATTACACATTCAGTTATTAAGAAAAAAAAAGAAAGAAAGAAAGAAAAAAAAAGGAAGGAATGAAGGAAGAAAAAGCAGTATATACAGTGAAAAAGAACTCTAACAGAATCTTTATAACTTTACTATTAAAGAAAAACCATGCAAGATTGCTTTTTTAGCAGCCTGTATATCGGCTAAAAACAGAAAGGCTTCAAAAATGTACTGCATATCCTAAAAAGATTGTAATGCGGCGTTTAAAAATAATCAGTAAGAAACTTTGAATAAACACCATAAAAGGCAAGAATTCTCAACAATTGTTTCGGATCGAATGAAGACACGACCCTTCGTCAGGCGAAAAAAGTAGGCATGAGTGCTGCAAACAAAACAACAACGCTTACTTTTTATTGTGCTTATTCAAAGTTTTGTACTTATTAGGAAAAAAGACTACATAAAAAAAAAAAGAAAAAAGAAAAAAAAAATATCCGTCTATAAATTTTCAAAAAGCGCCACCTGTTGGGCAATATGCATCATAAGCTGATATACGCACGTTTATGCCAGAGTCCAACTAATTCTAAATTTTTAAATAATTATCTATAATCATAAATAATTATTTCTTCCATATATATAGAAAAAGTAGTAAATTATTCTGTGAAATTTTCTTACATCATTTTATTCCAAATCAAAAATAGTATGAAAGTTTCAAAGTAAGTTTGTTAATTAAGGATGTTACAACATTTATTTGCATAACACAGGTACGTTTTTAAGAAATTCCTTTTTTAACATGATATTTTACAAATAATGAACTTATTTTAAATCAAAAATTTATTTCTTTCATTCAAAATATAAAATTATAACTGATCATTATAAAAAAATTTATTAGATAAGGAAAAATAAAAATAACAAAAATAATTTTTAGAAGGTTAAATGTAAATTAGAAAGTATACATAAGAATAGGAAAATTTGATAAAAAATCGTTACGATTTCGATTTAGAGCATTAAATATCCATAATTTACGTATTCGATTCATAGTTCAAAATTTATTAAATTTTTTATATGTGCAATAAATATTGCAGTTAACAGATAGGTAAAAGAGAGCACAAAAGAGTCTTTACACACAGATATTCATTTCAAAGTTTATAATTTCCCTTTAAAATAACCACGAAATACAGAGAAAAGATTGGCGAAAAAGTTCGTGCCAAGTACTACGTAGAATATCGCCAAAAGCTTCTAATTACATTTGATGATAAAAACTTTTTTTTTTACTGAAAAATCACACAAGTTTAAGTCAAAAGAGAAATTTTTAACTGTGTAGAGTCAATACAGTTTAGTTATAACAAAAAATACGATTCATTTATAATCTTTATATTAAATTTAAAGCTAAAAAACAAGTTTGACCCTGAATCTACATGTAAAGATCACGATTAATTTTAATATAACAGATTACTAATTAGCATTATTCAGCTAAATATGCTTTCCAGTTTTACAGTTAACCTTCCTTAATGTATTTATGAAAAAGTAAAATTAAACTTACCTTTTATCCAATTACATGTAACACTTTAATTAAAGAGCGCAGAAATCCCAATGTAATCTCTATGGGAAAGAAATCCAAAATTGCCTCCTGCGGATGTCTTCCCCGCTTGACCAATGGGATGCTGTGACAAATTGTCGTCACTCTCCATTCTAGGCACCCTAGTTTCCAGGAGCTTAAGCTTATTTTCCCGTGTGTAACGCTCGAAAATAATGTCATGGCTACATTAATGTTTTTAAATGAATGAAATAAAATTTTATCCATAGCTACATAAATATTTTGAAATGAATAAAATAAATTTTAATGGTTCACATGAGTGCCTTTCAAACGAGTAAAATAATGAAGAAAAATTATTTATTAGAAAACATTGCATTACAACTGCAGCAATGTATTAATAAAAGAAAATAAATTTTCATCCATGTTTATATGGTTATGGGAGAGTCGCCCACTGATTCAAATAATAAATTTAAAATTACATAAAATTCCTTAGTTCATTTACAGAGAAAATCTTATTTTAAAAGTTTGATTTGAGTATAGTACTGCAGACATCAAAGAGTACTCGGAATGATGAAATGAAACAGAAGGTATCAATTTATAAGTCAAAAGTCATATTTTCATCACCTTGAAAATACTTTCCTCTAACTTCAATGCACTTCTGCCAAACTTTTTTCTTCCAGTCATCAAAATATGCCCCACGTTCGTTTTTGTGAATGCCCTTCTTCAGAGATCGTAGCGAATTTTCTTTTATCGAATTAATCGACAGAAAACGATGACCATGAAGAAAAAAGACAATTTCAACCGTGAAAGTTAGAAAACGGTACATGGCGCCATATCAGGAGAATACGGTGTTTGTGTTGTGGTATTTCTTTAACGTTTGGGTAAAAATTGACGCATAATAAAGGCAGTGTGAGAAGGTTCATTATCATGGAGCAAAACCAATGAGTTTTCTCGCCGCATTTCAGACCGCGTAAATACGGGCTAGTACGTCCTCAGAAAGACCCCAAACGGAGGGCAATCCCTCAGGCTCTATTGCAATCAAGCGGCCTTAATCCTAACACCATTTCAGATCGTTTTCGACGAATTGTTTCCCACCAACGATGGTTGAATGGATGGATGGTTGGGTTTTACGTCACAGTAGTGCTGCGCAGATGGGCAATTGGCGACGGTCTTGGACATACCCCTAGAGGTGGTCCGGAGACATGCCATCACAATTTTGATCCTACACGGAAGGGATGGCTCTCCCGCTTCGGTGACCCACAGAGGTATAATTTTTGATGGGAACATGGAGGACATTGCGGCCACGACAGATTTTACGTGCACCAGCCACCATTAGTGTACACGACGGTCTTTTGCCGGCTCGAGTACTGAACCCGCAATCTTCCAATTACGAGGCCGGCGCTCTACCGACTGGGCTACCGCGGCACTCCCGCCAAAGATACAAAATCCCCAAATAATAATCTTTATCGAATGTCTGGTCAGTTAGTAGGAATTCATAATGTATTACATATCGAAAATCAAAGAAAGCACTCAATTTTACCTTGATTTACGAGCAACTTTAACGTGGTCTTTTACTCCTTGCTTTTTTTTTTTTTTTTTTTTTTTTTTTTTTTCAAGCGCCATCCACTAAATTCTTGAGCTGCATCTATGTCAAAAGCATAAGTCCAATTGATCCATCACCAGTAAACGTGTTTTAAAAATAAATTGCTTTGTAAAAGCATCTCTCAGGCCACTTAAACACTTTGTTGTTTTTGAAAGAAATTCAAAGTTTTTGGTAAAATTCGAGATGCGATGCGTCACTACCCTAAAATTGCTTGACAGGAACCAAATGGACCCCCAACGGAAGTTCATATGTGATTTCGTTTCTTTCTGCGTACCTGGGTAAGGCACTGCCGCAGGCTACAGAGAATCGAATCCGACATATAGCGGATAGGTGCTGAAAAATCACTGATATCAAGGATTGGGTAGAATTCAGCAGAATTTCCTCTTAAATTTTATATTGTTTTGAGATTTTATATTTATAAACGATTTGTTTAAATATAGCGATAAGCTAAGCTTCCGAAGTTAATAATAAAGGTTGAAATAAATTTTGTACATAAAGCTGTGATTGCCAACTGTAATAACATGTAATTACGTTTCTTTTCTGCTGCAGGAAAAAGCACTTTTCTACAAAAGACTTAGCACTACTTACCAACGCAATGACAGTGGCTTGCATGAATCCCAAAAATTTTTACGGATTCGATGTCGTAGCTGAATTACGAAAGCGAGTAAAACAAACTGATCGAATCAATCCATTTTTCGTTTTGGCGCTTTGTAATGGTGGAGACAACATGACAATGGACTATGTCCATAAACTTCAACAGCTGTTTAACCATCAATCAGGACATCCTTTGACAGGTAAGAATTTTCAAAATTTAAAATTATCTAGAAAATAACATGGCACTGGGAAAAAAAAAAAAAAAAAAAATTTCGAGCTCTGATACCATTTTTACTGATTCTTACGTAAAATTACCTCCTGAATCCGAATATAACTCCCATGTTGCCCAGCCACCTTCCATTTTTCAGGGATACCAGTACTTCCCTCAATCTTTATCACTAGCTGTTAGGTATTTTTATGTGTATGAATTTGATTTGGAGAAAGAAAAAGAATTAATTCGATACCTAAAAACAAAAAATATATAATGTTTAATATATAACATTAATAACATATTAAAAAAATATAAGAAATGTAATACATAATTTGAGTGGTAAATCCCCCCTACATTTTTCCCTTGCCGCAAATGTACATGCTTTAGAATTTTCCAACTCTGTAGCCTCTCAAAAGATATTTAACAGTTAAAATAATCCTCCGCCCCTCCTAAAAATTAAATTTATAGCCATAAAATACGGTGAATGAGAGCAAAATGGGCGTAATATTCGGAATCAGGAGGTGAACATCCAAATATTCAACACCTAAATATGGAAAGAAATTCTTCTTCGCCCTTCCATGTATATACTAGACATCCGTAGGAATGGAGTTTTACATACTTATCATTAATGTAAAATTTTCAGCTTTTAGGGACAAAATTACGTGTACTGTGTATTATAAGCAGGATTTGTGTCCTATGGTCTGTAGAGTTTAGGTTGTATGAAGGCTATAAAAATCCTGCCGCTGTAACTTTTTCGCTAAAACTCTCTTTTCTTTTCTCCAGTGCACTGAATGAGAGTAGCATCATTTTTAGCATGTGCAAAAGCCTCTTTTCTATTGAATATGGTTGGATTACTATTAAATTTGTTTATCGGATCACATGAAAGATTCGTATACATTACGGTGTACAAGAGGTAATGTTTGAACGCAAAATTTTAGTAGTAATAACCAATTTAAATACCGTCCTATATTGTTTGATGAGTGCTAATATTTTCAATTTGACTTTCTGCGTGTCTTTGTGCCTTCTGTACGTCTGTAATAATGAACTTTTGTTTATATATAATTGTAAAATTTCAGCAGTTTTGTTATGGAAGATTCTATTGCTTCGCTATATAAAACCTCTGCAAAACACATATTAAAAATCTTTTTCATAGAAAGGCATGCATTTTATTTTTATTTTACATATTTTTGAATCGGACTGGGACGGACACTGGCAAAAAAATAAACGGGCCGGGCTGGGCCCCGACCGAATTTTTCAATTTCATACCGAGCCGGGCCTCGAAATTCCGGCCGTGCAGACCTCTAATTTAACCGACAAAATATTTAAAAACAGTTGATAAATTATTATTTGTTGTTAAATTTAGCTCTTTTAAAAGATTAACTTTTCTTTATAAACACTTTTAAACTTTGTTGGTAAACGATGAAAAAAAAAGTATTTTAATTTATTATAATATGAAATATATGAAAAATTATTTTAAAAACAATTTATTCCGGTTCTAGGACTGTTGTGTTACCTAATAATAACAATAATTTGCAAAACTGAAATTATAAATGCCAAAATAGGTATAAAGGGCCAAATATAGCAATCTTGGTTCATATCACGTGATTCGTGTTGAACCATGGAAAGCTAATTCTTTATCCAATGAATCAGCGCTCTATATAATTTATCTCATTGATATGGAAGAACAATGACCGCGTTCGTAAAGTCAAAACACGTTCAACTCGTGATGTTAGTTTTTGAACTAGCCGTTCGTAAAGTCTCTCAGTGTATTCAGTGGGTTTCAAAACTGTGTTCGTAAACTAAAATAGGTGCATTTTGTTTCCCAACTAAATGCACTGGAGAGAAATTCAATTTAGTGGTGCAAACTGAAACAAGCGCAAAAGATAACTTTGTTTTCTATATGAAATTGTGTGTTTTTGTTCAAACCATTTGTTTATTTTTATTTTTTGTATGTAACAGTTTAATTTAATTTATCTTATTAATTTAACTCTTTTTCAGTAACATTTTGTTATATTGTTTAAATTTTTTTGCAAGTTACAAAAATTCATAATGTTATAGTTTTATTTTTTATTTTCGTGAATTATTAATTTTGTGCCGTTTTAGAAATATATATATATATATATATTATTATTATTATTTAAATAATCTGGTGTGTCACTCATACGACTTTCTCTTACCCCAAAATTTAATACTATAAATACAGCTTGGAAATTAAGAGGTAAGGTAACGAGTACTGTTATGTAAACCTGTGTTAAACAATTCAAATTAGGCTTCGGAAGAGTTTTATATGACAGTTAGTTTTGTGTGAGGGGGCTGCCGCCCCCCTCAACCCCCCGTTTCATTAATACACCTACATTTATATAGAATTTAATTCGGTTATTATAAAATGACTAGTATATAACCCCGTCAAAAATGACGGAATGTGAAATCAGTTAAGGTAGTGAATCTACGAATGCTTTGCTAGCTTCGCTTGACGCTATATTTAAAGGGGACTAATGTGCAAGTTGCGCCTGACGGGACTAATATGCAAGTTGTACCTGACGGGACTAACGCCAAGTTGCACGGATCGAACAAACTATTTCTTTTAACGGAAATTCCTACTAACCCTGGACGTCAGGTCTAATATAACGTATCATATTATATATCGTATTTACCGTAATATAACTCAGTTCTTATTTCGCTCCCTTCTTCGATTCGTTTTAATAAGTATTTTTTATAAGCATGGGAAAATTTGATATTTTTTAATTTTTATTTTTTCGTGTGAAAACATTATTTCATATTTTGCCCCCCCCCCCTCAATATATATATATATATATATATATATATATATATATATATATATATATAACAATAACTGGTAAATTTTTTTGGCAACAATCATAAATTTAAATGTCCAATTTTGAAATTATTTTCATATTTTAACTAATTCTAAAAATCTAATCAAAACTTCGTTACAAATAAGGTACCAAATGAAAGGTACCCTATTTGTAACGAAGTAACCCTTATGTACCTTATTTGTAACCTTATTTATTTTAACTAATTTGATAAATATGACGTCACAATCAACTGTTTGTTAATATCAGATAAGTACATTATCGTGATTGCAAGAAAATGATAGAATAACTATTAGCCCATAACTTTTATGATTGAATTTTATATTACATTTTAATTTTATCCTCCATGGGTATTTTAGAATTGCAATGGTAGTTATAAACATTCGTTGAAAACTTTTTACATATTGGGAAATGTGTAAGCACAAAAAATATTCAGTTTTCAAAGATCTTTCTAATGATGTAACATTTGTGCAGATTAATTAAAAAAATAAAAAATAAAAATACATAGCATTTCTAAGAAAAAAAAACTCTGATGTGGGCACCACATGACTTCCTTATACACTTTTAGAAATATACATAATGTTAAAAAACATTGACATTGGACCGAAACAGTTGGCTAAAAATATTTTTGAAAAATGAATTATCACCGTGTTCTGAGCTTTTCTGAAAGTTAGCTAAAAACCGATTGCAAGATTTGTACTGGTAACGCTGACGAAGGCAGCAGGGACCCGAAAAAATTGGCTAAAAGTATTAAAAAAAGGAATTTCACCATGTTCTGAACTATTCTGAAAGATTCAAATGTCTACCTAGTCGGGAAGTTAGTTAAATAAATTTTTTGTTGGACCATATATGCGCTGCCGAAGGCAGCAGGGACCTGAAACAATTGACTAAAAGTATTTAAAAGATGCATATTCACCGTGTTCTGAACTATTCTGAATGTTTCAAATGTCTAGCTAGTCAGGAAGTTAGTTAAATAAATTTTCTGTTCAACCATGTAAACGCTGCCGAAGGCAGCAATGACCCAAAACAATTGGCCAAAAATATTTTAAAAATGCATTGTCACCGTATTTTGAGCTTTCCGGAAGTTTTAAATGTCTAGCTAGTCGGGAAGTTAGTTACAAATCGATTCCAAGATTTGAACTGGTAACTCTGCCGAAGGCAGCAGGGACCCTATACAGTTGGCTAAAAGTATTTAAAAAATGCATTTTCACCGTTTTCTGATCTAATCTGAAAGTTTCAAATGTCTAGCTAGTCGGGA
Organism: Salticus scenicus; assembly: GCA_963930645.1. Classification (NCBI taxonomy): domain Eukaryota; kingdom Metazoa; phylum Arthropoda; class Arachnida; order Araneae; family Salticidae; genus Salticus; species Salticus scenicus. Next base: position 364,927 of record CAWVNO010000717.1, on the reverse strand, counting down.
AGTTAGTTAAATAAATTTTCTGTAGAATCGCATAAACGCTGCTGAAGGCAGCAGGTATCAGAAACAGTTGGCTAAAAATATTTAAAAAATGCATTGTCAACGTGTTCTGAGCTTTTCTGAAAGTTTCAAATGTCTAGCTAATCGGACAGTCAGTTAAACTGCAAGATTTGTCTAAACCGTTTTTGAGTTATTACCGTTTTTTGATACATATGGCCAAAACCTATGTATTTTTGTCATTATGAACCTAATTTTCCTAAATATCTCCCAAACGGAAAATCATAGAAAGTCCAAAAAGAGAGGTGCACAACTAGATGTTATAACAAAACTATGTACCAATTCGCAACTTTCTACGTCCAACCGTTTTTGAGTTATGCGACATACACACACACAGACACACACACACACACACATACAGACTTCACGAAAAATCGTGTAAAATCCCTTATATCTCTAAAACGAGAGCTCGTGTTAAGATGACACCACAGGTGTGCAACTAGACATCATGAAAGTCACACGTATAAATTAGCAACATTCAGCGATCATTCGTTTTTGAGCAATGTGAAATACAAAATCCATTTCGCAAATCGGGATTACTATACTTCCTTATACTTTGTATAAGGAAGTAAAAAAAAAAAAAAAAAAGTCTACCAAATATCTCTGTTTTGAATCGGTCTAACCGGAATTGTTACTGACAGAAGATGGTCATTATTATTATTAATTTCGTTTTTAAATATAATTTATTAAAATCATTATTTAAAAAATATATCTGTTATGATAATGCAGACGAGTCCCATATTAGAGAAGTAGTATAACACTAAATATAAGAAAAAATTTGAATTTATTCTCAATATTACATTATTTTTTTTTTGTTAAAAATCAAAAAAATTCATAACTTTATTTTAAATTATAACAGATCGATGGTTCAACCATTCGTTTTAAAGGCATTGGCGAGCTCTTTGCGAGGCTCCTACATACACAAAATTTTATTCCTAGTTGTTTATCTTTATTACAAAAAATAATATTAGTTTCATTTGGTTTCGTGCAGTCTATAGATGTTAAACTGTACTTACCTGCAATTTCCCCCATAGACGTAATGTATTTGAATACTTTTGATTGTCCCCGTACACGAACCATTTGCTTCATCTCAATGAAAAGCTTACTGTAGCATCCCTATATGATACACATTTAGAATACCGAGTTTGGAATTTCTGCTACTATTTTTTCTTGAGTGAGATATGTTGATAACAAACGTACAGACATCCACACAGACCATTCGCTAAAAACATGATTTTCGTATACAGGTGACCCCAGAACGGGTAAATAGAACAAAATCTCACGTTCGAAAATTTGACCCTAAGACAATACTTTCTCGACCCATGGAGAAAGTAAGAGAAGGGTGTTTTGTAAGAGAAAGTAAAAAATATATTTCTTTATTTAAGCTTAAATAAATTTATATATATATATATACGATCCTTTTTCAGTACACAATAAAATAAAATAAGCTTTTGGGAAATTTTGAATAGTAGTTTGATGTCCTTAATTAAATGTATAAAGAATTTATACATACACAGTTCGCAGCAAAGTTATTCGAGCGCGAGAAATGATTTATATATATATATATATATATATAAAAAGCACTTAATGGTGTTTTGTTAAATAATTCCTTGACGAATCATGTTCTTAAACTGACTAAGAACAAGACTCGAGAAGGATTTATTGTTCCGACTGTATACTGTCACACAGATGTCGTGAAGGGTCAAAGTGAACACTCGAAGTTAAGTAACAAACGTAATTTATTAGTAGAACAAACTTGTAACACAGCTACACTCGGCTGAGAACAAACTCAAACTGAGGAATAAGTCGCTTATATACAATATTCGAATATTCCAGAATACAAGATTAACATAAATTAGAATTATCTAGAAACTGCTAGAATAGGAAATTAAATATGCAAAGATAATTATAAGAATTTAGAAATAATTTTTGGAGTCTTTAAATTTACTTGCCCCCGGCTGGAATCTCTGTGCGGCAGTCCAGAGACATACCTCTACGCCACGGCGCACAGTGGATCGAAGTATAGGCAGAGGCGAACATAGGAACGTTATGGTGTTATTATTATCTATGTATGATGTTTTTTGTCACATTTCGATTTAAATATGTATATATGTATGATAGTTAAAGCGATTCCATGCTTTTTTTTAACCCTTTATAAGGCCGAGAGAATATTTTCCCCACCAAATTCGTTATCGTTTTATTCACCTGGCACCAATTTTTTAGAATAATGATTCCTGTGTATCATTTTTCTGGAAAAACATCACTATGAAAATTATTTTGATAATTCTAGTGGGAAAAAAAATTAAAAAGTAGTTGTTTGTGACAATCCTGCTTATGCTAATACGATGGGTTGTGAGAAGTATGCGATTGACTAAGAGAATAAGATGCCGAAAGTAAAATTAATTATTTCTAATAGGCTAAATGAATTTTTTACTTTACATCAAATTTTATTCGTGAAAATAGTTTAATGTGCCATTTGAGGAAAAAATGGTTTAATAAAGGGGTTAAGCGGTATCATATTTTTCTGCTGCAAATAGGTATTTAGAAACATACCTGGTAAAGAAACAAATGTTGTATAAAAGAAGAGAATAAAAGAAAATAAATAAAAATTTCGGGAAGAAAATCTATATTTGTAACACAATTAATTTAGCACACAATGATAAATATATCATTAGATTACTGCTTCTTTTTTCTTTTCTTTTTTTTTATGTAGTTTTTCAATAGAAAACTCATGCAGGCATTTACTGACAAACTCTATTAAAAAAATTACTTTTGTCTTTATTTTACTAAAGATTTATGGAAGGCAGGCGATCAATAATTAATGAATTTTTTTTGATTGAACTGGATTTTTTATTTGTTTTATTTTGCTATCAGAAATAATTTTTAAACAAATAAGCAAATAAAGTGAATTCTTATCAAAGAAATTAAAAAAAACGTTGTTTCTAGGTTCTGTTATTTTTAGGAGGACAATTTTGGAAGGCAAATTTAGGAGACAAGTTTGGAAAATTTGCACTGGAAACAGCGAAACAATGTGTCTCAGAATATGTGTGGTACTACTATATGCCAGCTTCAGTTCACAAACTATTGATTCATGGAAAAGACATAATAGAAAATTTTTCTATTCCAATTGGACAATTGTCAGAAGAAGCTAGTGAAGCCCGAAATAAAGAGTTTCGTAAATACAGAGAATACCACACGAGAAAAATAAATCGAAGAGCTTGTAACGAAGATTTGCTACATCACTTGTTATTAACATCTGACCCCCTGATTTCAAGCATGAGAACGAATAAAAGAAATGTGCAAAGGAAGGAACTTTTTCCTGAAACACAGGAACTTTTACTTTAAATCGTAATATGTTATTACATTATTTAGTTTTAACATTTGATTATTTAACGTTAAACATTTACTTAATTTTAACATTTTATGACATATCACGGCAACTATTTACATTTCCCTCCTTTTTTGGGTCCAACGGTACTTTTCAGTACCATTAAAATTAAATTAATTATTTTATTAAATATTTAAAAAAAAATAAAATTAATTTCTGATTTATTAAATTTATTTTAATCATCTAAATTCTATAATATTTTCACGATAAAAATTTTAATGTATTTTCTGTCATTAATGAATACAGTTATTCAGATAAATTTCTCGATTGATAATTTGAGGGTAAACATAATAAAAATTTATTTTACTCTAAAAGTGGCGATTTATGGCGCAAATCCTTTTCACAGATTAAAATGCATACTTTTGGGAGTAGTAAAATGTGTTTGAAATTTTGGACAATTTTGGACAAAAAACGTTACGCAACTTATAAATTTAATTTTTTTGTTAATTTTATATTCACATTTCATGCGTGAATCACAACATAAAAAAAACAACAAAATGTTGGCAGAAGTACCTTAAACTTTTATTAGGACATTATTAAAAGTATTTTTATTTCGTATTTTTTCATAGTTATCGTAAGTGCCACTTGATGGCTATTCAAATAAAGTCAACGAAATTCATCGAAAAATCTTATTTCTGAAAGTTTTCGTTTTGAACTTATTTATATACAACAAAACTTCGTGTAATTGAAGAAATAACCATATATTTGTATTTTTTAGACATTCTTTTAAATTACTTTACTGCAAAATATCAGTTATTTAGAGGTTGATTTTTGGGCCTATGTTCGTATTTTAACATTGTTCGATCCACTGTGCGGCGGCTGCAAAGGAAAACTGACTTTGTGGCAATATATACATAATAATAATCTATATAATATTTCTCTAACGTGGACCAGTTTCAATTATTTTTTGTCGAAACGATACGATATGCGAGAATAAAAAAACAATATTTATACAAAGACAATATTTAAGCACGCTGACTTAGCTCAAAGAACTAATAAGAAAAGTGACGACATTTGTCTGATGAGATTATTTTACGAAAAAATGTATTTTTAACAGTTGTTTCTTCAGAATCTTTGCAAGCGTCATTTTAAACCTAGCAATATTTTAAAGATATATACAGAACTTTTGTGTCATAAATTGACTAAAAAACACAGTCATAAAAAATATAATCAATTATGAATTAGTTTATTTTATTTAATTAATTAATTTATTTTTAACGAAACGAATATACCAAAGTTAATAAAAAGTCATCACCAACATGGCGACAAAAATTTAAAAGGCGTCGCGGGAGTCCTATATTAAAACTGCACTGTCTGTGGAAAATATGAAAATTGGGTCGTGAACCATGAATTTTATTTGGAAACCTTTCTTTGAAACATTTTGACTTCACTATTGTACAATATTAATTTGGGTTTAATAATAATTTGTTTTCTGGTAAATTAAAATTTTAATTAGGTGGGGAAATTGGTATAACATTTATGAGTTTCAATTTTTAAAGGTAAATAAGAAAAAAATAAAGGGTGAATATTCCGCACGGGTTTGCTGCTTATTATTATTATTATTATTATTATTATTTAAAATATATATATATATATATATATATCAAAATTAAAATTAAGAAAAACTCTACTTTTATAGATAAGTTACAAAAATATAATATAAAATATTTTTTAAAAAAGTTTTTTTTTTTTTTTTTTTTTTTTTTTTAATAAGAAATATTCCTTCCCAAAACTTTGAAACTATCACTTTTTTTTTTTTTTTTTTTTAATATTTTTTAAAAATTAAACAAACAAAATTAAGTACAATACTTTTTTTAAGTACTCTTAAAAAATATTTTATTTTCTGATTTACAAGCTTATAAGTAAAGGAGGGGAATTTGTAGTTTAATATGTATATAGAAATTTGATATAGAAATTCCTTACACTTTTGATTTAGGACAGAACATTTAATTGCTATTCAAAATTACTTATTTTCAAAAGTTTATTTAATATGTATCGACAAGTCAATTTCATACTAAATATTTTATAATAAAACTGTAAAACGACACAAAATTAATAATTTACGAAAATAAATAAATAAATAAAAATAAATAAACAAATCTGTTATATTAAAGGAACTTCACTTTCTAGACTTATAATAAATTTTATAAGGCAGATTTTTTTTTTTTTTTTTTTTAAATATATTTTTCTCTTAAAACGTGCATTTGTACATACGTTAATGCTTCTTGCTTTTATAAAAGTAACAGAATGTCTATCTTGAGACAAAATTGTTTTTTTAAGATTATTAAAAATATATATATTTCAATACAGTATTTTGACATAACTTTTAACATCTGTTCTCTAATAATAATTCTTTATTAAATTTGCTGAACAAGCAGTTTATAACATTTTATTTTTTTACTACATTCCTTATAAAAGTACAAAAAATAATCTAGATATAAGCAAACTCAAAATAATAAAACACTTCAAAGAGATAAATTGTTTACAAAAAATTTATCCGCATATGGATCTTTATGAAAAATTAGAAGTGAGTTATCTTTATTTAATCGTAAGCAAAACTTATACGGCGATAAAAGTTATTTGGAAATTCTGAAACGGTATTTTATGTAATTTAAAACTGTGGCGATAACTTCAATCACAGAGACGTTTTATTTATTTTCTTTTTAAATTAACTGTAATTTTATTTTTTCAGGAACTCAGGCAATGATTATTATGGCACTAAAATGTATGTCTAGGCAAGAACACATAAATCTGAACGATACATTAGCGGATATGGTGTCAGAAATAAAGAAAAAACAGCAAAGAAATGGCGCAGTGGAAAATGTGAAAACAACAGCTCTTGTACTTCAAGTAATATTAATTATTAGTTACATATTAGTTAATGCTATTTTTACTTTTTTCTATTGGATTCGAAAAAAATTTCGACTTCCGGTTTTAGACTGATTTACACCTTTTGAGAGGTCTAGAACACAGTTTGATCATATTTAGAAAATGTATGTCTATCTCTGTGTGTGTGTGTCAAATACTTTTTGGCGAGTGTATCTCCACAACTACTGCTCAGAGTGGTATATAAATTTACATGTAGATGCACCTTGATCTAAACTAGTGCCTATCAACTTTTGGTGTCAACTGCTCAATAGCATTACACTGCATCACTGCTATAGAGCATTTTCCATAATTTAAGGGGAGGCTGTATCTCAGGTTCTATTGCATATATTCAAACAAAATTGGTGTGTGAGAAGACCATTATGAGACATTATGCTGATTCAGTTTGAATGCTTATGGGCCAACAGCTGGCGCTGCTATACATAGATTCCCACAATTTAAAGGAAGGCTATATCTCAGGATCTTTTGCACAGAATAGCATATAACTTTATAGGTAGATACACCTTGACATAAATTAGTGCTTATGAACTTTTTGTTTCAAATGCACGACAGGTTCCGCTACTACGCAGCAATTTCCATAGTTTAAGAGAAGGGTATATTGCCGATTCTGTTGCGTAATATCAAACAAAACTTGATATGTGAGAACGTCATTATGAGAAATTATGTTGATTGAAATTGGAGGCTTATTGGCCAACAGGTGGCAATAGATTTCTTGATAACGGGAAGGCTATATCTCAACTTCTATGGCATATAACTGTACGGAATTTGATATGTCACATAATCATTATAAAAACGCATTTTCAAGATGTTATTTATAGACAATAAAACTGTCTTTCTTTGGATGTTCAGTGTTAGTTTTCTCTAAGATGAAAATCATTTGCATTCATCATGATAGATAATTTTAATAAATAATCGTTTTAATAAATTATTTGCCGTCAGTGAATTTGTATAGGAAAATATAGAAACAGATCTTGTGGTGGCCACACCATACTAGTTTTCTTTTGGGAGTCAAATTTCTGAAACTAAGTTTTCTACTGCACATTTTCAAACCTTGAGACTCAAATAAACATAATGAAACTGTAAAAAAAAAAATATATATATATATATATATATATATATATATATATATATTTATATGCGGAAAAACGTGTTTTACGTGGAGTATGGTATCAAAAGAATCATTCGTTTACAAGGCCTCAAATGAATTTGCATTTTAGGTCTAGAGTGTAAAATTGCTTCCTGTGCATTATTCGTTGTGGTATGCATTTTTTACTTTCTTCTATATGTAATATAGTGAAAGTATTGGATTCGCGAAAATTTTCGACCTCCGTTTTTTGACGGATCTACACGTTTTGGGATGTCCTGAACACGAATTGATAGTTTTCAAAAAATGTCTTTCTGTGTGTCTGTGTGTCTTTCTGTCTGTGTGTCTGTGGTTTAGTGTTTTCACCGTATCTCACGAACCAATGAATGAAATTCAACCAAACTTATCATATAGTTGGACCATGGCGGGGCATTGTGCTGATTAGATTTGGGGATCAATAGCCCATCAGGTGGCGCTGTGATCGCATTTTATGTAAATTTTTAACATGGCAGTATAGGACAAATTTTCGTATTTTTCACCGTATCTCACGAACCAATAAATGAAATTAAACCAAACTTCGTATATAGTTGGAACCTGACGGGGCATGGAGCTGATTAGATTTGGGGATCAATCATCCAGCAGGTGGCGCTGTGATCGCAAAATTTCGTATGTTTCACCGTATCTCACGAACCAATGAATGAAATTGAACCAAACTTGGTGTATAGTTGGACCCTGACATGGAAAGGGTCTGATTAGATTTGTGGATCAATCGCCCAGCAGATGGCGCTGTGATCGCATTTTATGTAAACTTTTAACATGGCAGAATAGGACAAAATTTCGTATAAATGTACATAATGAGCGTTATTTTAAACTTGTGATTGTAAAATTAATATGAAATATTGATAATAGTAGTAGTTAACTACGAAAAAAATTTTGTGCATGTGGGGGCACCGGTTCCCCCCAAGGGGGGAAGTACCCCCCCGGGGGGGTTAATTTTCAAGATGAGTATATTTCGAAAGATCTCGTCAATACCTTTAAAACGAATGGTTGAACTATAAATCTGTGATAATTTAAAACAAAGTTATCGATATTTTTTACTTTTAACAAAAAGTAACCGTTGGTCCCCGACATAAACTGGTGCTGATTACATTTGGGGATCAATAGCTCAACAGGTGGCGCTGTTATCGCATTTTTTCTAAATTTTTAACATGGCAGTATAGGACAAAATTTTGTATAAATGTACATAATGAGAGTTATTTTTAACTTGTGACTGTAAAATTAATATGAGTTATTGATAATAGTAATAATTAACTCGGAAAAAATTTCTGTGCATGTGGGGGCATCGCTTCCCCCCCTGGTTGGGAAGTACACCCCCGAGGGGGGTAAATTTTCAAGATGGGTATCTTTTGAAAGATCTCGTCAATACCTTTAAAACGAATGGTTGAACTATAAATCTGTGATAATTTAAAACAAAGTTATCGATTTTTTTTACTTTTAACAAAACAAAAAAAAAAATTTATTTATTTATTTATTTATTTTTTTTTTTTTTTTTTTCATATTGTTACTGGTTGAATATGCATTACTTTTAACAAGAAAAAAAAATCTTAGAAAAAATCGTAATTTTTTTTTTTTTAAATATTGTTACTGATTGAATATGTATATAGGAAAATATAGAAGAAAGTCTTGTGGTGGCAACAACATACTAGTTTTTTCTGTATTATATTTAAAATCACTACATATATCTACAATTTATAGACAATGTACAGGGTTATCCAAATTAAAGCAAATATATTTTTTATTTTCTAACTAACAGAGATTTGCCCGCTTGGTTGGTCACTATGTTTAAATGAGTAATAATAATAAGAAAGAATCACTATTTCCCCTTTATAAATAAAATCTTAAAAAACAAAAATTCATAGAAATCGCTCAAAAAGTTTCTTCGGGTCCCTTCTGCCTTCGACTGCATCTTCTTCTTGCGAGCCCTTGCCACTATTGTCTAAGAGAACTATAATGACTTACCCTTGGATTTTAATATGGACGTTTATCGGGCGACTGTTTTGAAATGGACAACACACGCACACACACATATAAATTTAAATCAAAGGATCTTTTCCATAGTTAAATCATAATTACATTGAACAATACCATACCAATTATACTTAGTATTTACTATCAAATAATTTCTTACATTTTATTTAATTTACTCGTTTGACTGTAAAATGATAGCAATTCAACTCCAAATGTAGTGCTACAATATGTTATGAAATTTAATAATAATAATAATAATAATAAAAATCGGTCTACTGGCGAATGCACTGTTGGAATTTAAAAAGGGATATTTTATAGCATCTTATAACCCATTATTCAGTGCATCTGCAGAATCTTCGGGTTTTCAAATCGGAGGTTGAAAAGGAAGCTCTCACGGCCATAAACTTCGCAAAATGAAGGAACAGTGGAATCTTCAGTTTTTCACCTCTGACAAGCGGAACAGGACAATTCCGCCGAGATTTTAATCCCCTATTTCCCACATAGGACAATTCCGCCGAGAATTTTAACCCCCCTTTTTCAGCATAGGACAACTCCGCCGCGCCATTTTCCTGAGACGAGAATAAGGGGTCTGCAGCAGTATTTCCATTTTTGGCGACGCATCAAACTTTGGCGGCACATCGAGCATTATAAGAGCCCTTCCCCCTCGCTTCGGAAAGTTAAGTAAAAGTACAGTAGATTTTAACCAAAATATAAACTAAAACTTGTACTCATAAACATGCATTTAATTTTATTTTTCATTATTATTATATCTTCTTTTAGTTAATAATTATGTAATCGTAATAATAAATTCATTTTATTTATCGTGTAGCTCAATTAGCTTAAGAAAAATTTTTCATCTTAGTCAAATTGTTCCAATTATATTTACAAAATTATTAAATGATAAATAAGAATTTAAATTTTCTTTACTTAACGTAATATTCAAATATATATCATTTAACTTATATTAACTTACATTAAATTTTCTTTACTTATTATCTTTAATTTTTTATTCAGCAGTGATAATTAACGATAATAATTCTTTGTGATGAAAATCATCTCCATCTGCATATAGTGTGGCAAATAGTTTTAATAAATAATAATTTTATTAAATAATTTGTAATACGTGAATTTGTATAGAAAAAGTATAGAAGAAAGTTTCATGGTTGTTACAACATACTAGTTGATATTTAAGGAACATTCAGAAGATAGTTTTAAGTAACATAGCTGATTTTGTTGGGAGACTAAAAAAAAAAAAAAAAAAAAAAAAAAAAAAGCACTCTGGAGGGAAAAAAAAAAAAAAAAAAAAAAAAAAAAAATTACCATTAAAAATATTTTCCCAGAAAACGATCCCACGTGTTAATGTATAAAGATTTTTATATAATGGTATTCTGGATCGATTGAAAATAGAAATTATGGAACAGAAATGTCCGAAAATAACTCTTTTAAATGGACGACTTTTAGTAATATAAATGATAAATTGATTATTATAAAATGTTGCTCAAAATTTAATATTTGGTAATACCTGTAACTAAAATTGATGTTAATTAACCTTAGCTCAACCTTATATTGCTCAACAGGTGTCACTGTTATGTAGCAGTTTTCTCCATTGTAAGAAAAGTTATATCTCAGCTTCTACAGTGTAAAAGTGCACCAAAACTGTGTATGTGAGATGCATAATCACGTAAAATTCTGCTGATTTAATTTAATTTCATATACTCAGTACTCCGCTGCTATACTGAAATTTTATCCTATTTACATGAACACTATATCCCAGATTCTATGTTGTTATAAAGACACTCCAAACTTGGTTTAAGATGTGCAAATTCTAAAAAAAAAAATGCTGATTGAGATTTACAGACACACTGTACAAAAAAAGTGGCGCTGCTATTATTTTTTTTTAGTACGAAAGTAGTTATAAAACAGGGATTCTACGCCAGCGGCACTGCGGCACGGCACGGGGCGTGGGGTGCTGCTGCCGCACCGTCTCTTATCAGTATCCTTCCGGTGACGCATGCCGACATGAAAGATAAGGAGGGTTAGAAGAAAGATGATATCTTGAATGATAAAGAATATTATTTTAAGAGAACTTTAATTATCGATTTTTCTCAAACTTATTTTTCTGTGGTGCTGACATCTATTGAGGAAGTATTGAACTCCTTTATTTTCAAAAATGTTGCTTTACCGTCACTTAGGATCGAACCCGCTCTCTGCGGATTGGAAGCCCAGCGTGCTATCCACTCGACCATCATGTGTTAACAGCGTGAATTTTAATTACTTAGTGTACCGTTTTGCGATGAAATTTATTTTAAATGTAAGTTATTTTCCGATTTAAGAAATGAATGTATTAATATTAGTGAGGATTTTTAGTGCATAATTAATATTTTAATTGTTTTCGTAGATTTTATGTGCATAATTATTATTTTAATGATAATTTTTGATAAAATATTAAGAAATTTTTTCTTATGTTTAAAAAAATGAGTGATTAAAAATTTTCGTTCAAGTGTGTTTGATTAAAGTAATCAGTAAAAATATATGATTTTTCTACTGTTATATGTTCAAACATTTTTTTTTTTCTATGTGAACATATATTAAATTTCTTTTTTATTTAATCTTTGGAACTCTGCTAAAGAGTTACTTTTTTTTTCTGTGAAATTCTCAAAAGAGAATTTCTTAATTTTTTTATGTATGTTCAAACAGATTTTTTAATCTGCGTGAACATATTTAGACAGTATTTTTAATTATGTAAAATATACGATTTTTCGCGAATGGTTTTCACTAATATTTTTTAAGGAAAAATTGTGGTATAATTTAAATGCGTACAAAATTTAATAAAATAATTGCAAATTAAGGAAATTTTCTCTCATGTGAAATATTAGCATATGTGCTGCCATCTATTCCACATAAAGTGCGAAATATATTCTTTTTTTTTATTATTTATTTATTTAATGAAATAAAGAGTTGTTTTTTATTTATTTTTCGCGAATAAAGTATATTTTTTATCATGCGATTATTTATTGAAACAGAGAAAAAAAATTAATATTATTGAAGTAGAGAGTTAGAAAAAATATATTCAGGCAGAAATAGAGATATTTATTTCATTTAGTAATAAAGGATTAGAAAAATTAACTAAGATTTTGTGTATTTTAAATAACTTTGATAGTGAATTCGCATAGATAATTACTGAGTTGAGATAACTGATAGCGTTTCCCAAATATTTAAAGTGTTAACCAATATCAGTTTTTTTTTTTTTTTTTTTTTTTTTTGGATAAAGTCTATTGATATATTTTTATCAACTTGCTACTTTTAGTGAAAAGTTTAACTAAGAATTAATTAATAATTGCGTCGAGGTTTTGAAAGTGTAATGTTGATATTTTTAGACATGTACTCATCTTTGATATGACGTAGAATTGAACCCGTCACCTTTTCAACTTAAGTGCTCATAGAGATATGAATTTACATTAATTATCAATTTTAAAATTAATTTTAAACTTAGAAAAAAAAATTATGATTTTTAAAAAGAGAATTTTAATGATGTATGATGTTAGTCGATCTGAAAGAATTTATTTATTTATTTTTATTTTTTTTAATAAAGAATTTAATGAGAGGCAATGTATTTCGAGGACTTAGCATTTTTCGCATGCACTTAATACGTCATAAGGTAAATGCCCCAGTAGTGGGCCACTTAAGGGCATTTTCTCAATTACTATAAAACTTTCAAGAAGTTTTGCTAAACTATATTTTTTTATGATTGTTCAAACTCTTATCTATAATAATAATCTTCTAAAATATCAAAAATATTGTAATATCAATTTTAAAAAAATTAAAAACTTGGATCACTCTATGCCCCAGAAGTGGGCATAGCAAAATTTTAATGTACCAGTAGTGGGCATACCAAAAGTGAGCCACCTATACTTTCCAAATATGCTTAAAAGAAAGAATAGAAACATTATACACTGTAATAATAAGACTATATTAACATTTTTGCACTGTACAAATACAATAAAAATGGCTTAATGTTGATGAAATCTTTTATTTATGCATTCTTGTCACATGAAATTTACATTTTTTCTTTAACAGGCAATTTTTTATTATATGTGAATGTTAACTGTCTGTCTTTCATCTTAAGTTCTGGTTGGGGTATTACAGATAAAAAATCTTGATATGTTATGGTGAATAAATAATTTTTGACAATTACAAAGTCCTTTTTGGTCTTTGTGGATTTTAACCCCTGAACTTGTATTGCTTTATATTTTATATCTTGAATTATGCATAAATATCTATATTTTTGTGTATTTCTTCCACCTCCCATCAGGGACACAAGAACAAATTGATCTTGTTTTTCTTTTCCATTTTTCTTTTTTTTTCTTTCAATTTTTCTCTTTTCTTTTTCAGCAGCTTTTGCATTTTTAGCAACGTCTTTCTTTTTATAAAATCATTTCTGGTGAAGTAACTACAGTAGGATTTTTTTTTTTTCTTGCTTTCTCTTTTTTCTTTGATCATCCTTCTTTTGTGGCCAGAAAAAAGCCCTCTTAAATGGTGATAGAATATTTTTCGATGGCCCAGCAATTGGAGAGTCATTATTATTGTTTGCCTCCTTACAGAGTCCAAATGATTTGTGAAGATCAGCCTTTTTCCCAAAAGTTTTGATGGTATCACTTATTCAGGGTTGCGACACATATCAGGAGAAAAAATCCCCTGAGTTTTCCCTGTCTCTTCTGGAAGTAAAATATATGACACGTAATCATGCAGCATTAGAATCTAACTTGTTTACAAGTCAATTGAACATATTTAGGGTTTATTAATTTTATTAACTTACTATAGTTGGAGAAAAAAACCATAATTAATTCATTATAAAGCACTAAAATTTAAAAAATATATTTGATTATTAAAAAAAAAAAAAAAAAAATTCCAATGTTTTTCCACAAAATTACAAAATTCACTGAATTTTCCTTGTTTTTGCAATAAATTTCCAAATTCCCTGAGTTTTCCCTGTTTTTAGTAGATTTTCAATTCCCTGAGTTTTCCCTGTTCCGTAGCAACCCTGTTATTGTTACCTGATCATATATAGAACTGACGCCTAGGGAATCTATATAATCTATTAAAACTTTAACAGGCTCTTTAACACCTAAATCATTTTCTTCCTCAATATACTGGGCCGCGGTAGCCCAGTCGGTAGAGCGCCGGCCTCGTAATTGGAAGATTGCGGGTTCGGTACTCGAGCCGGCCAAAGACCGTCGTGTACACTAATGGTGGCTGGTGCACGTAAAATCTGTCGTGGCCGCAATGTCCTCCAGGTTCCCATCAAAAATTATACCTCTGGGGGTCACCGGAGCGGGAGAGCCATCCCTTCCGTGGAGGATCAAAATTGTGATGGCATGTCTCCGGACCACCTCTAGGGGTGTGTCCCAGACCGTCGCCAATTGCCCATCTGCGCAGCACTAGTGCGACGTTAAATCCAATCAATCCTCAATATACTTTTATTATTAAGTTAACTTAAAGGCTGCAAAAATTAAAACTGAATTAGTTTTTGCTTATCTGTATTGCTTTATCTGTATTTTACATATTGTCCTCAAAATAAACAATCAGTTGTTTTATAATACTAACTTCAAAGGTAACTACAATTTGAGAACAATTTTCATTATACACATATTTTAGATTATATAACTTGTGAATATGCGTTACTTAAGAACAAAATATGAATATGGTGAATTACCACATCACAATATTATTTCAATATTTTGTTTACTTTGTATTTGCTATTTAGTGTATTTAATTCTTTTATTTTATTTATAATTCTTTCATTTTATTCTGACTATAATAGTCAGAATTGGCTGGTATTCATCCTGATATGTATCATGATATTTATAAGCTAATATATGTATCAAAATGACATAATTATTGAAAGGTTATATCTTAGGGAATCTTATTTAATCATAAAAATACATCTCATTCACAACATATAAATAAAATGAAAGAATTAAATACACTAAATAGCAAATACAAAGTAAACAAAATATTGAAATAATATTGTGATGTGGTAATTCACATATTTATTGAAGTAATTTTTCAGAATGTTCCATTAATGTACCATTAGTGGGCCATTAGTGTACCAGTAGTGGGCCATGTGGCCCACTACTGGTTCTGATATAAATAAAACAAATTTAACTATACAAAATAAGATTACAAGATGTAATATTTTTATTAAACATCATAAAACAGTCTATATGAGAAAAAGCATGTGCTCCAGTACTGGGCCTGCTAGGCCCACTACTGGAACATTTAGTAAAACATTGATCCAAAAGTGGGCCACCCTCCATTACCTATAAATTATTGATATTATTTAATTTAATGATAGTTTATAATATATTTAGTATATAATGAAATAATATCAATAAAAATTCATTTTTAAAACAGGCAGAATGTATGCTAAAAAGGAGTTGAATGAAGACTTATCTCTTAAGGAAACCATTAAGAATAGGCTTAAAATGCTGCTCTCTGAGACTAACTTCAGCAAAAAAAATTTTAACTCCTAAGTAAACAGGAAATGAAGGTTGTGCCTCTGGTATCTAGTCAATAAGGGTTTCAGCTTATCAGAGGCAGATCTTTTATCTCATTTGAATGTTGGAATTTGTTATTTTTAATTTAAACATTCAAGTGGCTCACTACTGGTACATGGCCCACTACTGGTACACTTACCTTACTACAATAAACTCATTTTGTTTGATTATCTTATGTAGTTCTACTAAACTAGTTAAAAAACTTTTTTAAATTATTCACCTTAAAGTGAAAATACTATACTACAGAGTTATCATTTATTTAATTCATTAAAAAATATGCTGCTTTTCTACACTTCCAAAGAAACAAATGAGTGATAAGCTTATTTCTTATCGACCATGTTGATATTACGTCATACTACGATAAACTCATTTTGTTTGATTATCTTATATAGGATATACTTCTACTAAAGTACTTAAAAAACTTTTTGAATTATTCACCTTAAAATGAAAATACTATACTACAGGGTTACCATTTATTTAATTCATTAAAAAATATGCTTCTTGAAAATAATGAGCTATCTAGAAGTATTTTTCATTGATATGTAGGATATATTTATTTAATAATATTAATTTAAGAACTTTATTTTATAAATTAACTTCTATCAACCAATAACATTTTACCACGCAACAGAGTTATAGTAGATTTTATTTAACTTATCATAAGCTAAAATCAAACCATGCACTTATTAATCTTATATTCATGTATTTGCATATTTTGTATATTTATGCATCCATAAGTATTTTAGTTATGTAATATTTTAAAATGTGATTGGAAAAAAAAAAAAAATATTTCGCATTATAAATGTAATTTAAGTTTATGCACGTACACACATAGAAAAATTTAATTATTTTTTAATCTTAATAGATTAAAACGGAAATTTAAAAGTTAAGCATATGTACATTGCGAAATTGATTAAGATTTAATATTACAAACTTAATTATATTGAGTGAAATTAGGATGTAGCTTATTAGATGTCCAATAGTTATAAATGATGTAAAAATGTTGAAATACATTAAGATTTATTACTTACTTAGATATATTTTATGTGCATATTTAGTACTTTTTGTGATGTGATGTAGCTTATTAGATGTCCAATAGTTATAAATGATGCAAAAATGTTGAAGTGCATTAAGGTTTAATAGCTGCTTAGATATATTTTATGTGCATATATAGTATTTTTTGTGATGTAATGTAGCTTATTAGGTGAACGATAGTTATAAATGATGTAAAAATGTTGAAATACATTAAGATTTATTACTTACTTAGTTATATTTTATGTGCATATTTAGTACTTTTTGTGATGTAATGTAGCTTATTAGATGTCCAATAGTTATAAATGATGCAAAAATGTTGAAGTACATTAAGGTTTAATAGCTGTTTAGATATATTTTATGTGCATTTATAGTACTTTTTGTGATGTAATGTAGCTTATTAGGTGAAAGATAGTTATAAATGATGTAAAAATGTTGAAATACATTAAGGTTTAATACCTGCTTAGTTATATTTTATGTGCATATATAGTACTTTTTGTGATGTAATGTAGCTTATTAGATATCCAATAGTTATAAATGATGCAAAAATGTTGAAGTACATTAAGGTTTAATAGCTGCATAGTTATATTTTATGAAATTATATAGTACTTTTTGTGATGATATGCGACTTATTAGGTGAACGATAGTTATAAATGATGCAAAAATGTTGAAGTACATTAAGGTTTAATACTTGCTTAGATATATTTTATGTGCATATATAGTACTTTTTGTGATGTTATGTAACTTTTTAAATGATCAATACTTATAAATATTGCAAAAATGTTGAAGTACATTAAGATTTAATACTTACTTAGTTATATTTTATGCGTATATAGTACTTTTTGTGATACAAAATATTCTCGGGGGATAGTAGTTTTCAAGCGATTTTAACCACAGGAATACATTCTGTTTAAGATAGAAATAGATGCACTAGTAATGAACATGCTGGCTTCTTTTATGGTCACGTGATCCAATCAGAAGCATGGATTTTTAATAATTATAAAATTAAGTGATTTTAGTATACAAGTTTCGGAAAAAACCATGAAAAACTTCAAACGAATAGTCTACAAGCTTTAAAATCTGTGATGCGCAAATTATTTGTTTTAACATGTTGATAAACTAGATTACATTAAAAGGTTTGGGTATTAAAATGATACATATTTGGCGTGATTAATAGGGGTTCTAAAGAATTTGGCTGCTTCACCTAGTGTATGAATTTAGCTTATATTTGGCGTGATTTATAATTACAAATAAATTGCAATAATTACAAATTTGGTGGTAAACCTACAGTATAAATGCACTCGCAAAGAAATTTTAATCAGCTGCTGCTATATTTTTGAGGAGTGCGCACGTTTAATTTTATAACTTCGATTTTGTATAAGACTCTACTTTTTAGTGAGAGAGATGGATTTATCTGAAAAGATGCCTATTTCAAATGAGTTGTCATCAAACTTGGATACTAAGAAACTACCGAAAACTTTTAGTTGTGTTTCTTGCAGTGTGGTATTTAAACGGAAATGGGATTTGCTTCGACACATAAAAATTCATCTCAAAGAAAAATCTTTTATTTGCAATGAATGCTCGAAAGCATTTACCAGATCAGATGAGTTAAAGACACATTTAAAAATTCATGAAAAGATTCCTATTGAACATAGATGTGAGCAATGTTGCGAATCCTTTAATCGCAAGTATCAGTTGCTGATGCATATTAGAAAAAACCATCAAAAACCTTTACCAGTGCATTCCTGTGATCGATGTGCAGAAACATTTAGACAGAAATATAAATTATTAGAGCATGTTAAAGAAAATCATCGAAAACCCTTATCGCAAGCAGCATTAAAGAGATTGACAAATTCTGACCGAGATCTTCTGAAGGAGAAAATTATGCATTTTAAAAGAAAAAATGCACTTAATACATTTACAATAACCACATTTGATAATAAAAACAAAGATTTGGATTTGACGTCATTTTTTAATAATTTAAGAACGGACATTTTAAACGAATTAAACTTTCAATTAAATGACCAAGGAACATTGAAATGGTATATTAATGTTGAAGCTATTTTTAGTTGTATTTATGAAAATGGAGAGAAGGATTTTATTACACAAAATTTTAGGTCAAAAAGTATAACAACTTTTTTAATAAATGATTTGAATAATGATCTTGAAAACGCTTTTAACAAGATGAAAATGTGTTTTGATGAATTTAGCGAACAAGGATCAGGTTGGACATTAACAGAAATTTTCAAATTAGAACTTTGTATGACTAAATATGGTTATTTTCAAATGTAAGATCTGATTTTACTATATATATTAAAAATTGTTAGTTGAATCTTATAAAATTATTCTAAACTTTGTATAAAAATGATGAATGTAAAAATCTTATAATTTGAAAAATAAAAGTATGTGTATAAAAATTGTATTTTTAATTATTAATCTCATATAAAAAGTTTATGTAAAAGTTTAAACTATTAATCGGATTTTTAAAATAAATGCACTTATGTTAATGTAGAGATATTTTATTTTATTTTATTTATTTTTTTTTTTTAAATATGATTTTAAAACTATATATTTTAAAACTACATATTTTTTTTTTTTTAAACGTTTATTTCATAAATAAATTGATATTTTATAGTAAATATATAATCATATTCTTACCAATTTTAGAGATTGTATCAAAAAATCATGAACTTTGCATTTGACACATAGTCTAGAGTAATACTAATCTACTTAAAAGTTTAACTTTTCTGCGTGCTTGAAATTAGACATGAACAAATTATCTGTTTTAACACGTTGATAAACTAAAATAGTTTACGTGATTTTTTAATGTGATTGAGGATAAACTAGAATATTTTACAAGATTTGGCTATTAAAATAACATATCTGCTAAGATTTGGCGAGATTTTTTTAATGTATTTGGCAATAAATACTGATTTGGCATTAAACATAGAGTAGAAATTCAGTCTCAGAGGAAAATTTAATCAGTTGCTGACTTGTTTTCATGGTTCAGTTTTCATATAGCATTTTTAAAGTTTTACTTTGATTAATTTTATGATGGATCTATCTGAGGAAGTGCAAGTTTCTGTTCATCAACAACCATCTTCATCATGTTTTGAAGATGAGACTTTACACTTAAAGGATGCAAAGCCATATGTTTGTGATATATGTTAGAAAGCATTTAGGAGATCGTACGATTGTAAGAAACACTTAAAAATTCATGAAAAACCTCGCATAGGATATGGGTGTGAATACTGTATGGAAAATTTTACTCGTAAACGGGACTTTTTAAAACATAATGCAAAAATTCATAAAAAGACTTTACATAATCACAGTTGTGATGAATGTAGTGAAGTGTTTAGGACTAAACAAGATTTATTGAATCATAAAAAAATGCTACATCGAAAGGTTTTACCTGAATATCTATGCGTAGAATGCAACGAATGTTTTCGATATAAGTATGAATTATTACGTCATAACAGAAAAAATCATCGTAAAGGTTCTTCTGCTTACGTATGTACAAAATGCAATGAACGAAATACTCTGCCGATCAACAACTTAGACAGTGAAAATATGAACTTAACGAATTTTTTGAATAATTTGAATACTGCTTTTTTAACCAACAACTATTCTTTACCCAAAAGCTTTCATGATGAAAATAACAATATGTATTTTTTAATATTTTTAAATAATGAAAATATGAATACCGAACGCATAACACAAAATATTGACTCACCAACCAACAACTTTGAGAGTGCAAATGCGAACTTAACGAATTTTTCAGATAATCAAAATATTGTTTTCGGTTCATCAACCAGTGAAAATGTGATCTTATCAAATGTTTTGGATAATAATGAAAATGTATACAACATTTTACCCACTGCTAATGGAAATATGAATACTGAATGTTTGACACAAAGTAATATTTATGACTCACCAACGAACAACTTTCAGAATATAAATGTGGACTTTACGAATTTTAATGTAGAGTGTATGAGTAATCAAAATAATTTTTTACCGGTGAGTGTTGATAACGACTTGTTGACATTTTTGGATAATTTTAATGTAGAGTTTATAAGTCAATGTAACCTTAACGATTCAACAACAATTTAGATTTTTATGAACCTGTTTTTATATTGACAATAATAATGTAAAATAAATTATTTTCATCAAAAATTGTGTTTTTATTATGAAATTACTTTCTACACACCATTTTATATTACAATAGATACGTTAAGTCACGAAAAAAATCTAAACATGTATAAATATATTTTTGCTTTCTTATTAACTAAATCGTTTAATACATTTATATACAATTAAACTTGGTGATTTTAATTCGTTTTAAAGAAATTCTCTCCCAACAAATTGGAATGGGACGAAGTGACTTATAAAAACCGTAAAATTAAGAACTCTAATATTGCTGATTTATTAAATATTTTCTACGAATAAGAAAGTGCCTATCAATGCACAGGGCGAATTGTTGCAAGCTCTTAATGATATGCCTAAAACCTTTATTAAAAACAAATTTTTGTTATCTTCTGTACCCAAATGTAGCCCCACCTATTGGTTAAATTATTAATATAAAACACTGGTCTCTTTATTTATGTTTAAATAAAAATATGTTTATGTTTATTATGTTTAAATATAAAAACTGGACTTACCTCAACACAGACATATACTACATTAGTGTAGGGTTTGTGTTTAGCTTACTACGTCATAGTAGACAATGTCATGTGACGTAGTAGATAAGAAAGCTTACCACGTGACCTTGATAAGAAATAGCGTTATCGCTCATTTCACACTGTGCGAGTAGAAGAGAAGGACGCAAATTAACAACTGTGTTGAGGTAAGTCCAGTTTTTATATTTTAACAAAATAAACATAAACATATTTTTATTTAAACATAAATAAAGAGACCAGTGTTTTATATTAATAATTTAACCAATAGCTGGGGCTACATTTGGGTACAGAAGATAACAAAAATTTGTTTTTAATAAAGGTTTTAGGCATATCATTAAGAGCTTGCAACAATTCGCCCTGTGCATTGATAGGCACTTTCTTATTCGTAGAAAATATTTAATAAATCAGCAATATTAGAGTTCTTAATTTTACGGTTTTTATAAGTCACTTCGTCCCATTCCAATTTGTTGGGAGAGAATTTCTTTAAAACGAATTAAAATCACCAAGTCTTATTGTATATAAATGTATTAAACGATTTAGTTAATAAGAAAGCAAAAATATATTTATACATGTTTAGATTTTTTTCGTGACTTAACGTATCTATTGTAATATAAAATGGTGTGTAGAAAGTAATTTCATAATAAAAACACAATTTTTGATTAAAATAATTTATTTTACATTATTATTGTCAATATAAAAACAGGTTCATAAAAATCTAAATTGTTGTTGAATCGTTAAGGTTACATTGACTTATACACTCTACATTAAAATTATCCAAAAATGTCAACAAGTCGTTATCAACACTCACCGGTGAAAAATTATTTTGATTACTCATACACTCTACATTAAAATTCGTAAAGTCCACATTTATATTCTGAAAGTTGTTCGTTGGTGAGTCATAAATATTACTTTGTGTCAAACATTCAGTATTCATATTTCCATTAGCAGTGGGTAAAATGTTGTATGCATTTTCATTATTATCCAAAACATTTGATAAGATCACCTTTTCACTGGTTGATGAAACGAAAACAATATTTTGATTATCTGAAAAATTCGTTAAGTTCGCATTTGCACTCTCAAAGTTGTTGGTTGGTGAGTCAATATTTTGTGTTATGCGTTCGGTATTCATATTTTCATTATTTAAAAATATTAAAATATACATATTGTTATTTTCATCATGAAAGCTTTTGGGTAAAGAATAGTTGTTGGTTAAAAAAGCAGTATTCAAATTATTAAAAAAATTCGTTAAGTTCATATTTTCACTGTCTAAGTTGTTGATCAGCAGAGTATTTCGTTCATTGCATTTTGTACATACGTAAGCAGAAGAACCTTTACGATGATTTTTTCTGTTATGACGTAATAATTCATACTTATATCGAAAACTTTCGTTGCATTCTACTCATAGATATTCAGGTAAAACCTTTCGATGTAGCATTTTTTTATGATTCAATAAATCTTGTTTAGTCCTAAACACTTCACTACATTCATCACAACTGTGATTATGTAAAGTCTTTTTATGAATTTTTGCATTATGTTTTAAAAAATCCCGTTTACGAGTAAAATTTTCCATACAGTATTCACACCCATATCCTATGCGAGGTTTTTCATGAATTTTTAAGTGTTTCTTACAATCGTGCGATCTCCTAAATGCTTTCTAACATATATCACAAACATATGGCTTTGCATCCTTTAAGTGTAAAGTCTCATCTTCAAAACATGATGAAGAGGGTTGTTGATGAACAGAAACTTGCACTTCCTCAGATAGATCCATTATAAAATTAATCAAAGTAAAACTTTAAAAATGCTATATGAAAACTGAACCATGAAAACAAGTCAGCAACTGATTAAATTTTCCTCTGAGACTGAATTTCTACTCTATGTTTAATGCCAAATCAGTATTTATTGCCAAATACATTAAAAAAATCTCGCCAAATCTTAGCAGATATGTTATTTTAATAGCCAAATCTTGTAAAAATATTCTAGTTTATCCTCAATCACATTAAAAAATCACGTAAACTATTTTAGTTTATCAACGTGTTAAAACAGATAATTTGTTCATGTCTAATTTCAAGCACGCAGAAAAGTTAAACTTTTAAGTAGATTAGTATTACTCTAGACTATGTGTCAAATGCAAAGTTCATGATTTTTTGATACAATCTCTAAAATTGGTAAGAATATGATTATATATTTACTATAAAATATCAATTTATTTATGAAATAAACGTTAAAAAAAAAAAAAAAAAAAAATCTCTACATTAACATAAGTGCATTTATTTTAAAAATCCGATTAATAGTTTAAACTTTTACATAAAATTTTTATATGAGATAAATAATTAAAAATACAATTTTTATACACATGCTTTTATTTTTCAAATTATAAGATTTTTACATTCATCATTTTTATACAAAGTTTAGAATAATTTTATAAGATTCAACTAACAATTTTTAATATATATAGTAAAATCAGATCTTACATTTGAAAAGAACCATATTTAGTCATACAAAGTTCTAATTTGAAAATTTCTGTTAATGTCCAACCTGATCCTTGTTCGCTAAATTCATCAAAACACTTTTTCATCTTGTTAAAAGCGTTTTCAAGATCATTATTCAAATCATTTATTAAAAAAGTTGTTATACTTTTTGACCTAAAATTTTGTGTAATAAAATCCTTCTCTCCATTTTCATAAGTACAACTAAAAATAGCTTCAACATTAATATACCATTTCAATGTTCCTTGGTCATTTAATTGAAAGTTTAATTCGTTTAAAATGTCAGTTCTTAAATTATTAAAAAATGACGTCAAATCCAAATCTTTGTTTTTATTATCAAATGTGGTTATTGTAAATGTATTAAGTGCATTTTTTCTTTTAAAATGCATAATTTTCTCCTTCAGAAGATCTCGGTCAGAATTTGTCAATCCCTTTAATGCTGCTTGCGATAAGGGTTTTCGATGATTTTCTCTAACATGCTCTAATAATTTATATTTCTGTCTAAATGTTTCTGCACGTCGATCACAGGAATGCACTGGTAAAGGTTTTTGATGGTTTTTTTCTAATATGCATCAGCAACTGATACTTGCGATTAAAGGATTCGCTACATTGCTCACATCTATGTTCAATAGGAATCTTTTCATGAATTTTTAAATGTGTCTTTAACTCATCTGATCTGGTAAATGCTTTCGAGCATTCATTGCAAATATAAGATTTTTCTTTGAGATGAATTTTCATGTGTCGAAGCAAATCCCATTTTCGTTTAAATAGCACACTGCAAGAAACACAACTAAAAGTTTTCGGTAGTTTCTTAGTATCGAAGTTTGATGACAACTCATTTGAAATAGGCATCTTTTCAGATAAATCCATCTCTCTCACTAAAAAGTATAGTGTTATACAAAATCGAAGTTATAAAATTAATCGTGCGCACTCCTCAAAAATATAGCAGCAACTGATTAAAATTTCTTTGCAAGTGCATTTATACTGTAGGTTTACCACCAAATTTGTAATTATTGGCGAAATCACGCCAAATATAAGCTAAATTCATACACTAGGTGAAGCAGCCAAATTCTTTAGAACCCCTATTAATCACGCCAAATATGTATCATTTTAATACCCAAACCTTTTAATGTAATCTAGTTTATCAACATGTTAAAACAAATAATTTGCGCATCACAGATTTAAAAGCTTGTAAACTATTCGTTTGAAGTTTTTCATGGTTTTTTCCGAAACTTGTATACTAAAATCACTTAATTTTATAATTATTAAAAATCCGTGCTTCTGATTGGATCACGTGACCATAAAAGAAGCCAGTATGTTCAATACTAGTGCATCTATTTCTATCTTAAACAGAGTGTATTCCTGTGGCTAAAATCGCTTGAAAACTACTATCCCCCGAGAATATTTTGTATCACAAAAAGTACTATATACACATAAAATATAACTAAGTAAGTATTAAATCTTAATGTACTTCAACATTTTTGCAATATTTATAAGTATTGATCATTTAAAAAGTTACATAACATCACAAAAAGTACTATATATGCACATAAAATATATCTAAGCAAGTATTAAACCTTAATGTACTTCAACATTTTTGCATCATTTATAACTATCGTTCACCTAATAAGTCGCATATCATCACAAAAAGTACTATATAAATTCATAAAATATAACTATGCAGCTATTAAACCTTAATGTACTTCAACATTTTTGCATCATTTATAACTATTGGACATCTAATAAGCTACATTACATCACAAAAAGTACTAAATATGCACATAAAATATAACTAAGTAAGTAATAAATCTTAATGTATTTCAACATTTTTACATCATTTATAACTATCGTTCACCTAATAAGCTACATTACATCACAAAAAGTACTATATATGCACATAAAATATATCTAAGCAGCTATTAAACCTTAATGTACTTCAACATTTTTGCATCATTTATAACTATTGGACATCTAATAAGCTACATCACATCACAAAAAGTATTAAATATGCACATAAAATATATCTAAGTAAGTAATAAATCTTAATGTATTTCAACATTTTTACATCATTTATAACTATTGGACATCTAATAAGCTACATCCTAATTTCACTCAATATAATTAAGTTTGTAATATTAAATCTTAATCAATTTCGCAATGTACATATGCTTAACTTTTAAATTTCCGTTTTAATCTATTAAGATTAAAAAATAATTAAATTTTTCTATGTGTGTACGTGCATAAACTTAAATTACATTTATAATGCGAAATATTTTTTTTTTTCCAATCACATTTTAAAATATTACATAACTAAAATACTTATGGATGCATAAATATACAAAATATGCAAATACATGAATATAAGATTAATAAGTGCATGGTTTGATTTTAGCTTATGATAAGTTAAATAAAATCTACTATAACTCTGTTGCGTGGTAAAATGTTATTGGTTGATAGAAGTTAATTTATAAAATAAAGTTCTTAAATTAATATTATTAAATAAATATATCCTACATATCAATGAAAAATACTTCTAGATAGCTCATTATTTTCAAGAAGCATATTTTTTAATGAATTAAATAAATGGTAACCCTGTAGTATAGTATTTTCATTTTAAGGTGAATAATTCAAAAAGTTTTTTAAGTAGTTTAGTAGAAGTATATCCTATATAAGATAATCAAACAAAATGAGTTTATCGTAGTATGACGTAGTATCAACATGGTCGATAAGAAATAAGCTTATCACTCATTTGTTTCTTTGGAAGTGTAGAAAAGCAGCATATTTTTTAATGAATTAAATAAATGATAACTCTGTAGTATAGTATTTTCACTTTAAGGTGAATAATTTAAAAAAGTTTTTTAACTAGTTTAGTAGAACTACATAAGATAATCAAACAAAATGAGTTTATTGTAGTATGACGTATTAAGTGCATGCGAAAAATGCTAAGTCCTCGAAATACATTGCCTCTCATTAAATTCTTTATTAAAAAAATAAAAATAAATAAATAAATTCTTTCAGATCGACTAACATCATACATCATTAAAATTCTCTTTTTAAAAATCATAATTTTTTTTTTCTAAGTTTAAAATTAATTTTAAAATTGATAATTAATGTAAATTCATATCTCTATGAGCACTTAAGTTGAAAAGGTGAGGGGTTCAATTCTACGTCATATCAAAGATGAGTACATGTCTAAAAATATCAACATTACACTTTCAAAACCTCGACGCAATTATTAATTAATTCTTAGTTAAACTTTTCACTAAAAGTAGCAAGTTGATAAAAATATATCAATAGACTTTATCCAAAAAAAAAAAAAAAAAAACTGATATTGGTTAACACTTTAAATATTTGGGAAACGCTATCAGTTATCTCAACTCAGTAATTATCTATGCGAATTCACGATCAAAGTTATTTAAAATACACAAAATCTTAGTTAATTTTTCTAATCCTTTATTACTAAATGAAATAAATATCTCTATTTCTGCCTGAATATATTTTTTCTAACTCTCTACTTCAATAATATTAATTTTTTTTCTCTGTTTCAATAAATAATCGCATGATAAAAAATATACTTTATTCGCGAAAAATAAATAAAAAACAACTCTTTATTTCATTAAATAAATAAATAAAAAAAAAAAGCATATATTTCTCACTTTATGTGGAATAGATGGCAGCACATATGCTAATATTTCACATGAGAGAAAATTTCCTTAATTTGCAATCATTTTATTAAATTTTGTACGCATTTAAATTATACCACAATTTTTCCTTAAAAAATATTAGTGAAAACCATTCGCGAAAAATCGTATATTTTACATAATTAAAAATACTGTCTAAATATGTTCACGCAGATTAAAAAATCTGTTTGAACATACATAAAAAAATTAAGAAATTCTCTTTTGAGAATTTCACAGAAAAAAAAAAGTAACTCTTTAGCAGAGTTCCAAAGATTAAATAAAAAAGAAATTTAATATATGTTCACATAGAAAAAAAAAATGTTTGAACATATAACAGTAGAAAAATCATATATTTCCACTGATTACTTTAATCAAACACACTTGAACGAAAATTTTTAATCACTCATTTTGTTAAACATAAGAAAAAATTTCTTAATATTTTATCCCAAATTATCATTAAAATAATAATTATGCACATAAAATCTACGAAAACAATTAAAATATTAATTATGCACTAAAAATCCTCACTAATACTAATACATTCATTTCTTAAATCGGAAAATAACTTACATTTAAAATAAATTTCATCGCAAACGCTACACTAAGTAATTAAAATTTACGCTGTTAACACATGATGATCGAGTGGATAGCACGCTGGGCTTCCAATCCGCAGATAGCGGGTTCGATCCTAAGTGACGGTAAAGCAACATTTTTGAAAATAAAGGAGTTCAATACTTCCTCAATAGATGTCAGCACCACAGAAAAATAAGTTTGAGAAAAATCGATAATTAAAGTTGTCTTAAAATAATATTCTTTATCATTCAAGATATCATCTTTCTTCTAACCCTCTTTATCTTTCATGTCGGCATGCGTCACCGGAAGCATACTGATAAGAGACGGTGCGGCAGCACCAGCCGTGCCGCGGTGCGCCAGCCGTGCGCCGCCGTGCGCCAGCCGTGCCGCGGTGCCGCTGGCGTAGAATCCCTGTTTTATAACTACTTACGAACAATTTATACATGAAATTTGATGCAGTTTTTACCAAGAGATGCTGAGGCCATTTGGAAAATCGTAGAAAGTAATAGTAGTACCACTTATCGGTCGATATACACCCGAACAAAATCAGCATAATCTTTCAGGATACATATTTTATATAGCAAGTTTGTTGCCGGTATATAACCTAAAAGTTGAGATGGTCTTTCCGTAAATAAAGTTAGTGTTATTTTTCGTCCAATAGGCACTCAAAATGAATAGCATATAAGTAATAAATACACTTTTTAAAAATAAGTTATCAAGTTTCAGTTAATTGGAATGCATTACGTTATATATGTAGGATATTAGTGTGTGTTAATCAATAGATGGTGGACTTCAGTTATTTTTCATAATTTTTAATCGACGACACAGTGCAAAACAACACACACTACACATATTTAACGTAAAAGATAGAAGGGGGACAAAGCCCGCAGTTATAATATGGAGATAAAACCGCTTATACATTCTTTTGGGGATAAAAACCGCGTTACAAAATGGGGATATATACCCGCTAGGCAATTCGACTTCTACTGCAACCGAAAGCCAAACAACAACTGAATTCTTGGCGCGGTCACATGACCACGAAAGCCCGCGATGCTCGTTCGACATGCGCAGATGTCCCAACAATATATATATATATATATATATATTATATTTTCAAATTATAATTGACGCAAATCACAATAATAATAATAATAATAATAATAATTACATCATAAACAAATTAGAAAAAATAATTAGAATTTTCATAATGCAAGTCTTTATTTATTATTATTAATATTTTAATTTGTTTCTATGTTTAATAGTATTAAATTACGACTTTTCATTCGTTCAGTCAATAAGCATTTCTAACACTAAAGGTTGTTGCATTTTAAAATGAAAAATCTGTAGTTGAGAAATATAGGGAAGCTACATCCATACAAATTACTGTGTCTATGGATTTTACTGAATTTTAAGAAATTGACAAATTAAACAACTTTCTTCTATAAAAATTTTTAGTACAAAAGATTACGTGTATAAGATCAAAAAGTGCATAAAAATAAAGGCATTTTTGAATGTCTTTTTGACATTCTAATAAGAGATTTTCTTTTACGTTAAATTCTCATTAACCATAACTTTCTAACAATACCGCTTTGAATCTTCTACCCCTATAATTAATATGTTAAAAATGTACGACAAATTTCATATTTGCATATTAATATATTGATTATTACCATTCTTTTGTGTATTTATTTTCAACAAAATTTGAATGCCTGAAGTTTTAGCATGGAAAATGTCGCCAACTTTTACTTCGCCAAAGGTAATGTCTTCCTTACTTCGTTCGGCGGAATTGTCCTATCGAGAGAAAACGGCGGAAAGGAATGCGGCGGAGCTGTCTCATTGGGGAATACAGATACAGCTGATAAAATTCCCTTTTATTTATTTAATCTAAAAACTGCATTTTACTGTTACCTTTTCTTGTAATTCAATCCAAATTTTGAAAATTTTATAAATGATAATTACTTCTTTTTCTTGAACTAAAAAATAAATAAAATAAACAAATAAATAATAAATAAATGTAGGTTTTAAAATTATTATTATTTTCGTTAGTTAAATACGTTAACAGAGTTTAATTAATAACTTTCTTCCTAGTTAAAAATTTGAAAATCTGGCTTCGAGATGAACGCGGAGATTTTACTAACTATCTGTATGCCAAACATAGCTTTGTTATAAAAGTGGACGGGACAACGGCAACCTTTCACAGTGTCAAAGATCACGCATAAAAAAGTCGCGTGACTGCTTGAACTACAGGAAGCCAAATTGGCCAACATCGAAATTTTCTCGCCACTCTGCTTTCTCTTACGCAGACGAAATCTTTCCCTTTTTTAGTTTCTTCTACATGTACATATAGATAAATTATTTGACTCGTGAACATTTTCGAACTCCAGTTTTCGATGGATTTACACGTTTTGGGATGGTCTGAACACGATTTGACTGTTTTTAGAAAATGTCTGTCTGTCTGTGCGTGCGTGTCTGTGTGTCTGCGTGTGCGTATCACAAATTTTTTGGATGCTGTATCTTACGAACCAATGAATGAAATTTAACCAAACTTGATATTTAGTTGGACCCTGATGTAAACTGGTGCTGATTAGATTTGTGGAACAATTGCTCAACAGGTGGCGCTGTGATCGAATTTTTTCTGAATTTTTAACATGGCAGTACAGGACAAAATTTCGTATAAATGTACATAATGAGAGTTGTTTTAATCGTGTGATTGTAAAATTAATATGAATTATTGATAATAGTAGTAGTTAACTAGGAAAAAAAAATTGTGCATGTGGGCGCATTGCTCCCCCCCCCCCCCCCGAGGGGAAGTAACCCCCCGGGGCGAGTAAATTTTCAATATGGGTATCTTTCGAAAGCTCTCGTCAATATCTTTAAAACGTATGGTCCAACTATAGATCTGCGATAATGTAAAACAAAGTTATCGATTTTTTTTTTAACGAAAATAATTTTGGGGGAGGGGGGGGGATCTTATTTGTTCTGATTTGCAAAATTGACATCTTTCGGCATTTAGTGATCATGAAAAACGGCAGTTTTTTGAGTGACGCAAGCGGAAGCCCAAACTGAACGCTGCGAACTCATATATACGGCTAGTTTGACATCAAAGAGATTTGTAAAAGCCGACACTTAATATCTCAGCAAATATGCCATATTTTGTTCTGATCTTTTCAAAATAGTCTTTTACCTACGGTCTTAATCTATCCTTAAAATTTTACATTTCTACATGCAGTATGTTTTGAGATCTGAATCTCAATTTAGAGCCAAAAAGGGAAAACGATTGGTGTAATGGACTAAATTCTGAAAAATATCTCTAAAACGGCTCGAAGGATTTTCATATAATTAATATATGCTGTTAATAGGATCTTTCTGAATCTAGTAGCGTCTTCGTTTTTTTTCAGGAAAACTTTTGTTTTTTATAAAAGTTGTTTTAAAAATAGAACTATATTACTCCGCCAATTGCATGCTTTTCTTCGGCGAAAATGGCCGTAAATCGGTTCTTACTTCTTGCTTGCAAGGCTTCGTTGGTTGGCTGACCAACGTGAATGCAGTCAATAACTTTTTGTTATGAAGAAAATATTTTTAATTTTAAAATTTCCAATTTCGTCAAAAAATTATTTAGATAATATTTAAAGTAAAAGAAGTATTTTGTAATTATAGATATTCTATTTCATCGTTATTTATAATGAATTAATTTTTTTTTCAAGCGAAAAAGTTTATCAATCATGCACACAAATTTAAAGCATGGTTCATGATCTTTGGAGCGCATGCGTACATCCAAAATTTTTGGCGCTCGCTGACTCGCTGTAGACAGACGCTAATTGTTTACCATCGAGGTTTGCACTGCACTGTATTATTCCGCCTATCAAGCTTTCAGTTTCATTACGTTTTTCTATTTTATTTATTACTTCGAAGTGCATTATTTAATCAAGAAAGAAGATATTCTAGTTGAAAACCCTAAATTAATTGATACGGGAAGGTTTTAATAAATGATTTGAGAAAAGCAAAACTTAATACTATGTTTGCATCTAGAGGTACGTGTTTTATTATGGTTACATATTTTTTTTCGAATAGTAATTAAATGTGTTTATATATCTTATCTTTGATCTGTTTCCACTGCCAAGCCTAAACAAATTATTACTCATAATCGCCTGTAATTTTCAAAATATGCCTGTTTTTTAGTTCCCTGTTTATGTATTGCTCGGTAACCTAGAAAATAATAATAATATATACTTTTGTTTTAATAATTTAACCCAAATATATTTTTATCTCCATGTTTCAATATTCAGACATTCCTACCCAAGAAATTTGTTTGAATAATAGAATAATTTCAATAAATAAATAAAATTTCAGAATAAAAATATAAGTTTAAAAATAATTAAACGTTAAAATTTAAAAACAAAGCAAAATATATATGTTATGTAACCTAAAAGTAAATTTCTTTCTTATTTTCAGCAGAGGTCTATCTAGGTTTTTGAGAATGGTAACCCACTTATAAATTTTACAGTTTGTGAAAATAAAAAATGCTCTGAACAATTACCGACATGTACAAAATAATTTTGAAATACAATTACATATGATAAAAATAGAACAATTGTAAAATAACTATAGATGTGATTGGGTAAATACCAAAATTAAAGATTTTCAAATCACTCTGTAATATGATAATAATAAAATATAAGAGGGAGCTTTCTAGCAGCAAGCGCTGCAGATTATTCCGATAAACTTATTATGGACAGCAGTAAAGTATACTTTTTGGATTACCAGTTTAATAGTTTAATCACAATTGCTTACATGCTGTTATTTCGCTGCTTATCAATAAAATTTGCACTTTTTTTTTCTTTTTCAAGCTATTCCTGAAATATATTTTGCTTACATTTCGCCATAATACACAATTATTATTATTATTATTATTATTATTATTATTATTTTTTAATCTATAAAGTCTGCGATTTTTTGAAAACTATTTTGAATTGAGCGGTAATTTTACAGCTTGTTAATAAAATATGGAATCATATTGTTGCTTATTGAGAAACTTTATTTTTCACAATACAAATAATTACTAAGAATAGAGTATTTTATTGCAAATTGATAAAATTCTTTTTTTTTTTTTCCACCAAAGCTATTTCTCAAAATCCATGATAATTTTGTGGCCTGTTATTGAAATACAGAATCATTTGTATTTTCTGTATCTATCATCAAATTTTATGTTTAATAATATAAATAATTGCCAAAATTCATCATTATTTTGTTGCCTATCAATAAAATTTTTACTTTTTTTTTTTTTTTTTTTTTTTTTTTTTTTGTTCAGTTCTGTTTACCAAAATATACAATAATTTTGTAATCTGTTATTAAAACTCACAAGCATTTTGCCGCTAACAGTTCAAGGCAGGTATTATTTATGAAATCAATCATAACAGAATTTTACCCCAAAATGCAGAACTAAATTTGCTTTTACAAAATAATTAGCTAGTTATTTGGAATGTACTGAATATTCAGTATATATATTCGATATTCCACCGTAATGCTGAATATGAAATTATTTGGCTAGATGAATCTAAAGATTGATTTTGAATTTTATACTATAAAATAAATAATGTAAAAAACTATCATCTATTCAGATACAGTCAACCGTCGAGCAAAAGGTGTGCTTATTTAGTATTTTAAGGACAAAAACGAAATGTGAAAAGAGGAGGGGCATTTAACTGAGGAAAGGATTTTATGGTATTTTACGGTATATATAAAAAAGGTAAATACACTAAAACGTTATCTAAAACGTATTTGCAAAATTAAATCTGCTATTTTGCCAATTATGGCCATTTCTACGATCTGAAGATTAGTGTTTGAAATTATAAAATATTTTAATGCTCCCCTTTCATATGTAAATTTCATGTATCTTAAATTAAGTCTTAGAGCATAATAACTTTTATATTCTCTAAGAATTATCTGAGGATAATTTCGCATCTAAAAAAGATGTTAAGAATAAAGTTATCAGTTTTGGTTTTAGTAATTCACTATGCTGTAAGTATCAAAATGTAGCAATGAACCTAATTATGTATATACACTACAAAAGTTCTGCATGAAAGCGTGCTGTTTACCATTTAACCCATTAGGTTCTAAAATCTTCTCTAAATTTTATGTTCAAAAGCCTTTTTTTTTTTGTAATTTTAAGATGTGCAAATTTTCATATATGCTTCAATTATTCTTTCTTGCAACTACTCGGTATTCGGTGCTCGCCCAAGCACTCAGCAACTACTCGGTCAAAGTGCTATTTGGTGTAGCACTAATATCTAACAAAAGTTGTTTTTGTTAACAACAGTACTTAAATAAAGATTATATCTTTAAAATCGAGTTAACAAGGAGTGCACGTATTTTAGATAATGTTGCCATCTAGGACATTTTAGGAGATCAAACAAATATTATGTCCACCCCCGTTAAAAAAGGTGATACATGATACAAGTATAAAAAAATAGTGAATTTGAGTTTATGTCATGTGAAAAGCCCAGTGGCAGAAACGCCGCGACACGGCGACATAGTCGCGGACACAGAAAGACTGCTTGCAGACAGTTTTTGTCTGCACTAATAAAAAAAATTGTCCCTAACTTTCAGACACTCTTTGTCTGTACTACTACAGGGTGACATAAAATAACGGAGACAATGTTTAACACATCCTGACGCGAAATAATTGTAACGTATACAAATGAAAGTTGTTCTGTTGAAATTCCCATGCATTTTTTTACTAGTATATGAATTTACGACTGTGAGCTCACATATTTACTTTTAATTTTAGAATGAGACAAACGTATTGCAGTTTTGGAGCTGTTTCGTCAAGGATAGCGGCAGTGGGAAATTGTTCGTTTACTCAATGTGCCGGGACAGACTGTATCCAAGGCCACCAAACGTTTAAAGGAGCTTGGCCAAGAAGGCGACCATCATGGAAGAGGACGAAAACGTACCGCCATCATGCCCAGGAAACGCAAGGTCATCCAGAAACGAGTCAAGTGAAATCCGAGAGTCTCCATGCGAAAAATTGCCAGTGAGACCGGAATCAATCGCGAAGAAGTTAGGCGAATAGCCAAAAATGAACTCCATCTCAAGCCGTATAAGTTCCAAAAAGTTCAGCGGCTCACGGAAGACAACAAGCGGGTATGACTCCAAAAATGACGGCAACTCAAGCGTCGGTTTGCAGCTCAACGATGGAAGAGCATCCTCTTCAAGGACGAGAAGCTGTTCACCTTGCAGCAGGCGCACAACTCGCAAAACGACAGATATTGGTCCTCCGATGCTTCCGGAACATCGGCAATAGTGGAATACCGACAAAAAACTCTGTCTGTCATGGTGTGGGGCTGCGTTTGAGCCTTCGGCAAGATCCCTCTCGTTTTCATTGAAGAAGGGGTCAAAATCATACAAAATGTGTACCAGCGTGACATCCTTGAGGCTGTGCTACGTCCGTAGGCCCAGCAGCACATCCAGAATCGGTTTTGGACGTTTCAACAAGACTTCGCCCCATCTCACAGGGCGAAGTTGACCCAGGAGTGGTGCAGAACCCATTTTCCCGATTTCATTGCTTCTACAGAATAGCCTCCTACTCGCCGGATTTAAAACCCATGGCCTGTAGCGTGTGGTCGATTTTGGAGGCGAGGGCATGTGCAAAATATCACAGCAATTTGGAGTCGCTAAAACAATCACTGCTTTGTGAGAGGGATAGATTGTTGCCCAAGGACTTGCGGCCAATTGCTGAAAACTTCAAGACTCGTTTGCAGCTGTGTATCCACGCTTATGGTAGCCACTTTGAAACCAACTGAATGTGTTATAACCTGAGGTCCATATTATTGTTTGCAAATGTTACATATGTTGATTTCTTTCCTATTAATAAAATATGGATAAGAAACATTGTCTCCGTTATTTTATGTCACCCTGTAAAAAAAAATTGCCCACAACTTTAAGACAGTTTTTGTCTGCATTCATAAAAAATTGTCTGTAATTTAGATATTTTTGCCCACAACAATGCGCTACTGATGTATGACGTCTTAGACGCTCTGTGGTAGGAACTCTAGAGCTCCCTATATGTGCCTTGGTAGGAACACACAAAACAGTGCTTAACAAGGGCGACCTAGGAGCCTAGATCTCTCTTGATAGGCAGTGTTATGCATGTATTCGTTTTCTCCTGTTACCTGTTACTGAGATTCTACGGGAATGTAGAAAAGTGCTAATTTCATTTAAAACTGCTCCAAAACTTCTCCTCCACTTCAAAATTCACTTATAAAAATTTCTGTATCAAAACTAAAATTAATACCTTTATTATTTATAATTTTTTATATGTGTTGTGTCAAACATTGCTATGAAATATTTAATTGAATGAGTTAAACTTATTATTTTATAATTGTTTATACTATATTGTTCTGTAGTAAAATTGTATTGTGTATTGTTGCACAAGATCACCACTGTTGTTAACACCCCCCCCCCTCCTCCCAGATTCACGCTTTCAGCTTCCAGGCTTTTTGAGTACAGATTACGAAATTTTAAAAACCTGTCGCAGACAGCTACAAAATTTTATGTCACTGGGATGAAAAGTGTCTCACCTAAGCTATATCATGCAATTTATCCACCTGAGTGAGAGGCATTTTTGTTAGTTTTATTGTAAGCTAGTCAGTGCTTTATTGTTATCTTTAAGTTGATTTTTCTCAAAGATTATTTTTTATTGCTGGGGTGCAACATGATGTTGTCATCTAAGAAAGTTTAAGTATTTATTGAGGAATCTAACAGTTAATAACTTTCTTTGCTGTGAGCTCAGCATCATGCCACTGTATATTGTAATATTTTCTAGTAATTTTCTACATTTAAATCAATCACCATTTCTGAAAAGGAATTTTTTATGTTAATTTCTCATAATTAAAAAAGTAAAATATTACTAAATGTAAATGGTACTATTTAAATAGTTCGAAAAAAATTAGGAAGTTGACAGCTGATTGTCAGTAATTAGCTGGCCAAATATTCGGCATTCGGCCAAAATCATTAAATAAACAGATTAACCATGAAAAGTGTCTAAAACTGATTATTTTCGTAGAGCTAAAGTTTTAATTAATACAGACATGGTACAATCTTACAGAAAAAAAGGCTGAACTTTTCCCGATCCCCCCCCCCCTCAAAAGTGGTATCAGGCAACTGACACAATATAAATTTTTCAATAATAAAAATAATGTTAAATTTGATTGCATACATGCACACACAATAAACAAAATCAGAACAATAAATCTCATATTGAATATCATATTAATTATAATTAAAATAGTTGTAAGTGCTTAAAAAACAGACAAACTTATTGCGTATACTTGAAAATAAGTTTATTCTATAGAAGCATTGTTTGCTGGGGCAATTGATTAGCAGAATAATGTAGTTCTAGTTTATTAGGAAAATGCAGTTGAAGAGCTATTTCTTTTTCATTTTCTCAAAGTTTGAATTTGACATTTCTTGAAAGCCAATCACATAGAAATTGCTAATAATATATTGCACAAATTCTGGCTGACCCCCGCCCCCCCCCCCCCCTACACATGTCCAAACAGTTTTAATGCAGATTTGCATTGATCCCAAGAATAATAATTTTCAAGCTTAAAAAGTCTGAAAAGTAACATGTCTGTTAATATCTTTACTTTTTCTTTTCCTCTTGAATTTCATTCTGTACACCACTGAAAACAGAAAACTCTCTTGCGGTAAACATTGCAAAAAGAGCCATTCTGCCACTTTTTTTCTTTTTAACTGTGATATGCTCATGCATGCAAGAACATAGCAGCGCCGGATCTAGGGGGGGGGCGGGGGGGGCTAGGCCAAAAGTACTGACATTCATAATTGAATATTACAATTAGAAATTTTTCATTGATATGGAATAACATCTTGAAAAATCTTAGCCCCCCCCCCCAAAAAAAAAAAAAAAAAAAGTTTTAGATCCGCCACTGGAACATAGTGCATGAATAAGTTGTCTGCATTTTCTTTTTTGTTTAGAAACAGAATTTACTATTAATTAAAGTGAATTACATTACATTTAGTTTTAAATAATATTTTGTATTTTAGAAGATTAATTTCTCAAGTAAATGTTTGAATATTGAAGTGTGGAACTTTAAAGCAGGCATATTCGAAAAATAGAGGTTACAAGTGATTTGTTTATACTTGAAGATATTTTTGTTTTAGCCAACAGATCAACAGACATTTATTTACTTTTCGGAAGTATGAATAACTACATTTTAGAAAATAAAACTATAAAACACTTGCCTCTAAATCATAGTAATGGAAGTGTATATTTGTAATTTATTTTCCTTGTAGCTGCAAATCTTATGCATTTCATGAATTGCTAATAGAATAGGGATAATTTGGGATTTGGGTATGAATTATATTTCATGAAATAAAATTAAAACTAATAATTTCATATGCCTACAAGAATTCACATTTATATACATCATCATTACCTATAATTATATACTGAAAATATATTAGCAACATTGAAATTGACACAAAAAATATTTTAGTTTTTGAAGATGGCAATTCAATCAAAACAAGTACAGTTGGAGACCAATTATCCTGAATCATTTTTACGAGACTATTCTGGATAAGTGGTTTTTCTGGATAATTGGTTGCTCATTAAGCAAACATTATTAATCAGAATTATTGCATATAGTTCTCATTTAAAATAACTATTTTAAACCAAAAATTAATATTTTTTATCAATTAATCAAATTTAAATAATTAACCGGATTTTAATTTTTTTAAATAAAAGTATTAAATAAATTTTTAATCGAGATAAGTTATTAATCAAAATTTTTGAAACTTAATTTTTCATAAAAATGAAAATCTGCCCAAATCCAAGTGTTTTTAAAAATGATTAACCAGTGATTTTAAAGCATTAACTATTACTAAAGATTAAAAAATTATGACCTGATTTTACAGGCTCTTCTTTTTATTTCTTATGAAAATTCATTTTTAATGTCCATGAGAGTGCAAAATATTCATAATATTTTAAAAGTAATTTGGTTTTAATTAACACCTCCCTCCCCCCCCCAATAAATAAATGAATAAATAAAATAAAAATAAATAAATAAAATTCAGTACAGGACCAATTATTCCATTTCACCCAATCCAATCTAGATAAATAAAATTACCACCTTTATGATATTGTGTAGTGGCGCCATCTATCCACATTTTTCAGAACTTAAAGCCATCTTTTCAGTCTACATTGTACATTATAACCTTCTCTTTCTACCTTCATGCCTTTAACTTATATTCCCTATCAAATACATGAATACTACTTTTAAATAAATGTAACAAAATTAAATGGAATTGTTATTTATTAAATATTTCTTTTACTTTTAATTGTTTCAGATTACAATGTTAAACCATTATTATTATTATTATTATATTAAAAAAAAAAAAAAAAAAAAAGTGTAATTTTTTTTTTTTTAATGCATTGGAAATTAGTTGTATGGAAATATAATTCCGGATAACTGGTTTTCCGGATAACTGGATTCCGGATAAACGGTTCCATACTGTACTTTCAAACAGTGCTGCTAATTAACATGCTGCTATATATTTTCCAAATTTAGGTATATACTGCACATTATATATGTTTACTTTAACATTTTATCGAATTGAAACATTTGGGGAGCAAATGTTCAAATCAATTTTTTTCTTAAAAAAAAAAAAAAAAAAAAAAAAAAAGAGTTATTTTTTAAATTTATTAGTTTTTTTTTTTTTTTTTTTTTTTTTTGTCTGAAAAATTGTATTTAAAGGTGAAAACATGGTTTGAATGTTTGCTCCTCGTTTATGTTTTAATAGTTTTAATGTAATTAATGATTTTAAAACATG
Organism: Salticus scenicus; assembly: GCA_963930645.1. Taxonomy (NCBI): domain Eukaryota; kingdom Metazoa; phylum Arthropoda; class Arachnida; order Araneae; family Salticidae; genus Salticus; species Salticus scenicus. The sequence goes on along the minus strand of CAWVNO010000717.1, from coordinate 324,630 downwards.
GGGTACTTTGGGTCAGGGTTGTTCGGTTTTTTCCATAGTGGAAAAAACCTGGTTAAAATCGACCCGGACAAAATACCGTTTTGTCCACTATTAATTATTTGCGAGTCCTAAATTAAAAATTACCTTTATTCTTTCCATATATATAAAACAATTCTTTATCATTATGTGTATGTGAGAGCTTGTGAAATACGGTCGCCATTGGCGACCAATATTTTTTAAAACTAGTAATAATGTTTTCAACTTTAAGGATATTTTTTTTTTAATATATATATTTTGGTGAAAGAATTGGTCCCGAAATTGGGCTCCAATTCTACTTTCGCTGTTTTGCCCTCACCACTTTTTGAGACACTGTGTTAAATTAGGGAATTTACACATCTCCGTGCATGTTTCACAACTCTGTGTTAAATTATTGCACCGTTTTAGGGAATTGGTTTACACTGCTCCTGTCTGTGCATGCTATCGATCTGGTGCTGAATTTTTGTACCTGTGTAATGATGTACCATTGCCGATGGTGTATTAATTTAGTGAAAATAATAAAACCAGTTTCATGATGTTAAATTTAAACAAGTGTGTCCTGATGTAAAAAATAAATCATTCCAGCCTAATAAATAATTGTTTTTTAGTTGGTATAATAATTGGTATATAGAATCTTAATTTCTATATTCTAGGGGTGCAGAAAACGTTCAGACCTCTGAAATTTCCTCAAAAATAACGCATCAACCTATTATCTGAATTTTTTTTTTTTTTTTTTTTTTTTTTTTGGGGGGGGGGGGGTAACGGGTATTTAAAGGGAATACACTTGTAAAAGAAGAATACAGCTGTTAATTTGTAGTTTAATATTCGAAAATTTGTTTTTTCAGTAATTTTTTCTTACTTCCGTTTTCATTTTTATTTTATTCTAAGATAATAATTATTCAAAATTTCCCCAGACAGCCAGAATTTCCCCCGAATATCGTTCGCACGTTCGGACATATTCTGCACCCCTGCTATATTCAAGTAAATATTGAAACGGAATAAAAAGAAAGAAAGAAAATGTTGGAGAATATTTTTTTATGGGCTACCATAATTTTTTGTTGGCGACCATATTTTTTAATAAATTCCTGAACCCTGTGCAGGGTTTAAACTGCCATAAGTTTTTTTAGCATTTTGCTAAAACATGTTGGTCAGAATTTCACTAAAAAGCTAAAACTGGATAACAATATAAAATATCTGTATATAATAACTCAGATTTTTTTTTTTTTTTTTTTTTTTTTTTGTAATATTTGCAGGGAAAAACTACGAAAGAACTGAAATTTTTGGGAATCATTATTTGTATAGTAATTTGGATTTATTTTTAATGATTGAATTTAAATGCAAAAATATTTTAAAAGTATGTCAGAATTTGCTTCATAGAAGCATTCTTAGCACTAGTATTTCATGATTATCTACCACTACACTTTATTTAATTTTTAAATTGCTTTTTCATTTTACATGTATGATATGAGTACCTCTTTTTCTATTGTTGAAATCAAAACATAGTTTTCCTGATTCATATTTTTAAAGTCACAAATATGGATGCTTGGTTAAAATCATCAATGAACAAAAGGAATAGAAAACAAAACTGAGGATAACAAAGCTAACAAGGAACATCGTGTCTGGCTGTGATTTTAATGAAACTTTAATTTCTGATAGAGGGCATGTACCAAATATTTTTGATCACAGAAATTTTTGCTATCATCCATGCTTTCTCTATTTATTGAATTTTTAAAATGTTAAAAACCACATCAGCCACATATCAACAGTAAGCTCCGCCTTTGGGTGTGACTTAAAAATACTAAATGATTTAGCAAAATGATTTTGCGCTTTCATGTTTAAGTTACAAATGAAAATTTATAGTAGTACTGAAAATTATTTCAACTGAATTATTCATTTAAGTATTCACCTGCTGTATAAATACAAATTTTTCGCATATTTTTGAGTAAAATTTGATAGCATATCAAATATGAAAGAAACGCCTCTCTCTCATTGAAATCCGAGCCGGACGCTTGGGTGATATTCCTTGTAAGTAAAAGAAATCAATGGTATCCAAAGAATTAATTAACTTTCGAAAAAGCTAAAATAGTGCTTGCCTATTTTCGCTAAAATGCTAAAGTAATTTTTTTGCCAGGTTAAACCTGTGTATGTAAATAAAATCAATTCAAATATTTCAAAATAGACATAAATGATTGAAATAGGCATGCAAAGTTAACAATATTTAATAAATAAATACATCTATTTCTAAGGGTGAATTGGGTGCAAAAGTATAGTTTATAGTTTCAATTTTAATTCCCCTCTTTTTCCCCCCACTGCTTTCAACTACATTGTCATCTCCTCCCTCATAGTCGTAAACACCTTTAAAAAATTTGTTATTAAGCATGATGAAATGAATGATTCACATATATTTCATGGAATTTTTTACTTTCTGAAAATACATAGGTAAGGAAAGTATTGTAATTATGACAAAAATTTGACGTGATGTTGGTGTATCTACATGTTTGAAGTTCCATGAGTTCATTTTTGCTATTTTACGATAATGTATGTACATATCTGAGTAGAGTGAACACAATATTGTCTAAATGCTTTGTTCAAATGAGCTAAAAGTTGGTGCATATGTTAGGTATCAGGGGTCCATCCAGGCAAAATTTGGGTCCCTTTTGTGGCCTCTTCACAAAATTCCCCATTGTAAAAAGGGACACTTCACAAAATTCAAATTCATAAAAAGGGACCCTTCACAAAATTTAAATTCATAAAAAGGGACCCTTCACAAAATTCAAATCCATGAAAAGGGACCCTTCACAAAATTCAAATTCATTAAATGAGGCCCTTCACAAGATTTTTTTATAAAAATGATCCTTTTATTAAATGTTTTCAGTATTATTTTTAATTAATGCCTTAATTTGGCTCAACGAAATTATTAACTTGATATTAAACATTACATAAAGTGATTGTAAAAACGAAAAATTTTACACAATATTTTACTTTGTCACAAAAATATTTTATATTTCACAAAAATAAATAAAAATTTCACAAAAATATTTTGTTTTTCACATAAAAGGGACCCAAAAATTAAAACCTGGATCGACCCCTGTGTATAGGTTATCGTAGTACAAACTGTATACATCTTGGAGAATCTAGCATAATTTTATTTATTTATTTTAACCAGGACACAAAGATAAATTCTTTATCATTATAGTCTATGGGCTCAAATAATTTAAAGTGTGATAGCATCTGAATTCCTTATTCAATTCAGCTGAAACTTTTGTATACATGTTATCAGTCACTGTCGAATGAATCGTATAGATTTATTTTGGTGAATCTAGCATTTATAGTTTTTTTTACAGGGAAATAACGAAAAATTCTGTAATATTATGGCCTATAGTCTGAATTTATTTAAAATGTGATGGCGTCTGAAGCCTCATTTGATTGAGCTTTGAATTCATATACAAATTATAAGTATATGTCACACAAACTAATATACATTTTGGTGAATCTAACACTATTAGTTCTTTTACAGATATACACAAAATAATTTGGATGCATTCCATTCCATTAAACAATATATTATTTGTGAGCAAATAATTTTCTCGATTGTTTATTTAATGACTTGTCTTACGTTATTTTATTTAAACAACAGTGAATTACTTTCATGTTCAGAAAGTCGACTGGAGTCACTCAACATTTTTATTATTTCTCTTTAAGTTTCTGCATATTTATCAAATTGATTATATATATATATATATATACAGTCATACACATGTCACATTTATACTATTAAAGACATTACTTTTGTGAAAAATAAATAAATAACTTTTCTATGTGGAAGTAAAATTTAATTTTGTATATTTTCATCTGGAATTTCTATTACCAAGTAATAATTTTTTTTTACAAAATTAAAATAAGAAATATATTCAGAAAATTCAAAGTCGTTAAATTAGTACCCATTTTCCAAAAATTGATTTTTTAAATTTTTAGTATTTCATTTTGTGGTTAAAAAAAGCAATTTGTGTGAAAATTTGCCTTTTTGAACGAAAAAAAAAAAAAATTTTTTTTTAAATCAATTTCTTCGAAAATGAGTACCAATTTAATGGTTGTGAATTTTCTGAAAGTGAAAACGGAATTTAAAAACTACATTTGGTAATGAGTAATCTCTATATATTAAAAAAAAAAAAAAAAAAATACTGTCGCTGGCGTCAAATTTTTTTTGTCTGCGACAGCATCTTCTCGCGGAGGGCAGGGTCCTTCGCATCATGAGAGGTATCAATGTGTTCCGAATACTTCAAGGAAGACATTTCAGCTGCTTAGAAATTTCTATCATTTTAATTAAAGAAGTTATTAGCTATAAACGACAAATTTATGAAAGTACTCTATTTGCCACCTTGAAAAAAGTTTCTCCCAGTGACGTTGGTCTTCTGTCATGAAGTCATTTTACACGGGAAAAATAAGATACGATCCATGGTTGTAGGTAGGTAGGTTGGATTTAACATCGCGCAAGTACTGCGCTATGGGTAATTGGTGACTGTCTGGGAAGCACTTCTAGGGATGTTCCAGAGACATACACCAGAGACATCACAATTTTGATCCTCCATGCAGGGGATTCCCCAGACGTATAATTTTCATGGGAACATGGAGGACTTTGTGGCCATGACAGATTTTATGTGCACCAGACACCATTAGTGCACACGACGGTCTTTGACCGGCTCAAGTATCGAATCAGCAATCTTCCAATTATGAGCTCGGTGCTTTATGGACTGGCTATACCTCTGCCCGGAACCATGGTTGTAAAAAATAAATGTCAGTGTTGCTATTAATAACTTTTTTTCTCTACTTTTAGAAAGTAAATTTTCTTACATGGGAAAATTAAAATATCCATGGTTGTAGGTAGGTAGGTAGTTAGATAGGTTGGATATGACATTGGCCATTACTGCACTATGGATAATTGGCGATGATCTGGGGCACACCCCTAGGTATGTTTCGGAGACATGCCATCACATTTTTGATCCTACACGGAAGAGATGGCTCCCCCGCTTCGGTGACCCAAAAAGGTATAGTTTTGATGGGAACATGGAGGATATTGTCGCCACAACAGATTTTATGTGCACCAGCCACCATTAGTGTACACAACGGTCTTTGGCCAGCTCGAGTACCGAACCCGCAATCTTCCAATTACGAGGTCGGCGTGCTATCGACTGGGGTGCCGTGGTCCTGATCTATAGTTGAAAAAAAAAGGGTGATATACTAAAGCTATAATAGAAAATAGTCTGGATATTACGGATTTCTTTCTATTAAAAAAAAAAAAAAAAAAAAAAAAAAAAACTGATTTTTAGCATGATTTTTATAAAAATAAAATAATGTGCTATTAAATATTACATATTTCAATTTGACATTGAATATGGGGATTTATTTATATAATAATTTTCTGCTTTTGCCTTGTGTTATGCACTATTAACATTCCTATTCAGTGTAAGGAAAGCAGCGGATAGGCGGGCAGAGCTCTGCATGTGTTAACAAGTAAAGTGAGTCGGGGGAAGGCGAAGCCTCCCTCAGGGGTTGGTGAGCGGAGCGAGCAGGGGGCAGAGCCCCCTAGTTATGAAAGTAGATCTTCCCATAAGATAGGCCATAGCTGTTGCCAAGATTAGGTATTGTCCTCTCTTAAAAATAACTTCTTCACAATAGATTGTGAATAACTCCAAAGTCATGATATAATATCAATGTTCACATACTCATCAAAATTTATATTTAGAATGGTAAAATAATGACCAGTCAAGAAATTTTGAGAATTTTAGAAAAGTGGAAAAGACATAACTAATATTGTGTGACTTATAAACAAAGAAATTTTTCATTCAAATGAATAGGAATGAATCAGGACTTCACTAAAAGGTCGTATAAATGTAAAAGATGTATAAATTGGGTTTTTTTGTAATGGAAATTTTGTGATTACGATAACTTTTGACATAATACTCAAAATTGAATTGAACCAAAGTTATACAGCAAACTTATCTTACAAATATCTTAGATGAGTTCGTTAACTAAGTTACTCTGCAGTTTGTTTTCAAGTGGCAGCTACGTGAAAATTTCAAATCCACATTTTGAATTTTGATGTTTACATTGACCACATAAAGGTCTCAACCAAGTATTTATTAATGAATTTTATCTGCCATTTTTAACAAAATGACCGATATCTTTAGTACGGCCATTTCAAATCAGGATACCACTTGTAAATTTATCATCAGAATACCTTTTGAAATACTGAATCAGTTCAAGTTGGACATTGAACTTATCACACAAATATCTTGGATGAATTTTGTACCAATATTTAGTTTCCAAGTTGCAGCCACTTGAAATCAGGCTGCTACTTGAAAATGCACCACCATAGTAACTTTTAGAATACTAAACTGGTTCAAATCAAAGTTGGGAAGTGAACTTACAATTCAAATATCTTGGCTAAGTTTGCTAGGCAACTTGCTCCACCATTTTGTTTCCAAGTGGCGGCCACTTAAATTTTTTTTTATTACAATAAATTTTGTAATACTGAATCAGTTCGAATCACGTTTGCACAGTTGACATATCATTCAAGTACCTTTGATAAGTTCACTGGGCATCTCAGTCACTCTGTCCTTTTGTTTCCACTTGAAAATTATCACAATAACCTTTGAACCGATTTGCTTAAAACTCCATATATACATAGCCCTCATTAATAAATCCACCAAATTCATTAATAAAATGTGGCTGCCATTTTGAAAAAATGGTGGCAACTTCTTAAGAAAAGATAAATCAACCTAACCTTCCTATGAGCCGGAAGGACTTGTTTTAATTTTTTGATCAATAACCTCTAAAAAGTAATGATATCAGTACAAAAACCCTTAACGGGTTAAAAGTTTGTGACGCAGCTACTTTATCGCTATAAAATTTTGAAATATGGGTCTTAAAAATAATGATATAAATTTTAAGTGACGCTTTACTATTAGTTAAAATATACGTAGATTTTCTTATTTGATCATTTGCTTTTTTCTTTTATTTATATTTACAATGCAAACATAATATTTTTAACTTCAAGATAAGACAAATATATTAAATATACTCACTGATACTTTTTCATTTGCACTTCAATTTCAAAATAACAGTTTTAAAAGGAATGATATAAAAATTCCAGTAACTCCTCGGTGTCATTTTAAAAGATTTGTTTTTAGATTCCATTAAAATTACCTTTGTTTTGTCTATTAAAGTATATTTACACATTGAAACAGTGCTTTTAATTTTCAAATATACTGTCAAATAATCACACTTTCACTGAGTTTGCATTATAAATTGAAATTATTTATTTCAATAAATTGATTTGTCTTTTGCGTCACGCTATCCAAAACTGTGAATAAAATTTATGTAAATGTTACTTTGTATCATAGTATGCAACTAAGTGAAAATTTGTGCAAAGAGATAGTGTGATGCAAAGAATACATTTGCACAAATTTTGTTTGCAGTTTTGGATAGCGTGACGCAAAAGACAAATCAATTTATTGAAATAAATAATTTCAATTTATAATGCAAACTCAGTGAAAGTGTGATTATTTGACAGTATATTTGAAAATTAAAAGCACTGTTTCAATGTGTAAATATACTTTAATAGACAAAACAAAGGTAATTTTAATGGAATCTAAAAACAAATCTTTTAAAATGACACCGAGGAGTTACTGGAATTTTTGTATCATTCCTTTTAAAACTGTTATTTTGAAATTGAAGTGCAAATGAAAAAGTATCAGTGAGTATATTTAATATATTTGTCTTATCTTGAAGTTAAAAATATTATGTTTGCATTGTAAATATAAATAAAAGAAAAAAGCAAATGATCAAATAAGAAAATCTACGTATATTTTAACTAATAGTAAAGCGTCACTTAAAATTTATATCATTATTTTTAAGACCCATATTTCAAAATTTTATAGCGATAAAGTAGCTGCGTCACAAACTTTTAACCCGTTAAGGGTTTTTGTACTGATAATATAATACTGCTAGATAGATAAAAATCGTCTGCATTTATAATGCAAAATAATTTGATAATAATAAGTAATTTGTATTGAATCAATTTTATGTAAAATTCCATAGAGGAAAGTCATGTGGTGACCACATCATACTAGTTTTGAAAGTTCTTTTTAAAATTTTTATTTCACTCTAAAAGTTAGCTTGTTTTGATTCTAAAAAGAATTTTATAGCAAGAAATATTGATTATAGCAAGGAATAGTATTTTAAAAGCCCTAAATTTATGCAAAATAAGGATTTTATTTCACAGGTAAGATTCTTTCTTATATTTTATTATTTCGTACTTTTTAAGTAATTATTTTTATAAAATGCTTAAAATTGATATACTTAATTCTCTAAATTCAATTAGTTATATTATGCCTTATATTATTTCAAAAATGTCTATGATTATTTATGGGTGTTAAAGCGAGTATAGACAAACCGAAGTCCAAGAAACTTTTCAACTTTGTTGGGAAGTGTAAATAACAAGGTTATATGATATAATATACACAATATATTCCTCATATAATATTATAACATATTACACATTTCGAGATTACCGCATAAAAATGTTTAAATATATTTTAACGCATATTTTTTCAAATATCTTCATATTGAATTTAGTATAAAGAATTTCGGGTCATTTTCAAAGATTTATAATTCTGATTTTCAAAATATTCATAAAAATATACTCTTCTTTTTCAAGAAATTGAAAGCTACCATGATAACAGAGTGGACATTTTCGCATTTTTCCTAAGCAAAAAATAAAAAGATAAATCGGGTTATTTTTAATACAATGCTAAAAGTGTACGGATTTTAATAAATTTAATTTCTAATAAAGATAATTTTTTAGCTAAAACTAATACTTTTTCTTCTTCTTCAAAAAAAAAAAAAAAAAAAAAAAACAAAAACTGTTACATATCTGCAGAATAAAACACTCTTATAAGAGAAATTTTTTCAAATATGTAAATTTTGGATTCTTTTTTTATGAAAGATAAAGATTTAGCTTTAATTCTTATATATTAAATATAAAATGACAATATTACCAAGTTATAAGTTTATCTACATCTGAAAGCCTTTAAACTATGATTTATATTATATAAACAATATAATGTTTGTTTAAGATTTCTCAAATTTGTTCCTTCCCATAAATTTCTCAAAGTTCCCAAAATTTCCGGTTTATTCCCAAAAATTCCCAGGTTTTCCCTTGCTTCAAAGTTCCTCAATTTTTTGCATCTCTAAGTGCATAACCTCAACAATTGATCCTGAAATTAACATCTCAGGTGTACTTCATATAGGGTGGCGAAAGACCAAATTTTTTCCCTGATTCTTACACCAGTATTTTTTCTTTCGGAATTTTCAATAGTAATTTTGAACGATTAATTAAGTTAAAAATTATCATATTAATATCATATAAATCAGGAAAAAAGGTAGGTCTGACGCCATCCTGTCTAATTATAATAAAAAAATTTCATAATTGTCCGTCAGTATCGTCTTCGTTATTATTTTTCTTTTACTTACTTTCTTTTCTTTTTTTTTTCTTTTTTTTTTTTTGTTCCCCATCACACTATAGGTATGGGGAACTTAGGTAATCGTGAAAATTTTTTACCTCGGTTTTTTGAATTTTTTACACGTTTTCAGGTGTGAGTAATCCGAAAATGACAAAATTTGTATGGTGTCTGTCTGTAGGGTGTCTGTTAGTCTGTTAATCTGTTAGTCTGTTAGTTGGTCAGTCCTTTAGTTTGTTAATCTGTGTATACGGTATCTCAAGAACAAATTGTCGCAGAGAGGTCAGATCAGTTTTAAAATATTACTTTCGACACTGGCAAGAACCCTATTCATATGCAACATTCGAATTTTAAAACTTCAGCAGTTAATCGAAATCTACGATTTTCTTAACATGGGAGAATAGGACAAAAATTAACTTAAACGTGCATTAAATGGAAACTTATTACTGTAAAAATGTCAGACGTTTTAAAATATCAGTTTTGATGCCGGAATGAACATCAGTAACTATAAATATGCTACTTTGAAAATTTCGCGAGTTATTGGAAAAGTTAGGAATTTCTTAACATGGCAGTATAGGGCAAAATTTCACATAAACGTCAATTTTGAGAGTTATTTTCATCGTAAAGACGTCAGACGACTTTTGAAATATTATTTAGGACACTGGTATGAATATTAATGACTATGAATTTTCCAATATAATAATTTCGTAAGTTATTGGAAATTTACGAATTTCTCATGGCAGAATAGAGCAAAATTTCACATAAACGTCAATCTTGAGGGATATTTTCATCGTAAAGATGTCAAACCACTTTCGAAATATTATGTAGGATACTGGCATGAATATCATAGACAATGATTTTTCCAATTTAAAAAATTCGTAAGTTATTTGGAATTTACGATTTACTTAACATGGCAGAATAAGGCAAAATTGAGCATAAACTTCCATTTTGAGGATCATAAATACATTAGACAACTTAAAAATTTTTATGATATTTGTTTAAAACATGATTGAATACAAATATTCTAATAGGAAAATTTCGCAAATTATTCGTAATTTACGATTTTATCAACATAGCAAAATTGTAAATTTTTCATATAAATATGAATTTTGAGTATTATTGCATTGGAAACAGTAGCATGAAAACTAAACAACGGATTGACTCTGATAAAGTAAATTAATAGATTAGAATAAGATAAATATTTCTAAGTGAACGGTGGATAGACTATTAGGCGGGGATTTCATTTTGTCACTGTATCAAGCTTTGGTCAAATTCATTTCTTTTAACAAGGTTATAAAGTGTCTCGCACTAGAAATTTATGAGAACATAAATATGATGGGGAACTGAGCAGAGTCCACCTATGCCAACCAGATATTTTTTTTTTTTTTTTTTTCTTTTTTTTTTTTTTTTTTTTTTTTTTTTAAGTTTTCGGTAATGCATCTCAGATAAAACTGTTTTGTACAACTGAATAATTTAATAAAAAGATATTTCAAAGGAAAAATATTTTGATAATTATTATTAATCGAAGATGCATTTTAACACTTGCAGGTTTTCCCTTGCGTCAAATTTCCTGGATTTTTTGCATCTCTAAATGCACGACCTCAACAATTGATCATGAAATTAACATCTCAGGTGTACTTCATATAGAGTGGCGAAAGACCAAATGTTTTCCCTGATTCTTACACCAGTATTTCTCTTTCGGAATTTTCAATAGTAAGCTTGAACGATTAAGTTAAAAATTATCATATTAGTGTACAAAAATTATCATATTAATATCATATAAATTAGGGAAAAAGGTAGGTCTGTCGCCATCCTGTCTAATTATAATAAAAAAAATTCATAATTGTCCGTCAATATCGTCTTCGTTATTATTTTTCTTTTACTTACTTTCTTTTTCTTTTTTTTTTTTTTTAAGTTTTCGGTAATGCATCTCAGATAAAACTGTTTTGAACAACTGAATAATTTAATAAAAAGATATTTCAAAGGAAAAATATTTTGATAATTATTATTAATCGAAGATACATTTTAACACTTGATGAAGATGGATATTATCACAAATAGTTTTGTACTACAATTCTGAATGTCACTCATTCATTTAAAATTTTTGATTTCATATTTTATTCCTAGGCACTTTTGGCAACTGAAAGCTATAAAAGTAATTTCCACGTGAGCATGGCTATAAGATTCATATTAAAGGAATTGGAACAAGGGGACCTTGGAATTGAAGAAATGTTTTACATTTTGCCGATCCTGAAGTGGAAGACTCTTTTGGACATCAACTCATACCATTGCGTGAAATGCGATAAAACAGGTAAAATGTGATAATCCTTAATTCTATGACGAAATATAATTTAAATCTTGGAGGAATAGTATAAAAGGAGTCGGCGTATGGTGCATGCGCATGCAGATCGAATGAAATTATCTTTTTTTTTTTTCAAGATGGCTATGGTAGCGTTTACAAATAGGGCATACTGAGTCCACCAAATCATCATCTTGTGCTGTGTTACTTAATAGCTTCAGCGGTTACGATTTTGGCTTCATGTTTTTCTGAACATGTCATTCCTTCTTATATCATTCGTCAAAGTCTTAAATAATAAAGGTTGTTATTGAAATAGAAAGAACTAATGTCGCATTAAAGCTGGGGAACAGACAATTCGTAATGGGTTGGTTATCACCTCTAACAAAGAGTGGCGCTAAGTCATGCCATCGCAAATTCTATACACTGTCACAATTTGCAGTCTACGTGAGATTCGATTAGCTGGGTTGGGTGAGTTTGATTAACGTCGCAATATAGCTACATAGTGGATTATTGGATTCTACCTTATTAGGGTGGTCAGGGTGTGGATACCATTACAATTGTCATTCTCCACTAATACGGTGGCTCTCCCGTTTCGGTATTCCCCATACCGTACACTCCTTCTCATATTTATAAGGACACTTTATATTTTGAAATAACCAATGTAAAAATAATTGTGAACAAGATTATGGATAAGAAGATTCTCTTCTTATCGTCACCGGAGGCCAAAGACAATGTTATCCAATGGGAAATAACACGCATTATAAATATATAATACATATTTTTAAATATCGTTCTCAAATTCAGAAAATCCTTAATTGTCAATTTGGTTACCATTTTCTGAAAATTGCACTTTTTAAAATTTCAATATTTAGGTATATTAATATTTAGGTTTTTAATTAGGTATTTTAAAATTTGTGCTTAAGCTCTTAAAAAACTAAAGTATTTGGCAGGTTTTTTTATTTATTTATTTTGTAAAGTATGTAAAAGTACAGAGACTAGCAAGAACATTGAATTTAACCATTTTTTAAATTGTAAAGTCTCGGAGATAAAAAAAACAACTCTAGGATATAATAGATATCAAATTCTGCACAAAACAGAATTTAATTTAATACGGCAGCTGTTAATCTATTTTTCCACATAAACGCATGCATTAAATATATTTTTCATTTCCTAAATGTAGAAAATAATCTAAATCACAACACATTGCGTTGATTTTTTGAAATTTGCACGTGTAGATTTAACAACTTTCTTCTATGAGAATTTTAAATACAAAAGATTGCGTGTACAAAATGAGAAAGTGTATAAAAATTAAAGGCTTTTCTACATGCCTTTTTACATAATTTTTTGTTTTTACTGCATCGATCATTTTTCGTATTTTTCTAACGATACTACTTTTAAACCCCTCTTTTTGTTAAAAATAGGCTAAAAAAGTACAAAAAAGTTCATGTTTCCTTGTTAATAAATAGATAATTTGGCCTTTTACATATTACTGTTTGCTTTTATTTAGAAGTTACTTGATCTCTATTACGCATGCTATACACCCAAAATAAATTAACATACTATTTCCTTTTTATACATTCAAGTTTTCATCGCTTATATACAATAGAAGCTGAGATATATCGTTCTCGTAAATGGGAAAAATCTCAGCATAACAGTGACATATTTGGTGTGATATGCAACGAAGTTGAATCAGCATAGTGTTTCAGAATTCTCCTCTCACAAATAAAGATTTTCGCATGTAAACAAAATAGAAGCTGAGTTATAGCCTACCTGTACACTCCAGAAATATGTGCAAAAAAGCGCCACCTATCATCGGAACTGCACCAAAATTGAATCTGCATAGTGTTTCATTTCCTCTCTTACATACTAAGTTTTGCTAAATTTTACTCAACGAAAACTGAAAAAAAGCCTTTCCGTAAATGGAAAGAACCGCAGTACATTATCATCACCTTTGGGACAATATGTACAAAAAGTTCATAGGCACAAATTTATTCCAATTCACAACTAAACTTTTATGAAATTCTGTGAATTAGTGCTTGAGCTACAGCTCTCACATAATTTTTGTTACGTAGATGTGGAAACATTTTCTACGAATGTTCAAATCCTGTTATGGAATCTCCAAAACTTTTAAATCCATCAAAAACCGGAAGTCAAAAACTTTTTACCAAATCGATGCTTTTTTTTTATTTTTTTATTTTTCTTTTTTATTACGAATAATAGAAAAAGGTAAAATATATCAAAGAGAATGTACATCTGATATAAAATTATTTAGCTCTCTAATAAGGAAAGTTAATGACTCTTCCCAGTTTCGTCTGCTCAATCATGTGATAGAGGAAAACGAATAATCGAATTCAATTAAATATTGTTCTTAAGAACAAAAATGTTAATATTGAATATAAAATAAAATAAAAGTAATATTGTGCATTTGTAAACAGCAGAATAGTTGTATTTGTAAATTTAAAATTTTTTTATAAACACTTTATCTGTATTTATTTTCAACTGTAAGAATCGATTTTCGTATATTCTAGTATAACTCTTACGTTAACAAATATAGCAATAAATAATAGTTTGTCCTTCCGGAATGTTTACGTTTTATAATTTGAAAGTTTAAAATGTTTTCATTTATTTTAATTGCATAAAGATATTACAACAAGTTAATTAACTCAGTTTCTGGTCTAAATGGATTTTACGACGTTGCACTGTCACTGATTTAAGTACCAAAAATCAGAGTATTTAACATGTTCTTCATGAACATCAATAACAAATATAAACCAAATAATGATTGCAAATGTATACAGCAAACAAAATATAATGAATAAGGATATAAAATGGATTAATGTATGAAGGAAAGTGCGTGTTGCGGGTGGTTGTATTCGAACCGAGGTCGTTTTGGTAGTAATCCAGAGACATACCCCTGGACAAAAGGATGACGCATTGTCCATCGGTAAGCTAGGATTATCTACATTTGAATGGCGTTGATGGCGTCGTTACAGTACTCCCCGTCTTAGACAGTACACCGTCGTACGAGCGATATTACTGTTGTAGACGGTAGCGATGACAAGATTGTGCTGTCAGTTGCCCTGTTTTCCCAAGTTGAAGGAGCAGTTGTTTTTGTTGATGCGGCGAGATGAAGGCGTGGGGCGTGACAGGCTTTGTGCTGTGAGAACAGCGATTCACAGGCTTTGTTTGCTCGGAGGGTTTTGTGGTGCTGCAATCTATTGCCATGGAGCGGAGTTGATAGCTCGTTGCTTCGTCCGCGGTCACCAATGAAGGAAAGTGCGTGTTGCGGGAGGTTGCATTCGAACCGAGGTCGTTTTGGTAGTAATCCAGAGACGTTCCTCTGAACAAAAGGTTAAACCGTTGTCCAACGGTAAGTTAGGACTATCTACATTTGAATGGCGTTGATGGCGTGGCTACAATGTATAAAAAAATAACGCAGATTAAATACGATTGATCAAAATAAGAATAGAAAATATGTTATTTCAGCAATCGATATAGATAAACAAGACTTCGTCTGTTATTTGTTTTTCCTCTATCATGTGACCTCTGACGTCAGGTGGGAAAAGCCCATTGTATAGAATCTGATAAAACAAATAACACAGGTGTACATCTAAAATTTTTATTTGATAATTTTGGCTGATTGTTATGTATTTTGGTGTACTGAAGCCGAAAATAAGGCCGGTTTTCTTTGTCACTTATAGAATTCTGTCCATACGGGGTATCTACCGACACGATTTTTTCCCTTAGCTCTTCCACAAATATAATTATATGATAACTTTTATAAAATGTTTCTATGATTAATTATAACAAATTATGTTTTATTTACAATTTAATTATAATTAACGATTTCAGCCCACCAATATATATACTGTATCTATATAAATAAAATCAGACTTTTGTCTGTAAATTTGTCAGAATCGAAAAATGTTGCGATATCTTCACGTTTCACATCCCATGAAAGCCGAAAATGACTTCAGAAAATTTTGCCTGTGTGTGTGTGTCATCACGTCCGTATGTCGCTTTTTTTGTCCGGGCATCACTTGAGAACGGCTGGACGGAATTCAACGGCGATTGGTAGGAATTTTGGTCTTCACCCAACTTAAAATTATATCTGTCAAATTTCCAGAAATTCCCTCCCATTCCCCCCTGGGGGGTAAAAAACTAAAATACGTTTGTCCGGGCATCACTCGAGAACGGCTGGACGGAATTCAACGGCGCTTGGTCGAAACTTAGGTCTTCACCCAACATAAAATTATATCTATAGAAATTTTCAAAATTATGAATAGTGTTTAAATTATGGGTAAAACACTCCTACGCATGCGCCATAAATATTTTTTCACTAAAACGCTTTGAATGGAAAAATAAAATATAAAAATAAATTTTTAAGTTAAAGACTT
Organism: Salticus scenicus; assembly: GCA_963930645.1. Lineage (NCBI taxonomy): Eukaryota > Metazoa > Arthropoda > Arachnida > Araneae > Salticidae > Salticus > Salticus scenicus. The sequence goes on along the minus strand of CAWVNO010000717.1, from coordinate 308,398 downwards.
TTTTATTCGCGTGATTCGGACTACAAATTATGAAAAGATTGAAATGAAGTGTTGCCATCTAAGTTTCATACTTTAGTTAATTTTAAAAAATATAATTGTCGTATCGAAAAACTGTTTACACTCCAGGATTCAGAAAAATCACCCCCTTTCATTTGGTACTGAATTTGTAACGATAGGTCTGATACTTCTAATTTGTTTTTCCCTTTTTACGTTTTTCCGTTGCCACTTAAATTTCATATTTTAGTTATTTTTAAAAAATTCTAATTGTCGCATCGAAAAACTGTTTGCACCCCTGGATTCAGAAAAATCGCCCTTTTCATTTGGTATCAAATTTATAAATACAGGTCTGATATTTCTAATTTATTTTACCCTTTTTCCATTTTTAACCCAGATTCGGTAAATCGTTTTATATTTATATATAGGCATATATATATTTTTTTATTTTCCAGAAATAAAATAAAATATTTTTAATTTCATGTGAATAATAATAAAAATTAAAGAGAAAAATACCTACAAAAGTTGGTAATATACATTTTTTTTTTTTTTAATGAGGAATTTGCACGTGGATAAATATTTTCATAGAGATATTTGGCATTAGTTTAATATTTTTATTTAATTAAGCAGTACTTTTCTTTCCTGCAGTAAAACGAAATTTTTTGTTGTTATTAGTTACGTTATGAGGTTTTTTTTATGTTCTCCCCTTAATTGTAAAGGATTATAATTTGAATTTTATTAAGATTTTTAATTTTTATTTTGTAAATATCAGAAAAGAGTTTTTATTTTATTTTATTATTTTATTTTATTTATTTATTTATTTTGTGTATGGAACAGCTTTAGTATTGGATTCCTTTGGCAAAATTTGAAATTCGGAACCGAAGTTGCTCGGGCGTTTCTCGCCAAGATCTTTAATTGCACAATTGAGATAGCCAATTCAGTTCATCGCAAAAATGGCTTAAAATATTTAAAGTTACCAAAGGTTTCACATACTAAAACTGTGCGTTTTGTATTTATTTATTTATAATATTTTCTACTAAAGACTTCTGTGGTCACGAAATTTGGTGCGTAAATTGTTTGTATGCATCCGGCACTTATTGTAGCTGGATTTCACGAAATTCGAAATCCCCACCCCCCCTTCTCGGAGTCGGAGGGCAATAAACGGTATAACTTCAGTATAACCCCACAGCTGAATTTGGCGATTTTTCTTTGGCGCCGTTTTGAAGGATAACGATGTCGTTCTGGACTGTTTGCGATATAATATGGCAGCCTAATATGTTGTTTATTTTGGATTTATGATTTTATGTTTTATGATTTAGATTATGATTTTATCATTTATCATATATGATTTATGATTTTTAGATTTATGATTTATCCATAATCGCCAACAAAAAAATCGCCAAACAGGCTGGTACTGGCCCACCGGGCAACGAGGCAAATGCCCGGTGCGCCCTTCTCCGAGGAACTTTTTTTTTTTTTTTTTTTTAATGTAAAAATTGATTTTTTTTTTTTTCCCTAGAACACTGTAAAATTATAATGTTTTTTGTTTAAAATTGGAGGAAATATTTCGGTAGAATTTATTCTCAAAAGCAATCCTGAAACTTCTTTATCTGAATGCCTACATGTACGTGTTATAAAGGAAGAATGCGAGTTCTTGAATATGTTCATGTGCGCCCCACTACACTAGGCACACAGAAGACTAAGTAAAAGGCGTTTTGTAAGTTCCACTAAAGAGGGCGCCTTGTATTCTCCACTAAAGAGCGAACTTGTATGTTTCAACAAATTAAGCGCCTTGCATGTTCAGTGGAACACATATGTGAGCACCATTAATCAAATTATAGTTTTAAAACACGTAGCGTTATTATAAAAATCAACTAAAAACTATTACTAAATAGTAATACGAAACATGTCGCCTTTTATATTCAGTGAGTACATATATTTTAAACACTGCAAATATGTAAAACAAATTTTAGCGCATATCGCCCAATAAAATGTATCGTAACTTTAGTGATAACACTATATGCGCCCCGCTAGGCATAAAAGGCAATTTTTAAGAATTTTATATGTAGCCTCCTTTTAAAAATGAACTAAAAAACTATTTTTGAAAAAAAAAAAAAAAAAAAAAAAAAAATACAAAACAGAGTGCCTTTTACATTTACGGGATGGTACATGTATTTATTTCATCACTAAAATTATTTATAAAATCAATAAATAAAAACTGTACCCCTATCAGTGACGTAGAAATAACACCATATGCGACCGATCTGGCATAAAAGGAGCCGTCTTTTTAATGTTTTTATAAACAACAAAAATTGCTTACAAACAAATATTAAATACTCATGAAATACTAAACAACACGCCTTTTAGCCTTAGTGAGGTGCACGTATTCTTAAATTTTATCAAAACATGGATAATAATAACAATAATAATAATAATAGTAAAAAAAAAAAAAAAAAAAACATGTTCTGGCAATATCAAGAATAAAAAATAATACAGAAAACAGGGTATCTTGCATGTTTCACAAAACAGGGCGACTTGCATGTTTAGCGAAACACATACGTGTGCCTCTCTAATCAAAATGTATGTAAAAATAAATAAAAATATAGCGTCTTTATAAAAATAAGCTGAAAACTAATACTAAATACAATTAAAAAAAAAAAAAAGCGCCCTGTAAATAATATAGTAAAGTCGAAATGACACCATATGCGCCCCTCTAGATAAAAAAGTGTCCTGTTTTTAAGGCACCCTGTCCTGTTTTAAACGAGACGCCTTTTAGCCTTAGTGAGGTGCACTTGGCCTACATATATATTTTAAACACTTCAAATATGCAAAAGAAATTTTAAGTGCCCAATTAAATCTATCGTAACTTTAGCGATAACACTATATGCGCCCCGCTAGGCATAAAAGGCGCCCTGTTTTCAACAGTTTTATATGTAGCCTCTTATAAAAATGAACCGAAAAACTATTTTTTAAATAAACACAAAACAGGGCGCCTTTTATATTCAGTGAGTACGCATATATAATTTAAACACTACAAATATGTAAAAAAAATAAATTAGTGCTTGATATAAAATATATCGTAACGTTAGTAATAACATTACATGCGCCCCGCTAGGCATAAAAGGCGCCCTGTTTTAAACAATTTTATATGTAGCCTCCTTATAAAAATAAACTGAAAAACTACTTTTGAAAAAAAAAAAAATAAAATAAATAAAAAATACAAAACAGGGCGCCTTTTACATCTACCGGATGGTACATGTATTTATTTCTCCACTAAAATTATTTATATAAATGAAATAAAATTAATAAATAAAAACTGCGCCCCTATTAATAATGTAGAATTAACACCATATGCGCCCGATCAGGCATAAAAGGAGCCCTATTTTTAATGTTTTTATAAACGACAAGAATTGCTTACAAACTAATATTAAATGCTCATGAAATACTAACCAGTACGCCTTTTAGCCTTAGTGAGGTGCACATATTCTTAAAATTTCTCTAAAAATGGATGAAAAAACATGTATCCCTATCCCCCTCAAACCCTATCAAGAATAACAATTAATATAGAATGCTTAACCCTTTTAACGTTCACTACTTAATTTATTTTAAAAATTACTAAACTAATTTTTAACTTTTAGACACGTAGCTGATCATAAATATTTAAAAAAAAAAAAAAAATCGCATTGTTCCTTTTTGAGAATTTTTTGGTTTGAAACATCTATAAGTTAACCTTATTAAATTCAAAATATTTAATTAAATAAATAAAACACTTTGTAAGTAAGCATTATCGACTACAAAAACTCGTAAAAGTTGTTTCGGGTGAAAATAATAGTCCAACTTTTCATTAAATGAAAAAAACGAGACATTAGTGCATCATCAAACCAGCAATTCGCACTCGCGCACACAAATAAACTTCAAGTCACTTATGCAATTAGCTTCTAGTGCAGCATTATTTGTTAAATTTTGGAATAGTGCTGATATCTACAGACAGAAAAAGGAACAAAAGTTTAAAACAAGGGGGAAAAGTTAAAAAAACTGCTGCATAAAAATTCTTAAATTATGCCAAGTGTTTGGTTTCGCTGCGAAACCAATGATCGTTAAAGGGTTAACAGAGTATCTTGCATGTTTCACTAAACAGGGCGATTTGCATGTTTAGTGAAACACATACGGTATATCTCTAATAAAGATGCATGTAAAATTTTTGAAAACATAGCGTTTTTATAAAAATAAACTGAAAACTAATACTGAATACGATATAAAAGAATCTGGTGTGTCACTCACACGACTTTCTCTTAACTCGAAATTTAATACTATAAATACAGGTTGCAGATTAAGAGTTCAGATAACGAGTACTGTTTTGCAAACCTATGTTAAACAATTCAAATTAGGCTTCGGAAGAGTTTTATATGATAATTAGTTCTGTGTGAGGGGGGCTACCGCCCCCCTCAACCCTCCGTTTCATTAATGCACCTACATTTATATAGAATTTAATTCGGTTATTAAAAAATAATTATGTTTTTAAAAAATAATTTATTAAAATTATTATTTAAAAAAATTATTTTTTATGATAATGCAGACGATTTCCATATTAGAGAAGTAGTATAACACTAAATATCCAAAAAAGTCTATTTTATTCTCAATATTAAAAAAAAAATCGATAACTTTGTTTTAAATTATCGCGGATCGATGGTTCAACCATTCGTTTTAAAAGTATTGGCGAGCTCTTTTGAAAGATACCCATCATGAAAATTTACTCCCCTCGAGGGGGGACTTCCCCCCAAGGGGGGGGGGGAGGCCAGGCTCCTACACACAAAAAAAATTTTCCCTGTCGACTATCTCTATTACAAAAAATATATATTCGTTTCATTTGGTTTAGTGCAGCCTATAGACGTTAAACTCTACTTACCTGAAATTTCCCCCATAGACATAATGTATTGGAATTCTCTTGATTGTCCCTGTACACGAACCATTTGCTTGATCTTAACGAAAAGCTTACTGTAGCATTTATATATGATACACATTTAGAATACCAAGTTTGGAATGTCTGCTACTATTTGTTCTTGAGATATGCTGATAACAGACAGACACACCCACAGACATACACACACACACACACACACACATACACACAGACATACACACAGACAATTTGCTAAAAACATGATTTTCGTATTCAGGGGACCTCAAAACGTGTAAATATAACAAAATCTCGCGTTCGAAAATTTGACCCAAAAACAATACTTTCTCTACCTTATGGTAAGAGAAAGTAAAAAAGTGCCTTTTATATCATTTTTTTTTTTTTGTAAATTCCATCTTTGTAATCTAATGTAAATCATCTAATGTAAATTCCATCTTTGAACGAACTGTACCTCGCCTTATCCTTCAAAGTAAACAAAACAAGTACATAAAAAAGTCTTTCCTTTCTAGAAATTATTCTTAGTTACTTCTGGGTGTACAGCTGGGGCTGAGACAAAACATATCTAACCTACAGATTAGTATACGCTTTGGGACTTTGGGCTGAGAGGATGACAATGAATGTTATCAGTAATTTTCGATGTGGGCACAGTTGAGGCTTTTTCAACAATAGGGGGATTAATGTGAGCGCAGTTGATGTGTTCCCCTTTTTGTCACCTAATAATGATTATAGTTATAGTACATTTACATACGAAGTCTTTTTCAACAACTATGGTGATAGATATTATTTGTTCCCACACGTTTGCGCATTTCAAAGAAATCAGGAACAGAAATGCTAATAATCTTTTTTCTACTACTGGGAAAACACGTGCTTCAATCTTTTTTTTTTTTTTTTTTTTTTTTTTTAACGAATAGCTGAAGATGGGGGAGGGACATTCACTGTGAAACCTGCACATCTTTAATTCTATATAATGTAACGTGAAAAAGTGAAGGTGAAATTATCTGAATGGTATCAGCCAAGCCATGTGAAATACAAGAATTTTCATTTTGGGAAAAATAATCTAAGGTATGATTATTCATTATTATTTTTATAATTTTATTATTATTTGTTGAAGTGCAGGAATGTGGAGAGATAGATATTATATATTTGAATTCTTCCAAAATTGTGATAATTTTTTTTATTTCACACTTGTAGTCCTGTAGATTGGAATTATATGCTCCCTACATTAACTTTTTATGAAGCTTTAATAAAAACTTGACATATGCTAGCTTTGAACCAAAATAAAATAATATATATATTTCGCTTATACTCTACAGCTTATATGATATGTTAATTGTCTGTACATTTGTTAACATTTTTTTCTTTTTAATTTGGGCAACTGATCTGATACAATTTGCTGTTCTAGATCGTGGCCTACTTGAACTTGCGTTACTGGCATATCGGGCGCTTAGTATGTGCAGTGTTCGTTTATTTATTTATTTTTTTTCCCCTCTCTCATTTTTTAAAATTATAATATGGTCATATCTATATCTCATATCTTTATCAAGTTTATCTTTCATACAAATGCCATTATATAATTCTTTGATGCATTTAACTTATTAATTTATTTTCTTTTAAGTTAGACTCACAACACTCCTGTAAACTTCTGAATCATAATTTCTTTATTATAATGAAATAAATAATACAGTAGAACTTGGATAATTCGAAGTTGAAGGGACCAAAGAAAAATTCGAAATATCGAATTACATATACTATTTTGTCAAAAAAAAGAGATATATTAAAAAATTAAAACTCTACAATCAAAGATTTAACACATAAACTTTATATCTAAGAATACTGCTACATCCCCCCCCCCCCCCAATTAAATCAATATTTTGTACGAGCTTAATTATTCAACATTTTTTAAAAAATAGATATTTTTTATTTCTTCTTTAAGTACAATCTTTGTGACATAGCATATGACTTGATACAAAAACAGAATCTACGACATTACATATTACTTTCAATTTAAAAAAAACCTCGAAGTTTCTGAATATTCACCATATCTTCTGATGAACACGCTAGGAGCTTCTCTTGTATTTCCTTATCCTTCTTTTGAAAGACTGTTAAAATATATAATGCACTTCAGCTGTGAAAAATCTCGGAAACAAATTTTACTGTAATATTTTAAAGGTAATCGTAAGAAAAATTCGAATTATCCAAAATAGAATTCGAATTATCCACGATTTTTTAACATTATCTTAATGTAAAATTCACGGGACCGGGTAAAAAATTTCGAATTAACCAGAATTTCGAATTAAACAAGTTCGAATTATTCAAGTTTCACTGTATAAAACACATTCTAATAATTTCTTATGACATTCTGTTGTTTACAATAATCTGCGAGCAATATTTGTTGCTTGTGAAATAGCTTACGTGAAAAATGCTTAATTTTTTTTCTTAATTTTTCTGTGACTTCATTCTCCCTTTCCTTGCGCCTACCAGTGGTTTTGTGCTCAGGATCCTAGTACAGTCAATCGGCTTTAATTCCAACAACCCTTTCTTTGCTCATTGTCCATTTTTTGAATATGTTTTAAAACACAATTTCTATAGATACAGTCATCGAAACAACGTTATTTATGGTTTTTACTCTAAAAAATTATGACGCAATTTAAAAATTATGGGTTTTGTTATATAAAAAAATTATCACTGTAAACTTAACTGTGAGAGCTGGAGTAATGTGTTTAATTTCATGCTCGAGCGCATATTTTAACATCTTCAATTTCAAGCGGACATGGCATTTTTCATTAATGGGATGTTAGCTAGAGGGGTCGTGTACAGTGTTCTCTTCTCACAAAGGAAAGTTTATGTTTTTTATGTATCAGAAATTTTATGTAGTGATTTTTTAATACGATATATTCCATTGGTGAAGTGTTAAATAGAAAAGAAAGCTGTCTAAGGTTGAAAAGGAATATATTAAAAGCCTTTGAAACTCTGGTCGTGTACGAAGAAAATTTTTTGTAATCACCTTGGTATTGGTGCAAGATTGATTGCACTTGGATCCCAGTTCTCCGTGGAATGCCTTCCATTAGGTCTTTTTAAGGAGTCTTAGCTCCTATTCCCATATTTACACAAGTTTCGGAGAAAATTATGGAAAACTTCGTATGATTAGGTCAAGCGTTTAGACCTGAGATCGAAACCGACACTACTTTTACCAATTCAGAGAACAGAACTTCTCGGCCACTACATATAATAACCTTGAATAATGTTTAGTAGTAAACTGGCGCCCTTTTTATCTAGATTGTTGGCGCCCTTTTTATTGAAATTGCCAGCGCCCTCTTTGAAAATTTTTTGTTGTTATTAGTTACGTTATGAGGTTTTTTTTTATGTTCTCCCCTTAATTGTAAATGATTATAATTTGAATTTTATTAAGATTTTTAATTTTTATTTTGTAAATATCAGAAAAGAGTTTTTATTTTATTTTTTTATTTTATTTTATTTATTTATTTATTTTGTGTATGGAACAGCTTTAGTATTGGATTCCTTTGGCAAAATTTGAAATTCGGAACCGAAGTTGCTCGGGCGTTTCTCGCCAAGATCTTTAATTGCATAATTGAGATAGCCAATTCAGTTCATCGCAAAAATGGCTTAAAATATTTAAAGTTACCAAAGGTTTCACATACTAAAACTGTGCGTTTTGTATTTATTTATTTATAATATTCTCTATTAAAGACTTCTGTGGTCACGAAATTTGGTGCGTAAATTGTTTGTATGCATCCGGCACTTATTGTAGCTGGATTTCACGAAATTCGAAATCCCCACCCCCCCTTCTCGGAGTCGGAGGGCAATAAACGGTATAACATCAGTATAACCCCACAGCTGAATTTGGCGATTTTTCTTTGGCGCCGTTCTGAAGGATAACGATGTCGTTCTGGACTGTTTGCGATATAATATGGCAGCCTAATATGTTGTTTATTTTGGATTTATGATTTTATGTTTTATGATTTAGATTATGATTTTATCATTTATCATATATGATTTATGATTTTTAGATTTATGATTTATCCATAATCGCCAACAAAAAAATCGCCAAATATCGTTGTGGGGTTATACTGAAGTCGTTTCCAATAAACATGTGTAAAAACATACTTTTCCGTTTGAATTCGCTTTGAATTATCTTAGAATGGCGAATTTTGGTGTGCAGATATTGATTAAGTGTGCGCATTATGTACATTAGTGTGATTTTGCAAAATTTCGAACTCACCCGCTGAGGAAGGGGAAGTAAGAAGTGGGTAAGTTGGACCGAAGACAGTGGAGACCCAGACTCCTCACTTTGCGAGCAAGAAAACCTCTAACAATCACAGCAAGAACTTAGGTTATTAATAAAGATATGGGATTTTGATAACTCATTTAAGTTCAATCTCCAGCGAAGCAGGCAAAGCCTGCTAGTATATATATATATATATATATATATATATATATATATATATATATATACTGTTAAACCGCAGAAGGATGATCCCTGGCATCTTCTGCGCATGAGTGAAAAGGGTTGGTCCATTTATAAAATAGGAATGTCCGTAGTATCTAGGGATGTGTTTGTTTATTTGCATGAAAAAATTATAAACTCACTGACTGCATTTCTTTTTCTTCTTTGAACTGATTCTTGAATATCTGGTTATTTAAATATTTTACGATTAATTAAAAGAAAGAAAAACTGATAATATTATAAAGGGGATAGTTTTAAGGTATAACTTTAGTATATCCCCATAGCTGAATTTGGCGATTTTTCTTTGGCGATAAAATATGGCAGCGATATAAGATGACAGCCTATATGTTGTTTATTTTGGATTTATGATTTTATGATTTAGATTATGATTTTATCATTTATGATTTTTAGATTTATGATTTAGCCATAATCGCCAACAAAAAATTGCCAAATGTCGTTGTGGGGATATATTAAAGTTGTTCTTTGAAGTGTGTAACACTAATTTAAAAATTATGTCAATTATTATTTACAAACTAGTATATAACCCCTTAAAAAATGACAAAATGTGAAATCAATTAAGGTAGTGAATCAATGAATTTTTCACTATATTTAAAGGGGACTAATGTGCAAGTCGTACCTGACGGGGAAGTTAAATCCTATTTCGTGAAGAATTTTTCTCAAAGTTTCTCTTTGATACTTAAAATTCATCTTTTCTTTGGGAATTGTAGGTACGATCTTATTTACATCGTAAAACTCATGTACTGTTCTTCGAATAACATCGCAATTAAATTATCCAGAGAAATGTTTTCGATGGTACTGTTCTTTTGCCGCTTTTTTGGTGATACAAACATTGGATTGTCTTCTCCTTTTGATTCTCTATGTATTCTTTAGTCGTGGCTTCTGATATATTAGTTATTTCACTCGCACGTTTCACTGATTGGGAAAGTGGAACAATAGCTTCTCCTTCTAAAGCTTCTTTATCGCAAAACTTTATTACATAATGTACAATGCGCTTCATTTCACTATGAAGAGGTTTAATACGAGAACTCGTACTACATGTATGATCCATTTCCAATATAAACAGACTGTTATATAGAAAAAAAAAAAAAAAAAAAAAAAAAAAAAAAAGCAGGAGTATTAATTATTCTACACATAACAGAAGAAACAAGAATAATAGAAAAATTTCCCCTCTCTCTTCATTGCTGTGTCTCCCAGAGCGTGAGTGGAATCATCCTGGCACTTTGCCAACCAGGTATCAATCTTCCGCGGGCCAAGAGTATATATATATATCAGCTAAAATTATGAAATCCAATTTTGCCAACATTATTTTTGCAGATATGTGTAATCTGTAAATCATATAAAAATTTTCTTAAACTTCAAAATTTTATTTATTTTATTACCATATTTTCATTAACTTCGATTCTTGCTTGTTTGTTTGTCCAGTACAAATCTTGCAATCGACTTTCAACTTCCCGACTAGCTAGACATTTGAAATTTTCAGAATAGCTCAAAAGACGGTGACAATGCATTTTTTTAATAATACTTTTAGCCAACTGTTTCGGGTCCTAGCTGCCTTCGGTAGCGTTTATATGATTCAACAGAGAATTTATTTAACTAACTTCTCGACTAACTAGACATTTGAAACTTTTTGAAAAGCTCAAAACACGATGACAATGCATTTTTTATTACCTTTAGTCAATTATTTCGGTTCCCGCTGCCTTCGATAGCGTTTATATGACTCAACAATCATATATCTTGTCGACTAGCTAAACATTTGAAAATTTTAGAATAAATGAGAACACGATGACAATGCATTTTTAAAATACTTTTAGCCAATTGTTTCGCGTCCCGCTGCCTTCGGTAGCTTTTATATTATTCAGAAATCGTATAACTTTCCGACTAGCTAAACATTTGAAACTTTCAGAATAACTCAGAACACGATGACAATGCATTTTTAAAATACTTTTAGTTAATTGTTTCGGGTCATCTCTGCCATCGGTAGCTTTTATACGAATAAAAAATCATATAACTTTCCGACTAGCTAGACATTTGAAACTTTCAGAATAACTCAGAAAACGATGACAATGCGTTTTTAAAATGGTTTTAGCCAATTGTTTCGGGTCCCCGCTGACTTCGGCAGCTTTTATATGAATGAACAATCATAACTTCCCGACTAGTTAGACATTTTAAACTTTCAGAATAGCTCAGAACACGGTGACAATTCATTTTTTTTAAACACTTTTTTTTAAATACATGCTTGCTTCGGGTCCCCGCTGCCTTCGGTAGCGTTTATAAGATTCAAACGAAAATTTAAAAACGTAGTACATAAAATGTTCTTCTTATCTTGTAATTATTAGTGCTAGAGGCCTATTTCAGTCGGTACAGTTGTCGAATTTTTATAATGCACCCTTAATTAGTGCTAAGGGCCTATTTCAGTCGGTTTATTGAATGGGGATTTATTGAATGAGTTCCCCCCAAGGCACAACTTTGACATGAGTCCCCCCCAAAGTACCCCTATTTCAGTCGGTACAGCGTTGTCGAATTTTTATACGTCACTCTTAATTAGTGCTAAGGGCCTATTTCAGTCGGTTTATTGAATGGAGATTTATTGATGAAGTCCCCCCAAGGCCCAACTTTGACATGAGTCCCCCCCAAGGTACCCCTAATTCAGTCGGTACAGAGTTGTCGAATTTTTATAATACACCCTTAATTAGTGCTAAGGGCCTATTTCAGTCGGTTTATTGAATGGGGATTTATTGAATGAGGTCCCCCCCAAGGCACAACTTTGACATGAGTCCCCCCCAGGCCCAACTTAGACATGAGTCCCCCCCCCAAGGTACCCTTATTTCAGTCGGTACAGCGTTGTCGAATTTTTATACGTCACTCAATTAGTGCTAAGGGCCTATTTCAGTCGGTTTATTGAATGGGGATTTATTGAATGAAGTCCCCCCAAGGCCCAACTTTGACATGAGTCCCCCCCCAGGCCCAACTTTGACATGAGTCCCCCCCAAGGTACCCCTATTTCAGTCGGTACAGCGTTGTCGAATTTTTATAATACACTCTTAATAGTGCTAAGGGCCTATTTCAGTCGGTTTATTGAATGGGGATTTATTGAATGATGTCCCCCCAAGGCCCAACTTTGACATGAGTCCCCCCCAAGGTACTCCTATTTCAGTCGGTACAGCGTTGTCGAATTTTTATAATACACTCTTAATAGTGCTAAGGGCCTATTTCAGTCGGTTTATTGAATGGGGATTTATTGAATGAAGTCCCCCCAAGGCACAACTTTGACATGAGTCCCCCCAGGACCAACTTTGACATGAGTCCCCCCAAAGGTACAACTTTGACATGAGTCCCCACAAGGCCCAACTTTGACATGAGTACCCCCAAGGCCCAACTTTGACATGAGTCCCCCCAAGGTACAACTTTGACATGAGTCTCCCCCAAGGCACACCTCCTCCTCATTGGGAAAAAGAGAAAAAACGTTGTTTTGTGGCTATAAGACAGTTTGGACTTCCAACGTTATTTGTTACAATATGTGCAGCTGAAACACATTGGTTTGATTTAATGAAAACTTTATCATGGAATTTAGATCGTCACGAAGTAACTGAAGAAGTATTTGTCGACATTAACAAGTTTAGCAGTAGGCCTCTGGCACTAAATTAAAATCTGTCAATGTCAGATTTTCATGTTTTAAATAATGAAATAATGTCGTGTCTGTATAATTTTTTAATTTTATTATTATTACGTTTTAGACTTTGAAGAAGGAGAAAACGTTTTCGAGGTACAGCAAGATGAGCTAATTAAAGTCCAAATTTCGGTTATTTTTGGTGACCATGAAGTCTTCAACTATACACGGAAGGTTACAACTCCTTCCAGCTCCTCCTTGCAACAGGTGTTAGAACAGATGAGTTTAATGGATCCTGATAACAAGTAAGTAGAACGTTTTGTACTAGCAAACCAGCGCGAAATTTTCGCCCTTTATTTCTTTTCTTATTTAATTTAAAATTTGAAATTCGTAAATCTTGAACCAATTTCACCACCAAATTTAAAGTTTTAATTCATCAGGAGCCATATTATTATTAGAAAATGCATAGTGTCGGGTGAAACGCTAATGATTGCACTGCTCGGCAAAAAAAAAAAAAAAAAAAAAAAAAAAAAAAGAGATCTGATACCATTCTTGCTGATTCTTATGTAAAATGACCTCCTGAATCCAAATATGACTCTCATTTTGCTGAGTCACCCACAGTTTTCTAGATACACCACCCCCTCCCTCAATTTATTAGTATTAATCTGTAAGTATTAATCTGAAAGTATTAATCTGTATTCGCTCGCCTGTGGAATCTTTCCCTACAAACACAACCTAAGTATATCCCTTTCATCCACATTACATCCTATGATGTCTATTTCATCCTCAAGATGTCCTATAAATGTCCTGGAAAGAAGATGTCTTTGTAGGGTTACTTCTTCTTTTTTTTGATGCCCCTAAGAATCCGCATTCACTTTCACCACTTCCACTGCTACCCCGGCCCCCAAACCCTTTTACGTCACATTTTGCATTATTTTTTAGATTAGCTCATATACATATTGTTTTAAAGCTAGAAATGATTATTTAATATCTGTATATATATATAAATTACGTGCCAACTTGAGAGATAGGATAGTTTTTATCTCAATTTATTGTCACAATATTGTTTTATTGCAATTATTTGTTAATTATAGACCTTTATTAAAGTTGCTCCAAAATATCTGTGAGTTCCATAAGTTTAATTGTTGCCAAAAAGAAAAAAAATACGAGTTCTTTTTATTTCGACATAAAAGTAAATACATTTAATCAAAAGTGAACGTTAAAAAATTATAAAAAGTTAAATTATACATCTCACGAAAATTGACGTCAAAATCAATTTAAAGATTTTATTCGCATTGATAAAGTATGTAGTTATACACAAGCGAAGTGTGACGCCACTGACAGTCTGTGAAATCAAGAAAAAGATTTCTTATGTTAATCGCCCATTGTATTTTTTTGTAAAAAATTAGTAAAAAACGAAGAAAATTATTTCCGGATTTTAATCCCCATATTTTTGTATAGATATGTATTATTTATCATGTGCATACGTTAGATTGAGTTATTTTGCTGTCAAATTGACAAAATTTTAATTTGAAATTTCAAAGCTCTGTCGTCCTTGGAGTTTTTCGTATTTGGCGATCAAAAACGTAACACGAAAATATACAAGCTAGATGTATATTTTCGTAATATGTATTGTGTGAAATATTGTTTCATATTATTCATTACTCTCTTAATATAAGTTGTTAAAATAACCATGATTTTTGAAAGGAATTAAATGTGTGCTCCATATAATTTGGCGATATTATTTTTTTTTCCGCCAAGGATGATAGATATGAAATTTATTCCGCTGCAACATGTTAATATCTTATATCAGATACATTATGTATATGCTACAATTTATTTCACGTGACACGTGTGTTAAAAATTTATTTACGACATAACCTTGCTTTTTCAATTTTTATTGCATTATTCTAATCTGTATCACTTAGTTTTCTTTAAGAAATTTGTGATCTATACATAACGTTCTAAATAAAAAGTAACTATTTCAATATTTTAAAGCTTATTTAAAAGTCTGTTTAATTTAACATTAAATTTTAAAACTTAATTTAAAACTTATTTAAAAGTCTGGAAGAGTTTAAGTCTGTTTATTTGTTTTGTAACGATAATCTATATGATCGATGTTCGAAACTTTAATTAATTATTTCTCTTATTTTTCTTTACTTTTTGTTTAATAACTTACCAATTTAACGTTCCTGACTAAATTTGTGATTTATATATGTATTTTGCATTAAACTTTGACTCATATTTATTGCTGAAAATGCGATCTTAAAATCTTGCAATTTTCTTATCTTAATCCTCAATGCTTTCCTTCTTGATTAACTTGAATTTACTATTAAAATTTTAACATACTCAGAATCTTCTCACCACTTCGTTAAAATATATTAATCTTTTCAGTAATATATTAATCAGATAATCCCCACAACGATATTTAGCGATTTTTTGTTGGCGATTATGGCTAAATCATAAATCTATAAATGATAAATGATAATCAAAAACATAAAATAATAAATCCAAAATAAACAACATATAGGCTGCCATATTATATCACAAACAGTCCTGAGCGACATCGTTATCGTTCAAAACGGCGCCAAAAAAAAAAAAAAAAAAAAAAAAAAAAATCGCCAAATTCAGCTGTGGGGATATACTGATACTGAAGTTATAATTATCCGAATATAATTACTGAAGTTATATTATAAGTTATAGTTGTAGGAAACAACTATAGTATTTCGCCACAGCTGGATTTGGCGATTATTGCTAAATCATAAATCTAAAAATCATAAAAGATAAAATCATAAGCTAAATCATAAATCTAAAATAAAAGCATGCAGGTTACCGTATTTTATTGCAAAGAATCCAGAACGACTTCGTTATCGTTCAAAAAGGCGCAAAAAAAAAAAAAAAAAAAAAATCGCCAAATCCAGTTGTGGGGAAATACTATATACCTTATCAAATTATCAACGTATTACTTAGCCGCAGCAACGCGTAGCCGGGTCTGCTAGTATATATATATAATCAATTATAATATTTCAGATTTCGAACTGAAAAAAAAAAAAAAAAAAAAAAAAAAAAAATCTGTGACTGAAATCTAGAAAATAAATTTTAGCTTTAGTAAAATCAGTTGTTGGGGAGTTCTAGAAATTCCCTTATAAGAATTTTAGAACGTTTTCCTATATTATCGTGGTCAAACTTAGTTACTAATCTCTACAAATAAATGAAAACATAAATGGCGAGTATTAGTAACTACAGTTCGAGTTTATGAGCCAATTCTAGAAAATGTAGCGAGAATTTCTCACAATACAAAAAATTCGTAATATACATAATATTGTTTCAACATCAAAACTAGTTGGCATAGGTGGACGCTGCTCAGTTCCCCATTATATATATATTCTCATAAATGTTTAGTACAGGATATTCTCTTAACATGATTATCATGTTAAGAGAAATGAATTTGACCAAACGCTTGACACAATGACAGAATGAAATCCCCGCCTAATAGGCTATCCACCGTTCACTTCAATTTATCTTATTTTAATCTATTAATTTATTTTATTCGAGTCAATTTCATAGTTTAGGTTTCATGCTACAATTCCCAATGTAACAATCTTAAAAATGCATATATTTATATGGAAAACTAGCAGGCTTTGCCGCTTCGCTGAGCACTATACTTAAATGAGTTATTAAAATTCCATATCGTTATTAATTAACCTGAGTTAAAGTTTCCTCTGTGTTCCGTAGAGGTTTTTCCCGCTCGCATCGTGAGGAGTCCGGGTCCATACTGCCTTCGGCAGCAACTCACCCGCTTCTTACATCCCCTTCCTCAGCGGCTAAGTTAGACTTTTTTCGAAATCTCACCACCAAAGTACATAATGCGTGCACCAAATCAACATACACACACCAAAATTCATCATTCTAAGATAATGTAAGGCGTATTCAAACAGGATAACGTGTTTTAACGCGTGTTTATTGCCCCCTCCCCCCCCCGACCTCAAGGGGTAAGGGGGCGAATTTCGTAAAATCCCATTGCAATAAGTGTCGGATGCATATAAACAATTTGCGCACAAAATTTCTTGACCGTAGATCCCATAGATTTCTCAGAACAAATTAAGCGCTAAAAGGTGTGTCTCAAGTTTGCCCCCTCGTAATCCCCCCCCCCCAAAAAAAAAATGTGTTTTTGGAAATATCGTAAGGAAGTCGCATAGACTCTTCTCAATATATTTGTTCCATTTTTGGTAGAGGTCTACTCAAAAATCAGGAATTTTCAATATTTCCCCCATCCCTTCTCTTAAAAATCGAAAATTCCTAAATGCAGATAATGTATTATTTGTACTCATGTCTAGTCTCCCCATGGGAAATTTCTTTACTGTGAAGTAATTAGGAGCCGAGTTATGCTTACAAACGTGTTTTTGTCTTTTGCCTCCACCAGAGGGGAAAGAAGAGTAATTTTGGAAATGTTGATATATATAATTTTAAATTGGTAAAGACCTAAATTCCTGCGAAGCGCCGTTGAATTCCGTCCAGCCGTTCTCAAGTGATACACGGACAAACGCGTTTTTGTATTTTGCCCCCAGGGGGGACGTGGGGGAATTTCTGAAAAGTTGATAGATATAATTTTAAGTTTGGTAAAGACCTAAATTTCTGCGAAGCGGAGTTGAATTCTGTCTAGCCGTTCTCAAATGATACCCGGACTGTTTTTGTCTTTTTCCCCCCACGGGGGAACGTGCGGGATTTTCTGAAAAGTTTATAGATATAATTTTAAGTTGAATAAATAATTCCTGCGTAGCGTCGTTGAATTCCGTCCAGCTGTTCTCAAGTAATACCCGGACAAACGTGTTTTTGTCTTTTGCCCCCCAGGGGGAATGAAGGGATATTTCCGTAAAGTTGATAGATATAATTTTAAGTTGGGAAAAGACCTAAATTCCTGCCAAGCGCAGTTGAATTCAGTCTGTCCGTTCTCAAGTGACACCGGACAAACGTGTTTTTGTCTTTTACCCCTAGGGGGGAACGGGGGGAATTTCCAAAAATTTGATAGACATAATTTTAAGTTGGGTAAAAACCTAAACTGCTGCGAAGCGCCATTGAATTCCATCCAGCCGTTCTCAAGTGATACCCGGACAAACGTGTTTTAGTCTTTTCCCCCCAGGGGGGAACGGGGGGGATTTCTGAAAAGTTGATAGATATAATTTTAAGTTAGGTGTTATAGCTGAGCCATTTTCAATTTCAGTGTATAAATTTGTTTATTATTTATCCTCTATTTTTTGTAAGTTCACGTGCTGAACAATATGTCAAAGAAAAAAAAGAGTTAAATGAATTTAATGCCTTTAATTTTTATGTAAAATATGAGCGCGTGCTATTTTAAAAATTTGTTAAAATGTAAAGATTATGTGATGCGTGTGGCATCGATGGTTTTTTTTTTTTTTTTTTTTTTTTGATTCAAGAAATAGAATAGAATAAAGTTAGCAACGATGTTAGTTGTATTTTTTCATATAGTTTGAGTTTTTAATTTTAGTGAACTACTTTTTACCGTAGGAATAATTTTACTATGTTTAATGTTATAGGGAATTATTATACGAGCATAAGAGATGCTACTTTAATAATTTTAAAGTGTAAATAAGTAGTATTGGCGTCCGCTTTTATGCAGTTTAATTTAGTAAGAGAAAAGCTAGGAATTTGCGGTGCTTATTCCGTTGCTTTACATAAAAATACTGGAGTCACTGCGACAGGACCTTTCAAGTGAAGTAAAATTATTTTGATTATATTAAGATTAAAAACATGTTTAAAACCGTTAAAGGATTTAAAAAAGAAGATTTGAAGTGGGTAGCCGAAGAGATTGGAGAGACTTTGCCTTCGACGTTCACAATAGCAAGCTTAATAGAGCTGATTTTAAATAGTAAAGAGTATGAAAAGGATCCCGAATTTGTGAAAGATATTTTAGAAAATGCTATAGCTGAAAGAAAAATGAAAGAAGAAAAACAAGAACAAGCTTTGAAAGAAGAAAAAACAAGAACAAGCTTTGAAAGAAGAAAGACAAGCTGAAAAAGAAGCTGAAAGAGAAGCTGAAGCGTTAAGGCTTGAAAGAGAAGCAGAACTAGAGAAAGAGAAATTAAGATTGAATCATGATTTAGAATTGGCGAGAATACAATCATCTGGGCAAATTCAAACTGATGCTATTTTAAGTAATTATGAAAATATTACTATGAGACGAAAATTTACTTTACCTAAGCTGGAATTCAGGAAATTTGGCGGGGAAATTAAGGATTGGTTGCCTTTTTGGAGCCAATTTGAACAAATCGATAAAGATGATAAAATTGCCCCAGAGGACAAGTTCCAGTATTTAGTACAAGCAACAATCGTTGGTTCACGCGCAAGAGAAGTTGTTGAAAGTTTCCCGCCAACTGGCGCCAATTATTCAAAGGCAGTGGAAAGTTTAAAGGCTCGTTTTGGCAGGGAAGATATTCTAGTAGAAGTGTATGTACGAGAGTTATTGAAATTGATAATATCTGTGCAAACAAAAGGTAGATTTGCATTAACTTCATTATATGATAAGCTTGAGTCATATTTACGGGCGCTAGAAACATTAGGTGTTACCACTGATAAATATGCCTCCATTTTATACCCTATGGTTGAGTCTTGTTTCCCAGCAGATTTTTTGAAGGCCTGGAATCGCTCGAATCTCTCTTCTTCTAATACGGATGCTAAAGGAAGGTTGAATAATCTGATGCATTTTTTGAAAACGGAAGTAGAAGGTGAAGAGAGAATATCTTTAGCTGTAGCGGGCTTCGGTTTGACAAAGCGTGAAGATAATAAATATTCTAAAAGGAAAAACAGTGCAAGTGCAGGCTATATGCGAAATAAGATATCGACAGCTGCAGGTTTATTGACAACGTCTTCTGCTTTAGATTTCAAAAGAGTATGCATTTTTTGCCAAGGCAAACATTTGAGCTCTGAATGCTTTTCAGCTCGAAAATTGAGTTTAACTGAGATGCAAAATATTGTAAAGGATAAAAATTGCTGCTTCGCTTGTTTGCTTGCTGCTTTGCTTGCTGCTTCTAATCATACAGTGAAAAAATGTCGAGCAGTTTTAAGATGCATTATCTGTTCTAAGAAGCATGTGCCTTTGATGTGCGATTTGCGTGATTCTCAAGGTAAAACTGCACAAGAAAAGGTTGAAGAAAATTCAGTCAGTAGTGAAGTAAACATGGCAAATTTTAATAAGCAAAGTGCTAAAGTATTCCTTCAAACCTTAAAAGTGAAACTCATCTCCGAAAACAAGCAAAAAACAGTTCGTTTATTGTTAGATTCAGCATCCCAAAAATCTTACATTTTGAAAAGTATAGCAGAAGAGATGAATTATACTCCAATTCGTCAAGAAAAAATGATGCATTCATTGTTTGGCGGAGTTACAACAAAGGAATGCCAGCATAATTGTTATAGAATAAAGGTTAAGGATATGAAGGAGAAGTTCACCTGTAATTTTGAAGTGATGAATCAAATTACTATATGTGAAAACATTCAACCGGTCACTAATGGTCCGTGAATTAAAGAGTTGAAAGAATATGGAATCGAATTATCTGATGTAAGTCATTGCCGTGAAGTTATCGAAATATTGATTGGCGCTGATATTATGGGAAAGATGTTAACTGGCAAAAGAAAAGTATTGACATCTGGTCTTGTTGCCATAGAAACATACCTTGGTTGGACATTGATGGGCAAAGCGCCTCACACCGAAGTCTCAACAGATAATTTAGCAATGATGGTGACGTCTTTGCTTGTAATGATGAATGAATGATATCTCAAACTGATATCTCAAACTTAGAAGCTGATGAAGCTGATATCTCAAACTTATGGAGATTGGATTTGATCGGAATAACAGATACTATAGAAAAGAAATCTAAAAGTGAGATTGACCGTCAAACAAAGGAACATTTCTTAGAGACAGTAAAAATTAACAAGGATGGTCGTTACGAAATTTGTCTTCCTTGGGCTGACGGCACATCTGCATTACCAGATAACTTGAGTTTGGCTGTAAGACGTTTGGAAAGTACAACTTCTAAGTTATTATCTAAGAACATGTACGGAAAATATGAAAATATATTTATGGACTGGTTGAATGAGGGGATCATAGAAGAAGTTCCTGCTACCAAAGTGAACTATTATGGTAATTATTTACCTCATCACCCAGTTATTAAAGAGACCAGTAGTGCAACACCTATCCGTCCGGTTTTCGATGCTTCAGCAAAGTTGGCTAACCATCCATCTTTAAATCAGTGTCTGCAGTGTGGCCCAAATTTGATTGAGCTTATCCCAGATATTCTCCTACGTTTCAGAGAAAGAAAATTTGGTGTAACCGCTGATATTAGAAAAGCGTTTCTTCAAATTAGCATTTGTGAAAAGGATAGAGATTTCCTACGATTTCTATGGTGGAAAGATCTAAAAGAGAAGAAACTTAGAGTATTTAGGCATGCACGAGTCGTTTTCGGTGTAAAGTGTAGCCCTTTTCTTTTATCATCAGTAATTGAATATCACATCAAAAATAGTGCAAGTTTTGAGGAAAATTTCAAGCAAAGGCTTTTGCACAGTTTTTATGAAGACAATGTCGCCACTAGTGTGCACAGTGAAGAAGATCTAAAGAAATTTATCTCAGACTCAAAGAAAATAATGGCAAATGGTGGTTTTGATTTAAGACAGTGGGAATACACTGGTGATCACGATGAATCATTGAACCAGAAGGAAACTCAAGTATTGGGTCTGATTTGGGATAAGGTTTCCGATACATTAAAAGTCAACATGAAATGGCTAAACGATTTCAACACAGAAAGGATTACCAAGCGAAGTATGTTATCGGCAGTTCATAAAATTTTTGATCCTTTTGGTTTTACTGCTCCGGTGATGCTTTATCCTAAATTGATGTTACAGAAAGCTTGGAAATTAGGAATTAATTGGGATGACGAAATAACTGGTGATTTACAAAAAGAATTCCTATTATGGTTTCAAGAACTTAAATATTTAAATGATGTTAAGATACCAAGACATATCCAGATCACTCCAGAAAACTTACATGCATGCACAATTCATACTTTCGTTGATGGAAGTAAAGATGCTCACGCAGCAGTAGTATTCTTGAGGATAGAAAAAGAAGATCAAGGGGAAATAATTCTGCTTGCTGCCAAGTACCTAGTTGCGCCTTTAAAAAATACGACTGTACCAAGAATGGAGCTATTAGCGGCTACTATTGGCGCTCGTTTGGCGGAAACTGTTGTGGATGCTTAGGGTTGGCAGGAAATGAAGCGATATTACTGGAGCGATTCCTCAACAGTGCTTGCTTGGATATCAAGAAATGAGAGCTGGTCTGTGTTTGTCAGAAATCGGGTTCAAGAGATTCAGAAATTAAGCAGTCCTTCATCATGGAAACATATACCAAGTGAGAAGAATCCAGGAGACTTGCCGTCTAGAGGCTGTAAGGCTAAGCAATTAGCTTTAATCAGATGGTGAGAGGGCCCACATTGGATGAAAGATTCAGCAGAATTTAGAAACCACATGAATACTTCCGATGAAGATTGGGATGAGGAAGAAATTCAGAAAGAAAGGTCAAAGTCTACTTGTATGTTGACGAAACCTGAATTTCCATCCAACAATAACCGGTATTACAGCTACTTTTCAAGTTATGAAAAAATCATACGTTTAGTTGCTTGGATTCTTCGCTTTAAGCCTAATTGTTTAAATCCTGATAAGAAGAGTAAAGGCGAATTGACGGCTACTGAATTTCGGGAAGCTGAGATAAAAACTCTACGTATGGTTCAAAAGGAATCTTTCTCTTCGGAAAGTGATGAAAGATCAAAGACATTACAAACCTGTAAGGATGAGCAAGATGTCATTCGTTTGAAAACTAAAGTAACTTACAGGAAAGATAGTGAAGATTTTCTCCATCCCATAATTCTCCCTTCAAAGCATGAAGTTGTTAAGCGACTTATTTTTTATATTCATCTAAAGAACTGTCATGCGGGGTTACAAATCCTCTTAAATTTGCTTAGAGAAAGGTATTGGATCCTCAACGGAAGAAAGAGTGTAAAGCTTGTGTTAGCCAGCTGTGTGATTTGTAAAAGGTTTAATTCAAGGGCTTTATGGACATCTAGTGCTCCTCTACCTGAAAACAGAGTAAAAGATTCTGCCGTATTTCAAGTTACAGGCATAGATATGGCTGGTCCTTTGTATCTTAAGAACGATAAGAAGAGTTGGATTTTGATTTTCACATGTGCTGTATATTGAGCTGTTCATCTAGAGCTAGTGACCTCTGCTTCAACAGATGCATTTCTGATGGGTTTGAGAAGGTTTGTGGCTCGCAGAGGAAGATGCTCTGTTATCTACTGTGATAACGGAACAAATTTTGTTGGCGCAGCTAATTTATTGAGAAGCTTAGATTGGCAACGTATACAAAAATATGGGTCTGTCAACTCCATAGACTGGAAGTTTAACCCGCCAACGGCGGCGTGGTGGGGTGGCTTCTGGGAGAGGCTGATTAGGGTAATAAAAGACCTCCTGAAAAGAGTCTTAGGACGCGTCTGTCTTACGTACGAAGAAATGACAACACTTTTAGCTGATGTTGAAAGTGTAGTGAATTCAAGGCCTCTAACATACCTTTCTGAAGATGCGACTGTAAAGCCTATCTCCCCATCTATGTTTCTTCAAGATGTTCACGAAATTCAGCTTACAGATGTTGATGCAGTTGAACAAAATTCTCTATCAAAGAGGCTCAGATACAGGCAGTCCCTACTCAGAGCTTTGAGACATCGATTCAGATCCGAATATTTGGGTGCTCTCATACAGCGAGCAAATAGAAAACAGTCAGAAAAGGGTATCGCTGTCGGAGATACTGTATTAATTGGATCTGACAACAAGAAACGAATCCACTGGCCACTAGGCCGTATCACAGAGCTTATTCCTGGAAAAGATAAGAAAGTTCGACTTGTAAAGGTTCAAACTTCGCAACATGAACTTTTACGACCTATTCAAAGATTATATCCTTTAGAAGTAACATCATCAAATAATAGTTCAAAACTGAAAGATGCATACCATTCAAAGGAAACCTCTGCTCAAACTGTTAAACCCGTTGTAACTTCAGAAGAGGAACCAGTCAGATATAGCAAAGTGGGAAGGAGAATTAAAGTCCCTGAAAGACTAATGTATTGAGAACTACACCTGCAACATTTGGTTTTGATTATAACCTATAATCAAAAGGTGGGAGGATGTTATAACTGAGCCATTTTCAATTTCAGTGTATAAATTTGTTTATTATTTATCCTCTATTTTTGTAAGTTCACGTGCTGAACAATATGTCAAAGAAAAAAAAGAGTTAAATGAATTTAATGCCTTTAATTTTTATGTAAAATATGAGCGAGTGCTATCTTCAAAATTTGATAAAATGTAAAGATTATGTGATGCGTGTGGCATCGATGGTTTTTTTTTTTTTTTTTTTTTGATTCAAGAAATAGAATAGAATAAAGTTAGCAACGATGTTAGTTGCATTTTTTCATATAGTTTGAGTTTTTAATTTTAGTGAACTACTTTTTACCGTAGGAATAATTTTACTATTTTTAATGTTATAGGGAATTATTATACGAGCATAAGAGATGCTACTTTAATAATTTTAAAGTGTAAATAAGTAGTATTGGCGTCCGCTTTTATACAGTTTAATTTAGTAAGAGAAAAGCTAGGAATTTGCGGTGCTTATTCCGTTGATTTACATTAGGTAAAGATCTACGTTTCTGCCAAGTGCCGTTGATTTCCGTCCAGCCGTTCTCAAGTGATACCCGGACAAGAAAAGCGACATACAGACACGATGACACACACACACACAGGCAAAATTTTCTGAAGTCATTTTCGGCTTTCATGGTGTGTGAAAAGTGAAGATATCGCAAAATTTTTTGATTCCGACAAATTTACAGACAAAAGTCTGATTTTATTAATATAGATTTTCAATTTTGCTATATTCATAAAATCTTAAATTACGAAAAACTTACGAAATTTTCCTATTAGAATATTTGTATTCAATCATGTTCAAACAAGTATCATAAATGTTATTCTGAAGATGTATGATATATTTATGGTCCTCAAGTTAAACGTTTAGGCTCAATTTTGACCTAATCTGCCATTATAAGTAAATCGTAAATTCCAACTAACTTACGAATTTTTTAAATTGGATAATTCATAGTCATGATATTAAAGCCAGTATTCTAAATAATATTTCAAAAGTAATCTGACATCTTTAAAATGAAAATATCTCTCAAGATTGACGTGCATGTGAAATTTTGCCCTTTTCTGTCATGTTAAGAATTTCGTAAATTTCCAATAACTTATGAAATTTTTATATTGGGAAATTCATAGTCAATGATATTCATGACAGTATCCTAAATAATAATTAAAACATCTTTCCGATGATAATATCCCTCAAAATTGACATTTACGTGAAATGTTGCCCTATTTTGCCATATTAAGAAATTCGTAACTTGCGAAATTTTCAAATTAGCATGTTTATAGCTACTGGTGATCATTCTGGCATCAAAGCTAATATTTTAAAACTTGTCTGACATTTTTACAGTAAAGGTTTTCCATGTAATGCACGTTAAAGTGAAATTTTGCCCTATTCTCCTATGTTAAAAATTTCTGAGTCTCTGAGACAATTTGTTCTTGAGATATCGTGTACACAGACTAACATACTAACACACTAACGGACTAACGGACTGACACACTAACAGACACCCCTACAGACAGACACCATACAAATTTTGTCAAATTTGGAATCCTCACACCTGAAAACGTGTAAAAAAGTAAAAAAAAAAAAAAAGAGGTCGAAAATTTTCGCGATTACCTAAGTTACCTATACCTGTATAGTATGAAAGGGAACTAAAAATTATTGACAAGAAATTCTGTATTCACTTTATTGTTACCTTATACTTATACGCATAATTCGTAATCTGTATTTCTAGTTTAGAGAATCAGAAAATGACTACTTATACGTTCTATAATAGATGAAGGCGGTATATATTTTATTTTTCTCAGTGCATGTTTTCACTCAAAATTAAACAAAATATGTGAGTTAAGTAAATAAATAAATCAAAGATGTAGTAAAAAAAATTTAATACTTTTTTTTTTCTAATAATGGAAAAACTGTAATAACAGTAAAACAAATTCCATGCAGTTTTTGATTGATAACTTGTGTTATTAGCAGTTAAAGAGACGCTGGTAATTTCATTAATACAAGCTAATGAACATAAATTTTAATGCTATTTTGTAACTTACTGTATATTAAAAAAAAAATTAGAAATTTAGCAAGGTTACAAAAATATACCGCACTACATTGTTAATAACAAATTGTTAAAAGTTTGCATTTCGTTTACTATTCTGAGAGATGTGATCATGATTTTTTCAGTAGGTGTTTGTAAATATTTTAACTACCACAAAAAAAAAAAAAAAAAAAAAAAAAAAATGTAGAAGTAGATGAAGAAGAAGTGTTACATATGTTTAAGATTTGTGTCTGTCTGTCTCTGTGAATATATTGTTGGGTGTGTTTGCCTGCAGCAATGTAGCTCTTAAACAAAAAGACCGGTTTATTATTATTATTATCATTATTATTATTATTAACTAGCAAACCCGTATGAAATATTCGCACTTTATATCTTTTCTTTTTTACCTTTAAAATTTGAAACTCATAAATGTTATACCCATTTCACCACCTAATTAAAATTTTAATTTACCAGAAGCCAAATTATTATTAAAACCAAATTAATATTGTACAATAGTGAAACCAAAATCATTCAAAGAAAGGTTTCCAAATAAAATTCATGATTCACGACCCAATTTTTAAACTTCCACAAGCAGTAAAGTTTTCATATAGGACTCCCGCGACAAATTTTTCTCGTCATTTTAGCGGTGATTTTCTATTAATTTTGATATATATGTATATATATTGTTTAAAAATAAATAAATAAAATAAAATACTACTTTGTTTATATTTTTTATGATTGTGTTTTTTAGTCAATTTATGATACAAAAGTTCCTATTCTGTATATATCTTTAAAATATTGCTAGGTTTTAAATGACGCTTGCAAAGATTCTGAAGAAACAACAGTTAAAAATACATTTTTTCGTAAAATAGTCTCATCAGACAAATGTCCTCATTTTCCCTGTAAGCCCATTGAGCTATGTCCGCGTGCTTAAATATTGTCCATATATAAATATTATTTTTTTAAATTCTATTTATCGTATCGTTTCGACAAAAAATAATTGAAACTGATCCACGTTAGAAAAATATTATATAGATTATAAGAAAAAAAAAAAAAAAACTAGTTGGCATAGGTGGACTCTGCTTAGTTCCCCACCATATTTATGTTCTCGAAAATTTCTAGTGCGAGACATATTATAATCATGTTAAAATAAATGAATTTCAGCAAATCTTGATACAGTGACAGAACGAAATCCCCGCCTAATAGGCTATCCACCGTTCACTTCGATATACTTATCTTATTCTAATCTATTAATTTATTGTATCAGTGTCAATTCCGTTGTTTAGTTTTCATGCTACTATTTCCAATGCAATAATCCTCAAAATTCATATTTATATGAAAAATTTACAATTTCGCTATGTTGATAAAATCATAAATTACGAATAATTTACGAAATTTTCCTGTTAGAATATTTGTATTCAATCATGTTCAAACAAATATCATAAATGTAATTTTGAAATGATCTAGCCTCAAAATGGAAGTTTATGCTCAATTTTACCTTATTCTGACATGCTAAGTAAATTGCAAATTCCAAATAACTTACGAATTTTTTAAATTGGAAAATTCATAGTCATTAATATTCTGCCAGTGTCATAAATAATATTTCAAATGTAGTCTGACATCGTTACGATGAAAATGTCTCTCAAAATTGACGTTTATGTGAAATTTTGCCCTATACTGCCATGTTAAGAAATTCGTTAATTTCCAATAACTTGCGAAATTTTCAAAGTAGCATATTTATAGTTACTTATATTCATTCCGGCATCAAAACTGATATTTTAAAACTGGTGTGATATTTTTACAGTAAAAAGGTTTTATTTAATGCACGTTTAAGTGAATTTTTTTCCTATTCTCCCATGTTAAGAAAATCGTAAATTTCTAATAACTTACAAAGCTTTTTAATTCGAATGTTGCAACTAAATAGGGTTCTTTCCAGTATCGAAAGTAATATTTTAAAACTTCTCTGATCTCTCTGCGATCATTTGTTTGTGAGATATCGTGTAAACAGACTAACAAACTAACAAACTAACAGACTGACACACTAACAGACTGACACACTAACAGACACCCCTACAGACAGACACCATACAAATTTTGTCATTTTCGGATTCCTCACTCTGAAAACGTGTAAAAAAGTAAAAAAACCGAGGTCGAAAATTTTCCCGATTATCTAAGTTCTCCATACCTTATAGTATGATGGGGAACTGAAAGAAGAAAAAAAAAAAAAAGAAAAAAAAGCTTTTTTTATACCAGGTTTTTAAATTTTCCGTTAATCATAGCTATAGAACTACATTAGCACTTTATCAAAGAGGATAAAATTTTTAAATTGATAATGACATAAATTTTCGTGAGACGCATAGTTTAACATTTTAGAATTTTTTAACCTTCACGTTTAATGAAATGCATTGTTATGTCGAAAGAAAATGAACTCGTAGTTTATTTTTTGATAACAATTAAATTATAGCTAAAATTTTAATAGCTATTTTTTAAGTTATTAGGACATAGCCTCCGAAACTAGATGTCTGTCGCGTAGCTCTGAAAATTGGCAACAGTTGAAGTGGTAGACAGCGCCACCGGGTAGAGATTGCCCTACTCTTTTATTCAACAGCCACCAAAAATTTTTAAAAAGAGGAAAATGATATATATAAAAGGCGAATTGAATCGAAGAAACGTCGATTATATATATATATATCATACATCACTTCTTAAAATTATTGGTGACATTTGAATAAAAAAGTCGTGCAATCTGTACCAGGTGGCGCTGTCTACCGCTTCAACTGTTGCCCCGTTTTCGAGCCACGCGACAGGCATCTAGTTTATGTGACTATGATTAGGTGGTTATTTGTATATCTAAATTAATTAAAAGAAAACTAATCAAAAATTCGAAAATCGGACTTCGAAGTATTGTGTTGTCGTCGAGCTCTGAGCTATTCTGAAAGTTTAAAATGTCTAGCTAGTATGGAAGTTAGCTAAAAGTCTACTGCAAGATTTCTACCGGGCAAACAAGAATAGAAGTAAATGAAAATAAGGTAAAATGCTGATTCAATATGGACGAATTTTAGCTGTTTCAGGTTAAAATCTGTTGGATAGATTTTTTAAAAACTAAATATGTAAAATGTCACTTTTCAGGCGCACTGTGCACTGATATTTAAAATTTCGCGAGCTGGTAGTCTTCCAAATTCAAACTGACAGTAGATGGTCACGTGATTTTTTCTTTTTGTGTGCGTGATTAAAGTATAAAAAGTATTTTTTAAGAAAAACGCAGATTTTCAACCGATTTCGACAAAAATTTTAAATTGGCTAAAAATAGTGATTATTTCAATTTCGAAAATTGCTAAATTAGGTTGAAAATTAGAGATTTTATAGAAAAATAATATATAATTAAATTCGGAGCGAGACAGGTGTTGCTATTTTATAATTTGCGAGCACATTTGTTGCTTCCAGTAATTAAGTAATGCATAAACGTGTGATGAAAAGCCATTACATCACAATGATGGCTTTTCATCTGATTTAAAAGATGGTCTTCATAGAATTTCAAGACATGCTTAGATTTCAAAACCGCCGATTTTTTAAATACACAGTACCCGCCGTTTATTAAAATCACATTCGTTCAGAGCAAAAGAGATTTTATTAAGCGGCTGATTTTTATATCCGGCACTCAAGAAAAATGTATTATCTGTTGTTACCAGAATTTGGGAAGAAATTTCAAAAGGTACCAAAAAATGGAACTAATAAACAATATTAATTAATTCTTAAGAGATAATTATTTGATTGTTCCTTCAAAACAAGTGAATTAAACACATACCAAGTTTCAATGTGCTCTCCTTTGAGGAAAATTAACAATGCTTTGTTAAAAGTTCACGCTTTTCTTTTAAATTTAAAATATTTTCGATTAAGCTTCTTGCTTATTTCAGAAAAAGAACTAAAAATTGTTTTTTAATTAAACATTATAAAAAGAATCACTTGCAAATCAAATCAAATTTGTAACTTTCTACCGCGCTTTGAAAAATACATTCCTTGAAATTATTACTGACAAATGATGGGGCGTGTTTAATTGCTGTAAATGTAAAAATTAATGTTGTAAATGTAAAATTTTCGTGAAAGAGAGATAACGGAGGGATTGCTGTATTTTATTTCAAAAATAAAATGTCACAGTGTAAATAAAAATTTGTTAACGTGCATAAATGACTTTTTTACTGCTGAAGGGATTTTTTTTTTTTTTTTTTTTTTTTTTTTTTTTAGTTTATTAACCGGCGATGCTGATTTTATGAGCGGCTGTTTTAAAATTAGTTTGCATTGGTTTGGAAATTTAATCATTGTCCTGGAAATTTAATCAGATTAAGCGACTGATTTTATTAACCAGTGAATTTATTAAGCGGCGGTTACTGCATTCCAATAACTGTATTCTGTAGGCTAATACATACCATTAACAAAATTTAACTAAAATATTCTTTAACCTTATTTCTTGCGACCATGATAGTCAAATAACTATCTCTCGGCCAATTTTGCATCCCTCCAAACTTTTGAACTCGGCCTCACTGCTTGTCGTAGGAAACGTGGTCGCACTATACATAACATTGTGTTTTTTTTTTTTTTTTTTTTTTTTTTTAAATCTAAGTTGATCGTTTGGATAACGGAATTGTGATAGCTCTCCGACGAAATATCGGGTTCTCATTCTGGTTCAAGCATTGATGTTTGTAGCGGCTTAGAATCCACAGCAAATCGCAAATCCTGGACTAATTATCCAAAGGAGCAAAAAGTGTCTGTAGGTTGGCAAACCAAATCAAATCGATATATTGGAACAATACACACCAGATTATACGAAACAATTTAGTTTTATTTCAGGTGTTTCTGCAACAGGCGGGAATGAAGTGAAGAGGAGAGCTTCCTCTCCGCTAAATATTTTGAGAAATTAAAGTAAATTATTTTCTCATTTTTTTTTCCTTACAGGGTTCAGTTCACAGTTTCAGAAGGAAAGCCATACGTATCTGGTTTTGGTAGTGTTCAAGATAGCGTTGAAGACGGCTTATTCTGGTTTATTTACAGGAAACCATTGTCATCGGATGGTGATTTGGTTCTCGTCCCACAGAGTAAGTAAATAAGAGCATTTTAGTTTTTTTTTTTTTTTTCAGACATAGACATATTGCAATTACATATCTATTTTTATCTATCTATCTATCAATTTCCCCCTCTCTCCATATACACACACAAACATATATATATATATATATATACATATATACTGTTATTTGAAAACAAATAAGTTGGTGCAAATTTTAATATGTCGATATCCTCCTAAACGAAATTTAAGTATACTTTTAAAAATTGCACTTTAAGATTGCGGCCACATTAAATAAGAATTCTACTTTTTATTACCCTAAAAATCTTTTAGTTCTACACTTTTAAATATTTGAAGAGTTCGTTCGACAATCACCTATAACATGCCTATTCAGTTGTGTTTTAAAGAATGTAAAAGTTAGCTAGCTGTGAAGAGCTAACGCTCTTCAGATAATTTGAGTGTTATAAATACACTGATTCTCATAATTATATGTACACCCGTTTTTCTATATTAACTGAAAACTGAACACTGATATTTTAACAAATATATTTTTTATTAATTTGAATTTTATTAATAGACTATATTTAAAAAGTTTTATCGTTTTTCGATAATAAAAAACTTTAAATACGGTCAAAAAGATGACTTTTCATGTGTTCACAATCATAAATTCAGCTCCAATCTTAGTATATATATTTTTTTTTTTTTTTTTTTTTTTTTTTTAATGTTATTCTTCAAATTAATATTTTATGGAGTCTCTTTTTAGGGTGAAACAGTCAGACATTCTCTCTGTTATATATGTATACATTTTTTTTTTTTTTTTTTTTTTTTTTTTTTTAACATTCAGTTTCAATACCATTTCCTACAGCGTAGATGATAATCTCAATACATTTAAACTATTTAAAATACCTTTCCACTTGCATGCACTTTTCTAATATGATAAGCTAAGGTTTTTTTTTTAACTTTTAGGCCACGGGAAAGGCAATAATATAGAAGTTTCTTTCTTCAAACTATTTCCTATTTATCTAGAAGTAGAGCAAAGATGTAATTATCCCCCAAAATCGAACAGAAATCTGAGAATTCCACGTTTAAAATTTGTGGATATTCTCTTGATGTTCATAATAATCGACATTTAAGACTGCGTTTAGTCTTAAATTTCGTCTAAAAGAACATATAAATTACGTCCGCAAACAAGAAACCAATAAATCGGCTATTTCTAAACATTGCTGGGAGGAAAATCATAATTTTAAATTTAATTCAGCTAAAATAATTTGCAGACCTAAATCCATTCATGAACTCGATTTCTTTAAAG
Source organism: Salticus scenicus (assembly GCA_963930645.1). Taxonomy (NCBI): domain Eukaryota; kingdom Metazoa; phylum Arthropoda; class Arachnida; order Araneae; family Salticidae; genus Salticus; species Salticus scenicus. The sequence continues at coordinate 275,748 of CAWVNO010000717.1, read as the reverse complement.
CTTTTCATATTTATAAAATTTTTAAAAAACTTGTAAATTGTGATTTCGCTGTTCCCTATTTGTCTGATTGTTGGAAATTTTACATTCAGTCCACATTTCCTTAATTTTTCTACTGTTTATACAGCTAACATTCCTAAATTCCTATTGGCCACACTGTCCAACCTTTCCCGTAATCCTATTGGTTGAACTAAATTCGGTCCCTCTCCTATATATACGAGCACTTCTCCTGATTCAGAATTCTTTATGCACTGAAGAAGGTACGCTTAAGGCTAGCGAAACAGCTGTATGCATCGGGAATAATTTTTTTTTTTTTTTTTTTTTTTTGCGTTTCTGACGTAGTAATTTATTTGTGTTTTAATATTTCAACGCCAAGTCTCTTGTTGTTAATAGTAACAAAATAACTGAAAAGCAATTTACAATTTTTGCATTTTTAATATTTTTAACCTATTTTTCAAACTATTTTTAATATTTTTTAAAGTCTAGAACAAGGTAAAAGGAATAGTAAATTATTTTCTGCATCAAAAATACTGTATAATTTTCAACTATTTTTCATAAATTTGTAAAGGTTTAGAAGGAGTTAAAAATAGTAATAAAGTAAAATTATATTTTGTGTATTTAACACGAAGATCGGCAAGGTCACTTTCTTGAATAAAAAAATTTAGTAATCGTTTGCAGTGATTATCATCAATTGAATAATAAGGAGATAGCATTATAAAAATAGTGTTAAAAAACTGTTATAGTGATATAGCCTTATAAAACTATTTTTATAACGCAGAGGGAGAGGGGTTGCGTTTCCAGACTTTAATTTTATTTTCCACCAGTAATTAAGAAATGTAATTTCGGTTATAGTTAATTGCTACACTTTAATAGAAAACTATCAATAATATCACTGTTAAAAATTTCTGTAATAAAAATTCGGGCGCACAAATATCCCTGATAACGTTATCTCCGTATTACTCAGTTGACGATAATCACTGCAAACGATTGCTGAATTTTTATATTAAAAAAGTGGCATTCAAAAAAGTGACTGCGCCAATCCCTGTTTACATAATATTGATTTTTAGCGATTTTTCACAATATAAAAGAAAATTCTTATTTCAGGTCCTGTTGATATTGAGGTCAGTGAAACTGATGAGATAATTTTGTGGCACAGATCGGAACCATAACCCGGCAATAAAGACATTTGATTGAACACAATTCATTAGGTCAAGAGGATTAGCTATTTCCACTTTTGCAACACAAAATATTCTGAACCTCTTGTAAATAAATGAATTCATATACGTTCTAATAAAACTTTACTTTCAGTATGGTATTTCTGCCGGACATTTAGTAATTTTTCGTTCAAGAGAATACGTTAAATATTAAGTAGTACTAAAAATTTTGTAGTATTTAAATTTTGATGGTTCTTGTTTTTTTTTTTTTTTTTTTTTTTTTTTTTTTTTTTTTTTTTTTACAGGACAGTTTGACAAACAGCTCTTGTTTCCTGCATTTTGACATGATGTAATTATCAGATTTGCCGATATTTTAATTTATTATGAAGTAATTTTAACCCCGCCTCTATTTCATGGCACTTTTATTTTAGAGCAATGTTTTCTTATTTTATCGTATTATATATATACGATAAAATAAAATACGTAAAAACTTATTCTGAATATAAAGTGCTGCGAAATAAATGTGGGCTCCTGCTAAAAATGATCCAGAACAAATTAAAATCTTGACATCTATGTAATTATTACTGGATTCCGTATCTTTGATAAGTAAAGTTAAACCGCAGAAGGATGATCCCTGGCGTCTTCTGCGCATGAGTGAAAAGGTTTGGTCCATTTATAAAATAGGAATGTCCGTAGTATCTAGGGATGTGTTTGTTTATTTGCATGAAAAAATTATAAACTCACTGATTGCATTTCTTTTTCTTCTTTGAACTGATTCTTGAATATCTGGTTATTTAAATATTTTACGATTAATTAAAAGAAAGAAAAACTGATAATATTATAAAGAGGATAGTTTTAAGGTATAACTTTAGTATATCCCCATAGCTGAATTTGGCGATTTTTCTTTGGCGATATAATATGGCAGCGATATAAGATGACAGCCTATATGTTGTTTATTTTGGATTTATGATTTTATGATTGAGATTATGATTTTATCATTTATGATTTTTAGATTTATGATTTAGCCATAATCGCCAACAAAAAATTGCCAAATGTCGTTGTGGGGATATATTAAAGTTGTTCTTTGAAGTGTGTAACACTAATTTAAAAATTATGTCAATTATTATTTACAAACTAGTATATAACCCCTTAAAAAATGACAAAATGTGAAATCAATTAAGGTAGTGAATCAACGAATTTTTTGCCAGCTTCGCTGGTCACTATATTTAAAGGGGACTAATGTGGAAGTCGTACCTGACGGGGAAGTTAAATCCTATTTCGTGAAGAATTTTTCTCAAAGTTTCTCTTTGATACTTAAAATTCATCTTTTCTTTAAGTACAGGAATTAATTTGGGAATTGTAGGTACGATCTTATTTACATCGTAAAACTCATGTACTGTTCTTCGAATAATATCGCAATCAAAATTATCCAGAGAAATGTTTTCGATGGTACTGTTCTTTTGCCGCTTTTTTGGTGATACAAACATTGGATTGTCTTCTCCTTTTGATTCTCTACGTATTCTTTACTCGTGGCTTCTGATATATTAGTTATTTCACTCGCACGTTTCACTGATTGGGAAAGTGGAACAATAGCTTCTTCTTCTAAAGCTTCTTTATCGCAAAACTTTATTACATTATGTACAATGCGCTTCATTTCACTATGAAGAGGTTTAATACGAGAACTCGTACTACATGTATGATCCATTTCCAATATAAACAGACTGTTATATGGAAAGAAAAAAAAAAAAAAAAAAAGCAGGAGTATTAATTATTCTACACATAACAGAAGAAACAAGAATAATAGAAAAATTTCCCCTCTCTCTTCATTGCTGTGTCTCCCAGAGCGTGAGTGGAATCGTCCTGGCACTTTGCCAACCAGGTATCAATCTTCCGCGGGCCAAGAGTATATAGAAATTTCTTATCAAAAAATAAACAATAAAATACAGGGATGTTTGCTATCCGGATTTTTTGTTTTTACCCCAGTATTTGCGTATTGTACTTTTCGTTACAGTTAATTGATAAAAATTACTAGAAAACTATCAGCATAGATGCCAACATCCTAATTAATATTCCGTTGTATCATCAGCATCGCATTATTTTTTACACAGTATATATATTTTTTCTTTTTTTTAAATATTCTCCTTTTTATTGAATCATAATTGCATTTGGAGAATATCATAGCTGCCAATATTTTAATTTATTCTGGAGTACTTTTACACACACCTTTATATCGTACCACTTTATTTATAGAAAAATTTTCTTTAGTACATAACAAATTACTTTTAAAAAATAAGTGGTACGAATTAGAGGCGGGGCTAAAATTACTCTTGAATAAATTAAAATATTGGCAGCTATGGAATATCAGCCTATAAATTTACTGATGGGAGAAAAAGTGCGGGGCTAACAACACAACAGAATATTAATTAAGATGTTGGTAGGTATGCTATCAACAATGTAACTGATAAAAAAAGTTCTCGTCCAAAAAAAAAAAAAAAAAAAAAAAAAAAAAATCTCAAACACCCCTAAAAGTATCATTTTATTTGTTTTTCTATGTCATAATGTTCAATAGATTAAATTAAAAAATTTTATTAAAAAAAATATAGTACACGTATGAAAGACTTCGCTCTTTTTTCAGGACACTTTCAGGGATGGGAAATGTCCGCATTTTTTGCTTCCACTCTTATATAAAACTTCTGACCGTATTCTTACAGTAACGTGTCGTGTTTAAATATCATAGAAAGCGTTGTATAAAAATAGAGATGGCAAAAAAGGCGAAAATTTTTTCATCCATTTAAATATCCCAGAAAAAGTTGAAGACTTATAGTAAAATAAAAACTTAGTATAGTAATGTACAAGGTGATCCAAAGTCACAATAAATAAATAAGTAAATGTTATTCAAAAGAAAAAGTCCTTTTTTTTTTTTTTTTTTTTTTTTTTACGTAAAAACATTTATTACCAAATTAGCTTATGTTTTCTCCATCAGGTGGCATTTTAATTGTAAAGTTAACTTTTTACAGTGGCACAACTAGGACTATAAATGTTCATTGTGAGGTCCGTAAAACATTGCTCATTGGGAATTCTCATAATAAAGTAACAATGTTTATCTATTAACAATATGACGACTTTCTTTCTAGAGTGATTAACAGCAATAAACAATATATATTTAATTAAAAAATTCTCTAACATCTGAAATCAGATAAACCAGTTTTCGCAATATGGCATCATCTGAGAAGGCATCCTCCTTCTCAAATGAGAAATCTCGGAAAATGGTGTTTCAAAAAATAACTCTACCATTTTTTTTTTCTTATTTTTTAACTCACTATGTAAACTTGGTTTTATATATCTTTACACGTGCATCACGTTTCTCTTACCGGAAAAATTTCAGGTTTCTACTTCGTTAAGTCATTTTTATGTCTTCTGATCACGTAATCTAAAAAAAAAAAAACCTTGTGTGAAACAACCACACAACTTCTATTAACACTACTGCGAGTATTATAAGCTGTTTTTTTTTTTTTTTTTTTTTGAGATGATACGTTCAGAAGACAAAAAATTGACCTGTTAAAGAAAATTAATAATCGCGTAAGACATATAAAACAAAGTTTACATAGCAAGTTAAAAATAAGAAGGGGGGGGGGGGGGGTGGAATGGTAGAGTAATTTTTTAAAACACCTATTTCCAATTTTCTACCTAAGCAGGATGACTGTTAATACTCCTGTACTAACCACATAACACATGAGAAAGGATATTTACAATTTATTTATGTAACAAACCATGTAATAATTTTCAAAAAAATTGTTGGAGCCGTTTTTCAGATACCAACATTTACCAAAACTTAGCATACTCAATTATTGACCGGACAACGATTATTACGTGTAAAAGCAGCATTTAAAAGAGAGTTAATTTGTCCGGAATTTACGAACTAAATTAAATTTTAAAAAATTTTAAGTTAGAAAAAAGAAAAAAAAAAAAAAAAAAAAAAAAAAAAAAAAGGCTTTTTCTGTTACGTTATAAACACAAAAAATTTTGATAAAAATTTTACATTTATAACGGAATTTTTTAAAAAAATTTCCCGGACATTTTTGTTAAAAAAATATCCAGGATGAGTTTTGCAGCTTGAGCTGCATAACTGCGTGCTTGTTGCGAGAACAGAGCGCCACAAAGGTTTAAAGGAGCGCACTTCCAAGACCTGAATTGAGCTATTTATACAAAATACCTATCAATTTTCCTGAATTAACCAACTATACCATTCGAAAGGACATCTAATAGAGTGTTTATATAGCAAGTTTGAAGAAACTCGTTAGAGCTGTTTTCGAGATACGGATACGGCGTCAATTCCAGTTTCCGATGACCCACTTCCGGTTTTCCAATTTGCATCAAAATTTGGAAAATTCATCTGTACACCAGACCTGTCTCTATTCAGAAGTTTCGTAGTTCAACGTTTATTAGTTTTGGAGATATGATAGCCAGGAAATTCCACACATACATTCATACATACGTACACACACACACTGACCAATTGCCAAAAACTACTTTTTTGAACTCAGGGAACCTTAAGACGTGTAAATCAGGTGAAAACTGGATATAGAATTTTTGTACCGAATACAATACTTCCATTACCTACGGTAGTAGGGTAATGGAAAAGGTAGTAGAAAGTGTAGAAACGGTGGTAGGGTACTGAAAAAGTAAACTTTTAAAAAAAGTTTAAAAATATTTAATAAATTTAAGCTCGCATCCCCCTCCCCCAAATGTAGCACTTTTATAGAAAAAAATCCCCGCTTCACCTTTAACACACTTGCTTTTGAAAAAGTTTTCAATCTACTTAATCGTCTTAGTCTAGTTCATCAACTCTCCTTAAATTATGCATGAGTACCATGTATTATCATCGGTAATTGTTTGTATTTATAGAGATGGAACACTGGCGCAGAACTCATACCAGTATTTGTTTAAGAAATTTCTCTACCTGTAATATCGTTGATTTAACAAGTAGAGAATTTTGGTACATTGATAGTGGTATGAGTTCTGCGCCAGTATTCCATCCCTGTACTTAAAAACAATATTTGTTGACTACATACTGTATGAAAAAAAAAAAAAAAATATCCAGCGAGAGTTTGGATCAAATATGATCGAAAGGCAAAAATTGGTACACATTTTAAACGCATAAGGTTTAAAATGTTCTTTACTCTAGAATAAACGCATTATCATATCGTCTGAAATTTGACACTTTTCTTGTTGCGATTTTGAGAAGAAATAATTTTTTACTGGTTTAAATGATCCCTACTCAACCCCATATTATCCCCCAATCTATTCTTCCTTTCATCTACGCATCACTTGAAGCCCCAAAAATCGCTAACTGTGACTGTAGCAAGAATGTCTAGCCATAGATTTCTTGTTCACTATTCATTCTTGCTTTCTGCCCAACGCCCGACAGACACGAGGGATGAGGCATGAACGATACGATTGGACCTTCTGAAATGTATATAAAGCACTTTTTGCAAACTTTTATAAAAGCAATTCTCTTTTTTATATTCCGGTTTCAATTAATTTATGTAAATATATTTCTAAAATCTATAAATCAAAAGACATCCGATTCTGATGATTATATTCATAAAAGTAACATATGTAACAAACAAAAATTGTATAATAGTAAATCTTTGTTAACATTTGATCGTATATTAAATCATATTTTTAATTACCCTGTACTTACGTTTTTTTTTTTTTTTTTTTTTTAATGCTACTTTAATGTGATATTCCAGTAACAAAAAGTAACAGGCCTTTCACTGGTCATTCATTGGCTACCGATGATCTGAGGAAAGGTAGATGAAAGGATAGCTAGAGTCAGAGGATAAGTTCTCATCGGAAATTCATCGAAAATGTCTCATCAAGGGCATGATATAAAGATATCGGGTATGGCTGACTTTCTAATTAGAATACGATGAAATGCCGATAAAAGAATTTTATTGGAGATAACTATCCAATGTTAATCTGAGCAACTTGAGAACACTTAATGCTGAGGGTACAATAAGATAGAATGTTGAACATATAACCAATTTCTGATTAGTATCGAATGATTATCTGTGCAAATTAAAAGCACCCGCCAGTAAACACAAATTTAAGTTTCTATTAATACAGTTTCGCATAAAAAAGCATGGTTGGCACATAAAATTGACTAAATACTAAGCAATGCATGCCTCTGGAAGTGATCTATAAGCAGAGTTCCCAACTTTTATAATTTATTCACGAGTATTTTTACCCCCGCCTTCTTTTCTCGGACCAGAAATTTTATAGATTATTGCTCTTTAAAGTGTTGCAACAATTACATAAGAAAAAAAATCACTTTTCAATACTTCCTGTATGAAAAAAAGGGGGGCAAAAAATTATCATGAATCAATTATAAATGTCGGGAACTCTGAATATAAGTACACTGCACCAAACTCCACAAGTCGATTGTACTTTACTTTCCTAATCAATTGCGTTTCAAGCCAATGTTGGATTGGACATTTTTTTTTTCTGGTGAAAGAGAATTATGATGCATACAATTTTAATAACTGTTTAAGACTGGTTATTGAAAAATATTCAAAACTTAACGCTTTCGCGATCGCTCACGTTGATTCCCGTCATATGAAGATTTGTAACTCCACCAGTAGGCGTTTCTTTTGCAATATGTATGTTGCTATATTTCTTAAATGTTTTTCGTTATTCATATTCTTACAAACAAAATACTATGAATACATGTGCTTTCATTAGAAAGAGTATATTATTATATATATATATATATATATATATATGTATGTAATATAAATATGTATACAGAAAACCTTGTTCATAAATAATGCAGCTTGAAAAAATAATGCCCATAGGTGAAGCATACTAGCAAAAATACAAAAACGTGCGTTCGCGAAAGTGTTAACATAATACAGAATGAAATTTAGATAAGATTACAAATTATTTCAAATTTTGATAGCGAATCATACTTTGTAAATCCAAAAAAAAAAAAAAAAAAAAAAAAAGCCGCATTATTTCATTTAGAATCAACAACTTAAAAATTGAGAAATTGGAAATTACATGTAGGAATTTTATCCAAAATTTATTCAGGTCACGCATGCACTAAAAATTTCATTCTTTATTTAATTTAGTTGCATATTAAACATAATATTTTACAGCTATTTATGATATGTAAGCTAAAATAATTTATTATAATATACTGATAGATACTCCTAGTGGAACTTTTAAAGTACAATCAGAAGTAAAATTGTAAAAAAGTTTAAATATGTGGCCAAATATGTAAATATATTGTACAATTTTGCCACTCAACCATTTATAAAAAAAAAAAGTTCTTAAATCGGGTTTTCGCAGTGATACAATATCCGGGCTTTCAACGGGGGAGGCTTAACCTTTAGAGATGGGCTCTTTTAAATATCCACAGTGCCTTTAAAACCCCTCTCTAAAGGTTGAAAACCCTCAAAACCGCTGCATAGTGGTGAGCGGCCACCTTCGTCTTAGAACCTTTGAATATCGGTGGGTTATCTACTTTTCCTGATTTTTTCTTATCGAAACTAAATCTTTGACACTGCTCTGAACGTTATATACAAGCTATTACTCCAGTAAATTTCTAATAATTGGTGAAAGACCAAGCAAAATATGATGGATCAATGCTGCTTGGGATACTTTTAACTAAAAATTTTTTAGCTTTCTTATTATTTTCCAAAAGATAAAGCGATACTTTGTGATACATACGAAGCGAAAGAAAAACGATGTTCATAAAAAATTTATTTTCTTGAATTACACGTACAAACGCATAGACACACAGGCATACATAAAAATTTAAAAACAAAAATGAAATAATAATAAACAAGTACTATTAACACTTTTGTCTTTTTGAGAGGAAGGTTCGCCTGTGGGCGTTATTCTCTGAGTTACAATTTTTCAGGACAAAATTTTCTGTATTCACATGTATATTACAAACGGATATGCATTATAATCATACTCTTTCTAATCAAAGTCTCTTATCAAACTATTTGTGTCCATAGTATATTGATTGTATAAATATGAATATTGTGTATATTTTTAAGAAACAAATAGCATACAAATTGCAAAATGAAACGCCCACTGGTGGAGTTTCAGATTTTCAAATGACGTGAAACTACATCAGTGGCCGCGAAAGTGTTAAAATTTCTTAAATATAACTAAATATTATAATTCATTTTTAAATTATAATTGGTTGCATTATAGAATTTGACTTAAAAAAAAAAAAAACTGTAGCTTCTTAAATATGTTTAAATTGAAAACGGTATATATGCAGTGCAAGCGCACCAATAGAATTTCAATATAACTGCTCAAAAAATATATCATTTATTTTTGTTTAATAAATGCTATCGTATAATTCATATGCAAATCATTATTAAAAAGAAAAAAAAAAAAAAAAAGAGAGAGAGAGAGAGAGAGAGAGAGAATGAAAAGAGGAAATAAAAGAGGAAAAAATAAATAAATTAATTGCTTAAATTAATTACTTCGACTTCAATTGTTTAAATTATAATTAAAAGGTGGAAAAGCATGAATTATTTTTATTTCCACTTTATTTAAAAGTAGAAAATAGTCGATTTTAAAGAGTTCATTCTTTGCTAAAATGATAATTTATTCAATAAATTTATATAGTATCACGCCGCTTCGAAATTTAGTAATAAACACAAGCACGTGATTCACAAGATAATGGGCTCTTCCCACCTGACGTCAGAGGTCACATGATAGAGGAAAAACAAATAGCAGACGAAGTCTTGTTTATCTAGAGCGATTGCTGAAATAACATATTTTCTATTCATATTTTTGACCAATCGTATTTAATCTGTTATTTTTTATACATCATCATTTTTAATCCATTTTATATCATTATTCATCATCTTTTGTTTGCTGTATAGATTTACAATCATCATTTAGTTAATATTTGTTATTGATGTTCATAAAGAACATCTTAAATACTCTGATTTTTGGTACTTAAATCAGTGACAGTGCAATATCGTACTACCTAAATCCATTTAGACCAGTAACTAAGTTAATTAACTTGTTATAACACCTTTATGCAATTAAACTAAATGAAAACATTTTAAAATTTCAAATTATAACCCATAAACATTCCACAAGAACAAGCTATTATTTAATATTTATTGCTAGATCAGTTAATGTAACAGTTACACAAAAACATACATAAATCGATTCTTACAGGTGAAAATAAATAAACACATAAAGTGTTTTTTAAAAATTATTAAATTTACAAATACAATTATTCTACTGTTTACAAATGCACAATATTACTTTTATTTTATTTTATATTAAATATTAACACTTTTGTTCTTAAGAACAATATTTAATTGAATTCGATTCTCAAAATTCGATTATTCGTTTTCCTCTATCACATGATTAAGCAGACGACGGTGGGAAAAGCCCATTAAAAAAAAAAAAAAAAAAAAAGTACTAAAGCTAAAATAACATTGCCATACTTTCCAACCGTCTCATTAATAACCGGACAATTGTTAACGCCCCTTTTTTCACACTACTATATTTTTAGAGTTATTCTCTCCAAATGTTGTTAGGATTAAATAAGACTAGAATTACTCTAAAACATTATTGATGTGAAAAAAAAAGACGTGTACTAAAAATTGTACGGTTCATAATGAGATGGTTGGCAAGTATGCATTTCTATTTAGAAGAAAATTCTTTTACTAAGGTATTAAATGTTTTACATATCTCAGATCCCAGTTTCTTTATTTAATTTAGTCATACCTGCCAACATCCTAATTGATATTCCGTAGTATTGCTAGCGCCTTTTTTTTTTTTTTTTTTTCACTCCAGTATTATTTTTAGAGAATTTTTCTTCTTTTTCATTCGTAATTTCAATTGGAGAATATTACTCTACAAATTTATTGGTGTTGAGGAAAAGAAAAAAAAAGGGGGGCGGGACTTACAACAGTACGGATTATTAATTAGGATGCTGGCAGGTATGAATTTAGTAGACATTTGTTCCGCCCCACTGCTGACAACTCTATTCAACACACTTGCTGCAGTTGACAAGGATTATAGTTGCCAGTCTTATTATCTTAATGTAAATATTAGTCTAATTCTTAATTCTGTTCTATGAGGAATGAAGAGAACATTCGAAAATAGGTTTTTATTTTATGTTACATTGCTTTTATTTTTTATTTCATACAGCACTGAAAAAAGGGCGGGTTACCCGAATAGAAAATACCATGGAATACATTAATGACAAATTTAATATTGATTTCTATTTAATAATGTAATTAATTAAAGACAAAATTAAGAAATCTTAAGGCTATCTATCGTATAAAATCCCTAATAAATTAACCCTTTAAAGGGGCTTGATAAGTATACTTGCCATTTAAATCATCAATTTTTAAATGAAGAAAGCGTGGTTGGTAATTTTTTTTTTTCTTTTTACACCGCCCGCCGTTTTTAATATATTAAAATACGTGAAATTAAAAAAAAAACAGTGTCCCACACTGTTTTGACTCCTTTTTTCACAAATTCTCTTTCTAAAACCGTGATCAGTAAATTAGCCACAAAAATGGGTACTTAAACTAAAAACTTTTACAGGGAAAAGTAGTTTTCCACGCCTTTTTCTTTTAAAATTATTGAAATTGGTGATAAGTCTTCTCATATTCTTATAATGAATTATAAATTAAATTATTTTTATCCAATGAGCGAAATGGATTTCTTTTTTTGAACCAGTTTCAAACCAAAAAATGTTTTAATATACCATTACTAGAAATAAATGGCTTAATAAAGGGTTAATTAAGAAAGAAGAAAAAAAAAAAAAAAAAAAAAAAACACAATAATGTGAATAAAGTTTAATATTTCATACTCAAACAACACCCAAGGGGCCTCTTTACCTATCATCTCGGAATGCCGAAGCCAATGTTATTTTATGAGAAATTTTGCCCCATTATTATTCATTAACTAGTGTATATTTTTAAATTCCGTTTTCACTTTCCGAAAATTCACAACTGTTAAACAATTTACCGCTTTCTAAAAAGGTGATTTTGTTTATTTTTAAGATTTAATTTTTAAGCTCAAAAATGAAAAATTTCACAAAAAATTTAAAATTTGCTTTTACAACCTCAAAATAAAATATTAAAAATTTTTAAAAATAATTTTTAGAAAGCGTTAAATTGTTTAATAGTTGTGAAATTTCTGAATGTGAAAACAAAGTTTAAAAATATATATTAGTTAATAAGTTATAATGGGGCGAAATTGTCCATAGTATAACATTGGCTCTGGCTTCTGGGGACGATAAGTGGAGAGGCCTCTTTTAAGATCCACGTTTAATAATCAAGGACAAAGCAAGCTCTACAAATGCGGACTGAATATTTCAGAGTAACTTACATTAAAATTGCAGTCTTGAATTATCAAGATTCACAAAATTTTCTTGAGTTTATTGAGCAAGCTTAAAAATAGTGTAATGCCAGCTATTTCTTCTACCTGATTTGATATTTATAATAAATATATAATCATCGAAAAAAGGCAAATTTTCGAAATTAACGTTTTCCTCTAAAGAAGTACTACATGTTTGTCTTCCCGGAAGTTCTCTGAACTCTCTTCTTGAAGTTTAGAAAGTAAAACTCTCTGAACTTCAAGAGTAAAACGGAATGTTATACGTCAATATTCTGTTCCGAAATAAATAGGGTTTGAGTTACAAATTAATGAAAAATGCTAAGTTTGGGTTCACTCTGCATATTTGTCCTAGCACATTATTAGAATTTAATTATATATATTTATTTATATTAAAAGAGCAATTATTTAAGAATATCCGCAATTTTTGTAAGATTTTTTTCTATATATCTTAAAGACATTTCGAATGAATATTAAACTATTATTTAAAAAATTAAAATACTGCATAGACACAACATACTTCGTTAAATATTTTAAATTTTTCTTGTTAAATTTAGAAGCTTTAAAAAATGTTTAGCGCTTAAAAAAATAAAAAAATAAATAAAAATAAAAATAAATCTTTTGAACTGCGTATGCGCAAGCGTTAACTTTCCCCCCCCCCCCCCATAATTTGCCAGAAAAATGTGTAGAGTTATTCTAGAAATTCCAACCAAATACAGTTAAATTTCAAAAAGTTATCGACAACAGAAGGAAATGAAATTTTATTGAATCATTGAAATGTGTATATATACAGGGTGATTATAATTAAAGTTTAAGTTTTAAAACGCTATAAAAGAAAACTACTGATCAGAATGACGTCAAATTTGAACTGAATATTATTAAAGAAGAGGAAAAGCGTATGGCATACGAAAAAAATAAATAAATAAAAAATAAAAATAGTTCCAAATTTAAACAAAAGAATTAAGCATATTAACCAAATTAAGGATATTCTTGTGCTGTAAGTGTTAGAATGTGTATATGAAAATAGCTATCATGCGCGACTCCTTGCAGCTGTTACAAAAATGCCGGGTACACTGCTTTCTTTATTTCGCGTCTGAGAAGTTCCCAATGATTGTCTCAATGAAGGACCACGCTCTGCTTGTGAAGCTTTTTACAAGAGCAACGGTTGTGCGTAGAGTCCTGCATCGGGTTACCCGACCCGCGGGTCGGGTTCGGGTCGGGTTGAAAGAATTTTTTCTGTTGCGGTTCGGGTTCGGCTAGGTCGGTGAGCGCGACCTGGGATCGAACCCGACACCTCCCATCTTGAAGTTCACAATCTTGATGTTCACAACTCACACCATTTACTTTCTTCTATATTCAATCGAAGAAAGTATTGGATTCGTAAAAATTTTCGACTTCCGGTTTTCGACGGATTTACAAGTTTTGAGATGTCTAGGCAGACTATATGTCAGGTTTCATTGCGTATAATCCAACAAAACCTGATATGTGAGATGACCAATATGAGATATTACGCTGATTCAAATTGAATGCCTATTAGCCAACAGGTGGCACTACTACACAGCGATTTCCGCAATTTAAAGAAAGGCTATATCTCAAGATCTACTGCACAGAATTTCATATACATTTCTATGTAGGTGCCCTTTAATATATAATAGCGCCTGTCAACTTTCAGTGTAAACCGTTCAATAGGTGGCGCTGCTACTCAGCGATTTCCACAATTACAAGGAAATCTATATCTCAGGTTCTATTGTGTATCATCAAACAAAACTAAATGTGTGAGAAGGCGATTAGGAGACATTATGCTGACTCAGTTTGAATGCTTCTCGGCCAATAGGTGGCGCTGTTATATTGCAAATTTCATCGATAACAGGATGGCTATATATCAATCTCTATGTCATATAACTGTACGAACCGTGATATGTGAAATAACCATTATAAAAATGCATTGTTTAAGAAGTTATTTATAGACGATAAAACTGTCTCTCTTTGGATATTTAGTGTTAGATTTCCCTAAGATGAAAATTATTTGCATTCATCACGTTAAACTTTTTAATAATAGTTTTAATAAATTATTCGCACTTAGTGAATTTGACAGTAAAATATTGAAGTATGTCTTGTGGTGGCCACAACATACTAGTTTTTTTATAATTTTCTAACTTGTGTGACAATGAAAATTTACTTTTTTTTATATCATGTTATACCATTTTACCTTGTTTTGCATGATTTTTAGGTTAATAGGTAATGTTGATTTATTTTTCGTGTTTCGGGTCGGGTTCGGGTCGCAAAAAAATCTCTGTTGCGGGTTCGGATCGGTTTTCGGGTTGATGAAAATTTTTTTGTCGGGTTCGGGTCGGGTGAAATCCGACCTGCACAGGACTCTAGTTGTGCATCAGTAGCTCTGCAGAAGTTCCGGACACTCAAGAATATGAAAAAGGCGTTGGTCCGATGGCTAGCGTGGGTCTGGAGAAAATGATTCAGAAATTCGAAAAGATAGGTTCATTTGATGTGCAATCTGGTAGAGGGAGGAAAAGAATTGATTCGACGTTAGTTGAAGAAGTGACTACAGCAGTGCAGGAGGAATCGAGCGGCGGTGAACAACCGCGCATGTGCACGGGGAATTGCCCGAACACTAGGCAGTCCTGTGAGCACGTGCATAAAATTCTACGAAACATCATTCATTGTTATCCATGCAAAATTAGCCATGTGCAAAAGTTGCTTCCTGCTGACCAGCCAGCAAGAGAGAAAAAATTAGAATTTCTTGCTCGCATGGAAGTGGACAATGAGTGGCAGCGGAAAATTTTGTGTACATATGAAGCCCATTTCCATTTGAAAGGATATGTCACTAAACAGAATTGTCGAATATGGGCAACAGAAAATCCACTCGCAAATCCACCAGTACCACTTCGTTCTGCAAATGTCACTGTCTGGTGCGGATTTACAGCATCATTTATCATATGGCCATATTTTTCGAAGAGAGTGGTGCTTTCAGTTCTGTTACCTGTACCGTCACTGGTAAGCGCTGTGAGTGTCTTTTTCTCAACTACGTCATTCTAGCTCTTCAACAGCGTGGATGTGTGGATGGGATCATTTTTATGACGGTAGAACTCCTTCACACATTACAAATCCAGTGAAGCAGCTGCTGAAGCGACATTTCGTAAATGTTAGAATTATCAGCCGTCGTTTCCCTACAGCCTGGCCGTCCCATCACCTGATCTTAATCCGTGTGACTTCTGACTGTCGGGCTATCTGAAATATGTTGTGTTCAGAGCTCCGATTGCAAACTTAGCTGAATTGAAGGCACGCATTGCGCAACACATACTGAATGTGACCCCGGAGACACTTCGATCAGCAGTAGAGCATGCTGTCTCTCGATTTAAACTTGTTGCAGAAAACGGTGTACATCATATTGAACATGTTTTGCGTCAGTCTCACGAAACTTAAAAATCGCTTTGATGGATGATTTTTATGCGGTTTTTGGCATTAATTTGTCATTTGTAATTTAACGCTTTTAAATTCTGACGCTTACAGCGCCATCTGTTGCTAAAGTTTGGAACTATTTTTCTTTCTTATGTTATACGCTTTCACTCTACTTCAATAATATTCCGTTCAAATTTGACGTCATTCTGTTTAGTGGTTCTTTTTATTTTATAGTATTTTGAAACTTAAACTTTAATTATAATCACCCTGTTTATACCACCTAAACACCTTGCTTCATTTGAATGTACTTACTATTCTATTGGCGATAACTTTCTGAATTTTTACGACACTTGCTTGTGTATTCTTTTAGAGTACTCTTTAAATTTTGTTAGCAAATTATGCAAAAGAGTTTTTGTTGAAACTTGCAAATGTGTACTTAAAAATTATTTAGAAAAAGTTCTTATATACCGTTAGATATTTACTACTTTTATATTCAGATTAGAATATGTTGTGTCGAATTTACTTAATTGGATTAATTTCGAAACCTTACAAGCTATGAATGGAAAATTGTCAAAAATGTTTCGATCTTCTTAAAGAAACCATTTTATCTCAATTACTATACGCGCTTACAATTGGATACAGATAATTATTATAAGATTCCCAGTCATATGCTACAGCTATATCTCATTTCAAGCCTTTCATTTATTTACAGTATGACCCCAAACACTATATTTTTGAATTTGAAAATAATTTTCAATTTAGCCTTCGGAAAGTGTATTTCCCTAACAGACATTATCTCACAATCGTCTTGTTGCATCTTTTATTTGCCGAAGTAAGAAAGAAATGAAAACCTATTACAAGTAATTCTCTGTTTCATTGTATTTAAAAAAAAAAAAAAAATGACACGAAAACAGACATACAGATGTAAAGCTCAAACATTTTGCAATATTATTTATCATAACTGTTGTGATAATTATTTAAAAGAAGAAACTAATTACGTCACACTTTGGTATTAAGCAATATATTAACTTAAATTTAGTGCAAACATATTTACAAGTTTGCAGAAATGATTTGTTTCTCTTCACATAATTATAAATTATCTTTAAATAGAGGAAAAAAAAAAAGAGATAAAATAATAATAATAATTAACAATTGGATAAGATTTTATATGGCTGTTAATTTTTAAAACATAAATTTATTGTATTTTAATTTGTAGAAGAAAAATAATCTGTAGTGTATTTCTTGATTTCAGCCCAAGACTGCAGAAAAAAGAGTTATTGCTAACATGAATTCTTATCTTACGTTTTAAACTTATTTTATTGTTTTGTTTTTTTTTTGTTTTTTTTTTTTAATCACAAATTAATATTTTAAGAAGTATACTAATACTGATTGATATTTAAATACACTATTAAAATAATTACATAAACTTTTTTTTTTTTTTAATTTAACATTGCTTATGCTTTTACATGGTGGCTAAATTTCAAAACATTTATTTTATTTATTTTTATTCCCTTTGGAAGGAATAATTGCAATGTTTTTTTTTTTATTATTATTATTATCATTATTTATTTATTTAAAATATAAGTAAATAAATAAATAATGCACAATAACAATTTAAAAAATATCTTTCACATTTTAAAAATATTTTAAGTAAAGCAACTTCCTACACCTGTTTTAATTGTTTTTAGAAAATGTATGTCTCTCTGTCTAGGTGTGCGTGGGTGTGTTAACTTTTTATTTTTTATTTATTTATTTATTTTTTTTTTTTACGAAATAATGACGGCATTCAACAAAATTATACATTTGGTTTCACCGATTGATTTACATAAAGAATAAGGGTAATTAAATTTTAATTTTTGAATTAGATTATTATTATTGCCAGATGATCCTGTTATGCTTCAATTTTTCAGCTTTTATAATGTATAAAGGCAGATATATCTTTAGATGTGAGGCGAAAATTATAAAAAACTTTACAATTTATAAACTTTATAATTTCACTTTATAAATTTTATAGCTTTTTACATGAAATTGACTTTATCATCGTGTCACGCTAGTAAACAAGTCGCCTTTATCTTAAAGTAAATATAAGTCAGTCCGTTTGTCGCTCCTTCGATCAATTGCTTAGAGCGACACTTTAATGACGTGGTGGTAGAGAGTTCGGTCCCCGGAAGGTCCGGCTTGTTTGTTTTTGTATATAATAAGTAGAAAAGTTGTCAATCGGTACAAAAAATGTTTTGTCGCTTACACAGTATCTTAAGATATTTTTAAAAACTTTTTAGAAGTATTTTATACGAAATTGACTTTGTCATCGTGCCTTCGTGTCACGCAAATAAACAAGGCACATTCATTTTAAAGTAAATATAAGCTGTTCAGTTTGTCACTCCATGGCTTAGTTGGTTAGAGCGTCACGTTAGTAACGCGGTGGTCGAGAGTTCGATCCCCGATGGTTTGACGTGTCAATTTTTGCAGATAGTTAGTAAAAAAGGTGTCAATTGATAAAGAAAATTTTTCGTTGACTACACAGTATCCTGAGAATTTTTGAAGAGTTATTTAAGAATTTTTTTTTTTTTTTTTTTTTTTTTTTTTTTTTTTTTTAGATATTAGAAAACACAAAATATTTTAGATATTAAAAAAGCACAAAATGAAAAGTTTTAAGTAAAAAATAGAAAAATAAAAATTTGTAGAAGCTTTATATATATATTACATATTATTGTATGAAATAGGATTTGTCAACACGCTTACATTCAAAAATAAAAAGAGTTAGCAATTCATTGTACCTGTTAATCGTTCAGTTAGTTAGAGCATCATGTTGATAAGGCGAGAGTCGTGCGTTTGATTAACGCCGGCCCGAGGTGTTAATTTTTGTAAATAATTAATAGAAAAGGTGTCAATTGATAAAAGAATATTTCAACAATAAGAAAGTCTTAAAGAATATGCATATATATATATATACATTATTGAAATATATTTTTCCGACTGAGTGAAAATAATGCCTGGACAGGAAAAAAATAATCAGTCGGAAAAATAAATTTCAATATATATATATATGTGTGTGTGTGTGTGTGTGTGATTTTCTTCCCAAATCAGTTGATTGTGTGATTTTAATATATTGTAAAAATATAGATATTTCAATTTGTGAGATATGAAAACTTTTAAATATTCAAATTATTTTAAAAATCATTCAAGAACTATAGTTTTTTTTTTTTTTTTTTTTTTTTTTGTAGCATGTTCCATAATTTTCTTTGACTTTTGGTTACAGCGTCTTGCTGATATTGCGATGGTCGTGGGTTCAAACCTCAAACGGAGATGTGTTATTATTATTATTATTATTATTATTTTTTTTTTTTTCAGATAATTAAGAGAAAAGATGTCAGTTGATAACAGAAAATTTTTAGTTGTCTACATGATATCCTAAGTAATTTTGATTAGAATTTAAAGAAGCTTTTTTTATAACAAAAAATCACCAAAATAAAAATTTAAGTAAAAAAAAAAAAAAAAAACATTTTTTAAAATTAGAACCTTTTTATTGTGAAGCCCTAATAAAGCACAAAATAAAAAAAATTATTCTGGCAAAGATATTCTATAATGAAATGAAAGTTTTAACACTATGAAAATTTCATAGAAAAATATAAATAGCTTTTGAGACCTTTGAAATTTATGGCTTTATGAATAATTATACAAAAAACTAGCAACTAAGAATATTGGTCTCGAATGCTTATTTAAATATTTAGAAATTTTCATCTTTTACAAAAGTGAAATATCTATATTTTTCTATAAAATTGTCTTAGTGTTAAAACTTTCATTTCATTATAGAATGCTTCTATAATAAAACAGCACAATAAATTTTTATTTTGTGCTTTTTAGGACTTCACAATAAAAAGCTTGTAATTTAAAAAATATTTTTTTTACTTGAATTTTTAAAAGAAAAAAAAAAAGCACAAAGTGAAATTTAAGTAAAAAATCATTTTTCAAGATAAGAAGCTCTTTATTGTGGAGTCCTAAAAAGCATAAAATAAGAAAATTATTGAGGTAAAGACATGCTATAAAGAAATGAAAGTTTTAACACCAACGAAATTTTAGAAAACAAATATTGCTTTTTCCTTTTGCAAGAGATGAAAATTTTTAAATATTAAAATATTTTAAAAAGGATTTGAAAAAAATATTCTTAGTTATTAGATTTGCATAGTTATTCGTTAAGCCATAAACGTTCATTTAATGCAATTGCTTATTTTGTTTTCATATCTGCAATAATTATTTATGGTGTTAAAAATTGTTAGATTTATTTAATTATTAAGAAAAAAAGTTGTTTTTTTTTTTTTTTTTTTTTTCAATGTTTAAAATTTTTTATGATCAGTTATAATATTGTTTTCAAGCTGAAGTCTCAAAGCTGGTCTAAATGTAAACATTAAATTGCTAATTTATATCATCATACTATACGTACGGGGAACTTAGGTAATCGTGAAAATTTTCGACCTCGGATTTTTGACTCTTTTACACGTTTTCAGATGTGAGGAATCCTAAAATGACAAAATTTGTATGGTGTGTTTCTGTAGGTTGTCTGGTAGTGGGGTAGTGTGTTAGTCCGTTAATTTGTTAGTCTGTGTACACGATATCTCAAAAGCAAATTGTCGCAGAAAGGTCAGATTAGTTTTAAAATATTACTTTCGTTACTGGCAAGAACCCTATTCATTTGCAACATTCGAACTTAAAAACTTCGTAAGTTATTAGAAATGTACGATTTTCCTAACGTGGGAGAATAGGACAAAAATTCACTTGAACGTGCATTTAATGGAAATCTTTTAGTGTAAAAATATCAGATCAGTTTTAAAATAACACTTTTAATGCCGGAATGAACATCAGTAACTATAAATATGCTACTTTGAAAATTTCGCAGGTTATTGGGAATTTACGAATTTCTTAACATGGCAATATAGGGCAAAATTTTACATAAACGTCAATTTTGAGAGATATTTTCATCGTAACGATGTCAGACTACTTTTGAAATATTATTTAGGACACTGGCATAAATATTAATGACTATGAATTTTCCAATATAAAAATTTCGTAAGTTATTGGAAATTTACGATTTACTTAACATGTCAGAATAAGGCAAAATTGAGCATAAACTTCCATTTTCAGGATCATAAATACTTCAAAATTACATTTATGATATTTGTTTGAACATGATTGAATACAAATATTCTAATAGGAAAATGTCGTAAATTATTCGTAATTTACGATTTTATCAACATAGCGAAATTGTAAATTTTTCATATAAATATGAATTTTGAGAATTATTGCATTGGAAATAGTAGCATGAAAACTAAACAACGGAACTGACCCTGATAAAATAAATTATTAGATTAGAATAAGATAAATATATCGAAGTGAACGGTGGATAGCCTATTAGGCTGGGATTTCGTTCTGTCACTGTATGAAGCTTTGGTCAAATTCATTTTTTTTAACATGATTAAAATATGTCTCGCACTAGAAATTTACGAGAACTTAAATATGGTGGGGAACTGAGCAGAGTCCACCTATGCCAACTAGCACTGGTCCTCTTCGAAATTTAATTTTGGTGTTTTGTAGCTGTTGAATATTCGTTGAAAGCTAGTTGGCATAGGTGGACTCCGCGCAGTTCCCCATCACGTATTTGTTTCCACACATTTCAATTATTGTTAAAAACTATCAAAGTAAAAACTATAAATATGCTACATTGAAAATTTCGCAAGTTATTGGAAATTTACGAATTTCTTAACATGGCAGTATTGGGCAAAATTTAACATAAACGTATATTTTGAGAGATATTTTCACCGTAAACATGTCAGACTACTTTTGAAATATTATTTAGGACACTGGCATGAATATTAATGACTATGAATTTTCCAATATAAAAATTTCGCAAGTTATTGGAAATTTACGATTTACTTAACAAACCAGAATAAGGCAAAATTGAGCATAAACTTCCATTTTGAGGCTCATAATTACATTAGACAACTTCAAAATTTCATTTATGATATTTGTTTGAACATGATTGAATACAAATATGCTAATAGAAAAATTTCGTAAATTATTCGTAATTTACGATTTTATCAACATAGCGAAATTGTAAATTTTTCATATAAATATGAATTTTGAGGATTATTGCATTGGAAATAGTAGCTTGAAAACTAACTACATAAACTGAAAACTAACCCACATAAAATAAATTACCCAGATAAAATAAATTAATAGAATAGAATGAGATAAATATATCGAAGTGAACGGTGGATAGCCTATTAGGCGGGGATTTCGTTCTGCCACTGAATCAAGCTTTGGTCAAATTCATTTTTTTCTAACATGATTATAATATGTCTCGCACTAGAAATTTATGAGAACATAAATATGGTGGGGAACTGGGCAGAGTCACCTATTCGAACTAGTTTAAATTAGCAATTAAATGTTTACATTTAGACTAGCTTTGAGACTTCAGCTTGAAAATAATATTATAACTGATCATAAACAATTTTAACCATTGCAAAAAACCTTTATATCTTAATAATTAATAAATTTAACAATTTTTAACACCATAATTAATTATTGCAGATATGAAAACAAAATATGCAATTATATTAAATGAACGTTTTGAATTAATGTTCATTTGCATTAAATGTTATTATGTAATGTTATGTAATGTTATGTATGTTATTTACATTAATGTTCATTTGCATTAAAATGTTCATTTACTTTAAAATGTTCATTTACATTAAATGAACATAACAGAGGAACATTTTTAATTATTCTAAATATTTTAAAAAGCTTATTATTATTATTATTTTTTTTTTCAGATAATTAAAAGAAAAGATGTCAGTTGATAACAGAAAATTTTTAGTTGTCTACATGATATCCTAAGTAATTTTGATTAGATTTTAAAGAAGCTTTATTTATAACTAAAAATCACAAAATAAAAATTTAAGTAACAACAACAACAACAACAAAAAAAATTTTTTTTAAATTAGAAGCTTTTTATTGTGAAGCCCTAATAAAGCACAAAATAAAAAATTATTCTGGCAAAGATATTCTATAATGAAATGAAAGTTTTAACACTATGAAAATTTCATAGAAAAATATAAATAGCTTTTGAGACCTTTGAAATTTATGGCTTAATGAATAATTATACAAAAAACTAGCAACTAAGAATATTGGTCTCGAATGCTTTTTAAAATATTTAAATATTTAGAAATTTTCATCTTTTACATAAGTGAAATATCTATATTTTTCTATAAAATTGTCTTAGCGTTAAAACTTTCATTTCATTATAGAATGCTTCTATAATTAAACAGCACAATAAATTTTTATTTTGTGCTTTTTAGGACTTCACAATAAAAAGCTTGTAATTAAAAAAATATTTTTTTTACTTGAATTTTTAAAAGAAAAAAAAAAGCACAAAGTGAAATTTAAGTAAAAAATCATTTTTCAAGATAAGAAGCTCTTTATTGTGAAGTCCTAAAAAGCATAAAATAACAAAATTATTCAGGTAAAGACATGCTATAAAGAAATGAAAGTTTTAACACCAACGAAATTTTAGAAAACAAATATTGATTTTTTGCTTTTGCAAGAGATGGAAATTTTTAAATATTAAAATATTTTAAAAAGGATTTGAAAAAAATATTCTTAGTTATTAGATTTGCATAGTTTTTCGTTAAGCCATAAACGTTCATTTAATGCAATTGCTTATTTTGTTTTCATATCTGCAATAATTATTTATGGTGTTAAAAATTGTTAGATTTATTTAATTATTAAGAAAAAAAGTTTTTTTTTTGCAATGTTTAAAATTTTTTATGATCAGTTATAATATTGTTTTCAAGCTGAAGTCTCAAAGCTAGTCTAAATGTAAACATTAAATTGCTAATTTATATCATCATACTATACGTACGGGGAACTTAGGTAATCGTGAAAATTTTCGACCTCGGATTTTTGACTCTTTTACACGTTTTCAGATGTGAGGAATCCTAAAATGACAAAATTTGTATGGTGTGTGTCTGTAGGTTGTCTGGTAGTGGGGTAGTGTGTTAGTCCGTTAATTTGTTAGTCTGTGTACACGATATCTCAAAAGCAAATTGTCGCAGAAAGGTCAGATTAGTTTTAAAATATTACTTTCGACACTGGCAAGAACCCTATTCATTTGCAACATTCGAATCAAAAAACTTCGTAAGTTATTAGAAATTTACGATTTTCCTAACGTGGGAGAATAGGACAAAAATTCATTTGAACGTGCATTTAATGGAAATCTTTTAGTGTAAAAATATCAGACCAGTTTTAAAATATCACTTTTAATGCCGGAATGAACATCAGTAACTATAAATATGCTACTTTGAAAATTTCGCAGGTTATTGGAAATTTACGAATTCCTTAGGGCAAAATTTTACATAAATGTCAATTTTGAGAGATATTTTCATCGTAAAGATGTCAGACTACTTTTGAAATATTATTTAGGACACTGGCATAAATATTAATGACTATGAATTTTCCAATATAAAAATTTCGTTAGTTATTGGAAATTTACGATTTACTTAACATGTCAGAATAAGGCAAAATTGAGCAAAAACTTCCATTTTCAGGATCATAAATACTTCAAAATTACATTTATGATATTTGTTTGAACATGATTGAACACAAATATTCAAATAGGAAAATGTCGTAAATTATTCGTAATTTACGATTTTATCAGCATAGCGAAATTGTAAATTTTTCGTATAAATATGAATTTTGAGATTTATTGCATTGGAAATAGTAGCATGAAAACTAAACAACGGAATTGACCCTGATAAAATAAATTATTAGATTATAAAAAGATAAATATATCGAAGTTAACGGTGGATAGCCTATTAGGCTGGGATTTCGTTCTGTCACTGTATGAAGCTTTAGTCAAATTCATTTTTTTTTAACATGATTAAAATATGTCTCGCACTAGAAATTTACGAGAACTTAAATATGGTGGGGAACTGAGCAGAGTCCACCTATGCCAACTAGCACTGGTCCTCTTCCAAATTTAATTTTGGTGTTTTGTAGCTGTTGAATATTCGTTGAAAACTAGTTGGCATAGGTGGACTCCGCGCAGTTCCCCATCACGTATTTGTTTCCACACATTTCGATTATTGTTAAAAACTGTCAAAGTAAAATTGCCATATCGCATCTCGGCAAGAAAAAAGACACAACTTAAAAATGCAATATTTGAGAAGAATCAACTTAGAGGTGGTATAAAGAAAAAACTTGGCTATTATAAAACTAACATGAATGCCTCTCATGAGGATGAATTGAGAGTTATAGATGCAACATTTTCCGCGCTCATTGGGGGCATTTTATATGCATTTTTCAATAACATAAACCCAAATTTGCCATTTTAGGTTGATTTCTTTAGAAATGGATATAAATATTCCAACCATTTCGTTTATCTCTCTCTCTCTCTCTCTGTATATATATATATATATATATAATCGAAATCTTATCACCATAGTATAATACTCCAGATCGAACCAAATTTGCGCAGTGAGTTTATTTTACAAATATCTTGGATAAGTTCGTTAACGACGTTGCTCCACAATTTTGTTTTCAAGTGACGATGTATGCATAGACCATATAAGGGTCTCAACTAAGTTTCTAAATGGAGAACAAAAAGAGAACAAAATTCTCCTTCTAACAAAAGGAGAAGAAAAATCCTCTCGAATTCAGCAGCTTTCAGAAAGGAATGGCTAAAGATCTGGAAGTTAGTAGCAGAAAAGCATGGAAAAAACCTATTTCGACACTTCAAGCGGAAGTTGCGATTAGTTAGTGATTAGGGCACTAGCGGTGTCAAAGGAATATATTAATTTGTAATTAAATAAATTTATTTTCATATGCAAATAATCACTTTAATTTTTCTTTCCTTACTTTTCATATGTGTAAGTTTTAATTTTCAGACAGTAATTCCTGGACACCCTTTATTATAATCATGTTAAAAGAAATGAATTTGACCAAAGTTTGATACAGTAACAGAACGAAATCCCCGCCTAATAGGCTATCCACCGTTCACTTCGATATATTTATCTTATTCTAATCTATCAATTTATTTTATCAGGGTTAATTCCGTTTTTTAGTTTTCATGCTACTATTTCCAATGCAATAATCCTAAAAATTCATATTTATATGAAAAGTTTACAATTTCGCTATGCTGATAAAATCGTAAATTACGAATAATTTACGAAATTTTCCTATTAGAATATTTGTATTCAATCATGTTCAAACAAATATCATAAATGTAATTTTGAAGTTGTCTAATGTATTTATGATCCTCACAATGGAAGTTTATGCTCAAATTCTGGCATGTTAAATAAATCGTAAATTCCAAATAACTTACGAATTTTTTAAATTGGAAAAAAAATAGTCTATGATATTCATGTCAGTATCCTAAATAATATTTAGAAAGTGGTTTGACATCTTTACGATGAAAATATCCCTCAATATTGATGTTTATGTGAAATTTTGCCCTATACTGCCATGTTAAGAAATTCGTAAATATCCAATAACTTGCGAAATTTTCAAAGTAGTATATTTATAGTTACTGATGTTCATTCCGGCATCAAAACTGATACTTTAAAACTGGTCTGACATTTTTACAGTAAAAAGTTTCCATTTAATGCACGTTTAAGTGAATTTTTGTCCTATTCTCCCATGTTAAGAAAATCGTAAATTTACGAAGATTTCTAATTCAAATGTTGCAAATGAATAGGGTTCTTGCCAGTGTCGAAAGTAATACTTTAAAACTTATCTGACCTCTCTGCGACAATTTGTTCTTGAGATATCGTGTACACAGACTAACAAACTAACGGACTAACACACTAACCCACTAGCACACTGACACACTAACTCACTAACAGATAACCTACAGTAAGACACCATACAAATTTTGTCATTTTCGGATTCCTCACACCTGAAAACGTGTAAAAAATTCAAAAAATCGAGGTTGAAAATTTTTACGATTACCTAAGTTCCCCATACCTATAGTATGATGGGGAACTAAAATTTCATTCAACTAAATTTTACAGAAAAAATTGAATTTTATTTATTTATATATTTATATATTTTTCAAAGCATATAATTTTTTTACATTTCATTCTGCAATTTCCAAGACTAAATTAGTCTTTTACATTTACTGTTATGCAGAACTAAGATTCCTTTGGATCAGTTAAACCGCGAGCCAGCTTGTAATTACACCAAATTGTACAAGAGTACACCTTTTTACTTTCTTCTATATGTAATATAGAGAAAGTATTGGATTCGCGAAAATTTTCGAAGTCCACTTTTTGATGGATTTACATGTTTTGGGATGTGGAGAACACGAATCAATAGTTTTTAGAAAATGTCTGGCTGTCTGTCTGTCTGTATCATTTTTTTGTGGACTCTGTATCTTACGAACCAATGAATGAAATTTCACCAAACTTGGTATTTAGTTGCACCCTGACATGAACTGGTGCTGATTAGATTTTGGGATCAATAGCTCAACAAGTGGCGCTGTAATCGCATTTTATGCAAACTTTTAACATGGCAGCATAGGACAAAATACCGTATAAATGGGCATAATGAGAGTTATTTTAAACTTACGATTGTAAAATTAATATGAATTATTGATAATAGTAGTAGTTAACTAGGAAACAAATTTTGTGCATGGGGGGGCATCGGTTCCCCCCCAGGGGGGAAAGTACCCCCCCGGGGAAGTAAATTTTCAAGATGGGTATCTTTCGAAAGGTCTCGTTGATAATAGTAATAGTTAACTGGGAAAAAATTTTTGTGCATGTGGGGGCATCGGTTCCCCCCCCCCGGCGGGGGGGGGAAGTACCCACCCGGGGGGGCAAAGTTTCAAGTTGGGTATCTTTCGAAAGATCTCGTCAATACCTTTAAAACGAATTGTTGAACTATAAATCTGTGATAATTTAAAACAAAGTTATCGATTTTTTTTACTTTTAACGAAAAAAAACTAAAAAAAATCGAAATTTTTTTTTTTTTTTTTAACGAAATTTAACCAAACTTGGTATTTAGTTGGTCCCCGACATAAACTGGTGCTGATTATGTTTGGGGATCAATAGCTCAACAGGTGGCGCTGTGATAGCATTTTATCTAAATTTTTAACATGGCAGAATAGGACTAAAATTCGTTTAAATGTGCATAATTAGAGTTGTTTTAAACTTGTGATTCTAAAATTAATATGAATTATTGATAATAGTAGTATGTAACTAGGAAAAAAAATTTCTGCATGGGGGGGCATCGCTTCCCCCCTAGGGGGAAAATACCCCCCCAGGGGGGGTAAATTTCCACAACGGGTATCTTTCAAAAGATCAGGTTGATAATAGTAGTAGTTAACTAGGAAAAAATTTTTGTGCATGTGGGGGCATCGGTTCCCCCCCCCAGCTGGGGGGGAAGTTCCCACCAGGGGGGGCAAAGTTTCAAGATGGGTATCTTTCGAAAGGTCTCGTCAATACCTTTAAAACGAATGGTTGAACCATAAATCTGTGATAATTTAAACCAAAGTTATCGATTTTTTTTAGTTTTAAAAAAACAAAACAAAAAAAAATCGCATTTTTTTTTTTTTTTTTTTTTTTTTTTAAACGAAATTTAATCAAACTTGGTATTTAGTTTGTCCCCGGCATTAACTGGTGCTGATTATGTTTGGGGATCAATAGCTCAACAGGTGGCGCTGTGATAGCATTTTATCTAAATTTTTAACATGGCAGCATAGGACAAAAATTCGTATAAATGTGCATAATAAGAGTTGTTTTAAACTTGTGATTGTAAAATTAATATGAATTATTGATAATAGTAGTATGTAACTAGGAAAAAAAATTTCTGCATGGGGGGGGGCATCGCTTCCCCCCCTGGGGGGGAAGTACCCCCCCGGGGGGGATAAATTTTCAAGATGGGTATCTTTAGAAAGGTCTCGTCAATACCTTTAAAACGAATGGTTGAACTATAAATCTGTGATAATTTAAAACAAAGTTATCGATTTTTTCTTACTTTTAACAAAAAAAAAAAAAAAACTTAGAAAAAAAATCTTACTTTTTTTTTTTTTTTTAAATATTGTTACTGATTGAATATGTATAGGTAAATATAGAAGAAAGTCTTGTGGTGGCCACAACATACTAGTTTAAGTCCCCATCATACTATAGGTATGGGGAACTTAGGTAATCGTGAAAATTTTCGACCTCGGATTTTTGACATTTTTACACGTTTTCAGGTGTGAGGAATCCGAAAATGACAAAATTTGTATGATGTCTGTCTGTAGGGTATCTGTTAGTGGGTTAGTGGGTTAGTGGGTTGGTGGGTTAGTCTGTTAGTCTGTTAGTTTGTTAGTCTGTGTACACGATATCACAAGAACAAATTGTCGCAGAGATGTCAGATCAGTTTTAAAATATTACTTTGGAAACTGGCAAGAACCCTATTGATTTGCAATATTCGAATTTAAAAACTTCGTAAGTTATTAGAAATTTACGATTTTCAGAACATGGTAGAATAGGACAAAAATTCACTTAAATGTGCATTTAATGGAAACTTTTTACTGCAAAAATGTCAGACCAGTTTTAAAATATTACTTTTGATGACGGAATGAACATCAGTAACTATAAATATGCTACTTTGAAAATTTCGCAAGTTATTGGAAGTTTACGAATTTCTTAACATGGCAATATAGGGCAAAATTTCATATAAACGTCAATTTTGAGAGATATTTTCACCGTAAAGATGTCAGACTGCTTTTGAAATATTATTTTGGACATGGCATGAATATGAATGACTATGAATTTTCCAATATAAAAATTTCGCAAGTTATTGGAAATTTACGATTTACTTAACATGTCAGAATAAGGCAAAATTGAGCATAAATTTCCATTTTGAGGCTCATAAATACATGAGACATCTTCAAAATTACATTTATAATATTTTTTTTAACATGATTGAATACAAATATGCTAATAGGAAAATTTCGTAAATTATTCGTAATTTACGCTTTTATCAACATAGCGAAATTGCAAATTTTTTATATAAACATGAATTTTGAGGATTATTGCATTGGAAATAGTAGCATGAAAACTAAATAACGGAATTGACCCAGATAAAATAAATTAATAAAATAGAATGAGATAAATATATCGAAGTGAACGGTGGATAGCCTATTAGGCGGGGATTTCGTTCTGCCACTGAATCAAGCTTTGGTCAAATTGATATTTTTTTAACATGATTATAATATGTCTCGCACTAGAAATTTATGAGAACATAAATGTGGTGGGGAACTGAGCAGAGTCACCTATTCCAACTAGTTTAAATTATCAATTAAATGTTTACATTTAGACTAGCTTTGAGACTTCAGCTTGAAAAAAAAATTATAACTGATCATAAACAATTTTAACCATTGCAAAAAACCTTTTTATCTTAATAATTAATAAATTTAACAATTTTTAACACCATAAATAATTATTGCATATATGAAAAGAAAATATGCATTTACATTAAATGAACGTTTTGAATTTATATTCATTTGCATTAAATGTTATTATGTAATGTTATGTAATGTTATGTATGTTATTTACATTAATGTTCATTTGCATTAAAATGTTCATTTACTTTAAAATGTTCATTTACATTAAATGAACATAACGGATGAACATTTTTAAATATTCTAAATATTTTAAAAAGCTTTCGAGGCCTTTAAAATTTATGGTTTAAGGAATAATTATACAAATCTAATAACTAAGAATATTTTTCTCAAATGCTTTTTAAAATATTTTAATATTTAAAAATTTTCATATGTTGCAAAAGGAAAAAATCAATATTTTTTTTCTAAAATTTCATTGGTGATAAAACTTTCATTTTTTTATAGCATGTCTTTACCTCAATAATTTTTTATTTTATGCTTTTTAGGACTTCACAATAAAAAGCTTCTTATCCTGAAAGCTTCTTATCTTGATGATATTTTACTTAAATTTTCATTTTTTTTTTTTTTTTTTTTTTTTTTTCTATTTTAAAATTTCAAGTGAAAAAGCATTTTTTAAATTATAAACTTTTTATTGCGAAGCCCTAAAAAGCACAAAATAAAAATTTATTGTGCTGTTTCATTATAGAAGCATTCTATAATGAAATGAAAGTTTTAACACTAAGAAAATTTTATAGAAAAAAATATATATGTCACTTTTGTACAAGATGAAAATTTCTGAATATTTTAAAAAGCATTCGATACCATTATTCTTAGTTGCTAGTTTTTTTGTATAAAAAACCATTAAACCATATTGTCATTAAACCATAAATTTCAAAGGTCTCAAAAGCTATTTATATTTTTATATGAAATTTTCTTAATGTTAAAACTTTCATTTCATTATAGAATATCTTTGCCAGAATAATTTTTTATTTTGTGCTTTATTAGGGCTTCACAATAAAGAGCTTCTAATTTAACTTTTTTTTTTTTTTTTTTTTTTTTTTTTTAACTTAAATTTTTATTTTGTGATTTTTAGTTATAAAAAAAGCTTCTTTAAAATCTAATCAAAATTACTTAGGATATCATGTAGACAACTAAAAATTTTCTGTTATCAACTGAAATCTTTTCTTTTAATTATCTGAAAATAATAATAATAATAATAATAATAATAACACATCTCCGTTTGAGGTTTGAACCCACGACCACCGCAATATCAGCAAGACGCTGTAACCAAAAGTCAAAGAAAATCATGGAACATGCTACAAAAATCCAAAAAAAAAAAAAAAAAAAAAAAAAAAAAACTATAGTTCTTGAATGCTTTTTAAAATAATTTGAATATTTAAAAGTTTTTATACCTCACAAATTGAAATATCTATATTTTTACAATATATTAAAATCACACAATCAACTGATTTGGGAAGAAAATCATATATATATATATATATATATATATATATATATATACTAATTATAACTACTATACTAACTATAACTACTCTAACTATATATATATATATATATATATATATATACATCGAAATTTATTTTTCCGACAGATTAGTTTTTTCCTGTCCAGGCATTATTTTTACTCTGTCAAAAATATATTTCAATAATATATATATATATATTTTTTTTCTTTAAAACTTTCTTATTGTTGAAATATTCTTTTATCAATTGCCACCTTTTCTATTAATTATTTACAAAAATTAACACCTCGGGCCGGCGATGATCAAACACACGACTCTCGCCTTATGAACATGATGCTCTAACTAACTGAGCCATTAACAGATACAATGAATAGCTAACTTTTTTTTATTTTTAAATGAAAGCGTGTTGACAAATCCTATTTCATATAATAAAATGTAATATATATAAAGCTTCTACAAATATTTATTTATGTATTTTTTACTTAAAACTTTTTATTTTGTGCTTTTTTAATGTCTAAAATATTTTGTGTTTTCTAATATCTACAAAAAAAAAAAAAAAAAAAAAAAAAAATCTTAAATAACTCTTCAAAAATTCTTAGAATACTGTGTAGTCAACGAAAAATTTTCTTTATCAATTGACACATTTTTTAGTAATTATCTGCAAAAATTCACACGTCGAACCATCGGGGATCGAACTCTCGACCACCGCGTTACTTACGTGACGCTCTAACGAACTAAGCCATGGAGTAACAAACTGAACAAATTATATTTCCTTTAAAATGAAGGCGGCTTGTTTATTAGCGTGACACTAAGGCACGATGACAAAGTCAATTTCATATAAAAAACTTCTAAAAAGTTTAAAATAAAAATTCTTAAGATGCTGTGTAAGCGATGAAAATTTTTTTTTATCAATTGACAACTTTTCTACTTATCATATGCAAACACGAAGAAGCCGGACCTTCCGGGGACCGAACTCTTTACCACCACGTCATTAACGTGTCGCTCTAACCAATTGATCGAAGGAGCGACAAACGGACTGACTTATATTTACTTTAAGATAAAGGCGACTTGTTTACTAGCGTGACACGATGACAAAGTCAATTTCATGTAAAAAGATATAAAGTTTATAAAGTGAAATTATAAAGTTTATAAATTATAAAGTTTTTATAATTTTCTCCTCACATCTAAAGATATATCTGCTTTTAAACATTATAAAAGCTGAAAAATTGAAGCATAACAGGGCCATCTGGCACTAATAATACTCTAATTAAAAAATTAAAATGTAATTACCCTTATTCTTTATGTAAATCAATCGCTGAAACCAAATGCATAATTTTGTTGAATGCCGTCATTATTTCGTAAAAAAAAAAAAAAAAAAAAAAAAAAAAAGTTAACACACGCACGCACACCTAGACAGAGAAACATACATTTTCTAAAAACAGTTAAAACAGGTGCAGGAAGTTGCTTTACTTAAAATATTTTTAAAACGTGAAAAATATTTTTTAAATTGTTATTGTGCATTATTTATTTAATTATTTATTTTTTAAATAAATAAATTAATTTAAAAAAAAAAAAAAAAAAAAAAAAAAAACATTGCAATTATTCCTTCCGTACCAAAGGGAATAAAACTAAATAAAATAAATGTTTTGAAACTTAGCCACCATGTAAAAGCATAAGCAATGGTTAAAAACAAGAAAAAAAAATGTAATTATTTTAATATTGTATTTAAATAGCAATCAATATTAGTATACTTCTTAAAATATCAATTTGTGATTAAAAAAAAAAAAAAAAAAAAACAATAAAATAATTTTAAAACGTAAGATAAGAATTCATGTCAGCAATAACTCTTTTTTCTGCAGTTTTGAGCTGAAATCAAGAAATACACTACAGATTATTTTTTTTCTACAAAATAAAATAAATTTATGTTTTAAAAATTAGTAGCCATATAAAAGCTTATCTAATTGGTAATTATTATATTATTTTATCTCTTTTTTCCCCCCTATTTAAAGATCATCTATGAAGAGAAACAAATCATTTCTGCAATCTTGTAAATATGTTCACACTAAATTTAAGTTAATATATTGTTTAATACCAATGTGTGACATAATTAGTTTCTTCTTTTAAATAATTATCATAACAGTTATGATAAAAAATATTGCAAAATGTTTGAGCTTTACATCTGTCTGTTTTCGTGACATTTTTTTTTTTTTTTTTTTTTTAAATACCATGAAACGGTAACGAATACTTGTAATAGGTTTTCATTTCTTTCTTACTTCGGCAAATTGAAGATGCAACAAGACGATTGTGAGATAATGTCTGTTAGGGAAATACACGTTCCGAAGGCTAGATTGAAAATTATTTTCAAATTAAAAAATATAGTGTTTGCGGTCATACTGTAAATAAATGTAAGGCTTGAAATGAGATATAGCTGTAGCATATGACTAGGAATCTTATAATAATTATCTGTATCCAATTGTAAGCGCGTATAGTAATTGAGATAAAATGGTTTCTTTAACATGATCGAAGCATTTTTGACAATTTTTCATTCATAGCACGTAAGATTTCGAAATTAATCCAATTAAGTAAATTCGACACAACATATTGTAATCTGAATATAAAAGTAGTAAATATGTGACGGTATATAAGAACTTTTACTAAATAATTTTTAAGTACACATTTGCAAGCGTCAACAAAAACTCTTTTGCATAATTTGCTAACAAAATTTAAAGAGTACTCTAAAAGAATACACAAGCAAGTGTCGTAAAAATTCAGAAAGTTATCGCCAATAGAATAGCAAGTACATTTAAAAGAAACAAGGTGTTTATGTGGTATAAACAGGGTAATTAGAATTAAAGTTTAAGTTTCAAAACACTATTAAAAAAAAGAACCACTAATCAGAATGACGTCAAATTTGAACGGAATATTATTGAAGTAGAGTGAAAGCGTATAACATAAGAAAGAAAAATAGTTCCAAACTTTAGCAACAGATGGCGCTGTAAGCGTCAGAATTTAAATGCGTTAGATTACAAATGACAAATTAATGTCAAAAACAGCATAAAAAACACCAATCTAAGCGATTTTTAAGTTTAGTGAGACTGATGCAAAACATGTCAATATGATGGCCACCATTTTCTGCAACAAGTTTAAATCGAGAGACAGCATGCTCTACTACTGATTGAAGTGTCTTCGGGGTCACATTCAGAATGTGTTGCGCAATGCGTGCCTTCAGTTCAGCTAAGTTTGCAATCGTAGCACTGAACACAACATCTTTCAGATAGCCTGACAGCCAGAAGTCACACGGGTTAAGACCAGGTGATCGGGACGGCCAGGCTGTAGGGAAACGACGGCTGATAATTCTAACATTTCCGAAATGCCGCTTCAGCAGCTGCTTCACTGGATTTATAATGTGTGAAGGAGTTCTATCTTGCATAAAAATGATCCCATCCACACATCCACTCTGTTGAAGAGCTAGAATGACGTAGTTGAGAAAAAGACACTCACAACGCTTACCAGTGACTGTACAGGTAACAGAACTGAAAACACCAGGCTCTTCGAAAAAATATGACCATATGATAAATGATGCCGTAAATCCGCACCAGGCATTGGCCTTTGCAGAACGAAGTGGTACTGGTGGATTTGCGAGTGGATTTTCTGTTGCCCATATTCGTCAATTCTGTTTATTGACATATCCTTTCAAATGGAAATGGGCTTCATATGTACACAAAATTTTCCACTGCCACTCATTGTTCGAGGAAGAAATTCTAATTTTGTCTCTCTTGCTGGCAGGTCAGCAGGAAGCAACTTTTGCACATGGCTAATTTTGCATGGATAAAAATGCATGATGTTTCGTAGAATTTTATGCACCGTGCTCACAGGCCTGCCTAGTGTTTGGGCAATTCCCCGTGCACATGCGTGGTTGCACGCCACCGCTGGACTTCTCCTGCACTGCTGTAGTCACTTCTTCAACTAACGTCGAATCAATTCTTTTCCTCCCTCTACCAGACTGCATATCAGATGAACCTGTCTTTTCGAATTTCTGAATCTTTTTCTCCCGACCCACGCTAGCCATCGAACCAACGCCTTTTTCATATCCTTGAGTGTCTGGAACTTCTGCAGAGCTACTGACGCACAACCATTGTTCTTGTAAAAAGCTTCACAAGCAGAGCGCGGTCCTTCATTGAGACAATCATTGCGAACTTCTCAGACGCAATATGAAGAAAAGCAGTGTACCCGGCATTTTTGTAACAGCTGCAAAGAGTCGCGCACGATAGCTATTTTCATTTACGCATTCTAACACTTACAGCACCAGAATATCCTTAATTTGCCTAATATGCTTAATTCTTTTGCTAAAATTTGGAACTATTTCTGTTTTTTTTTTTTTTTTTTTCGTATGCCATACGCTTTTCCTCTTCTTTAATAATATTCCGTTCAAATTTGACGTCATTCTGATCAGTAGTTTTCTTTTATAGCGTTTTAAAACTTAAACTTTAATTATAATCACCCTGTATATATACACATTTCAATGATTCAATAAAATTTCATTTCCTTCTGTTGTCGATAACTTTTTGAAATTTAACTGTATTTGGTTGGAATTTCTAGAATAAATCTACACATTTTTCTGGCAAATTATGGGGGGGGGGGGGGGAAGTTAACGCTTGCGCATACGTAGTTCAAAAGATTTATTTTTATTTTTATTCATTTATTATTATTTTTTTTTTTTTTTAGGCGCTAAACATTTTTTAAAGATTCTAAATTTAACAAGAAAATTTAAAATATTTAACGAAGTATGTTGTGTCTATGCAGTATTTTAATTTTTTTAATAATAGTTTAATATTCATTCCAAATGTCTTTAAGATATATAGAAAAAAATCTTACAAAAATTGCGGATATTCTTGAATAATTGCTCTTTTAATATAAATAAATATATATAATTAAATTCTAATTATGTGCTAGGACAAATAGGCTTAGCGTTTTTTCATTAATTTGTAACTCGTACCCTATTTATTTCGGAACAAAATATTGACGTATAACATTCCCTTTTATTCTTGAAGTTCAGAGACTTTTACTCTCTAAACTTGAAAAAAGAGTTCAGAGAGCTTCCAGGAAGACAAACATATGTAGTATTTCTTTAGAGGAAAACGTTAAATTCGAAAATTTGCCTTTTGTCGATGATTATATATTTATTATAAATATCAAATCAGGTAGCAGAAATAGCTGGCATTACACTATTTTTAAGCTTGCTCAATAAACTCAAGAAAATTTTGTGAATCTTGATAATTCAAGACTGAAATTTTAATGCAAGCCACTCTGAAATATTCAGTCTGCGTTTGTAGAGTTTGCTTTATCCTTGATTATTAAACATGGATCTTAATTTGTGTCAAACATCCTTTAAGGCAGAATTACTAAACTCGTCTCAGGCGAAGGCGAGGGTGATGTTTGAGTATGAAATATTAAATTTTATTCACATTATTGCTCCCCCCCCCTAATTAACCCTTTATTAAGCCATTTATTTCTAGCAATGCTATATTAAAACATTTTTTATTTTGAAACTGGTTTAAGAGAAGAAATCCATTTCGCTTATTGGATAAAAATAATTTAATTTATAATTTATTATAAGAGTATGAGAAGATAACTTACCACCAATTTCAATAATTAAAAAAAAAAAAAAAAAAAAAAAGGCTTACCGTAGCTGGAAGCCCGAGCAATTGTTATTCTATTGGGAAATTTTCTTTACAAATAACTTTTTAACTAATACATATTTTTAAATTCTGTTTTAACATTCAGAAAATTCCCAACTGTTAAATTGACGGTCCTTTATTAAAAATCTATTTTTTAAATTTTTAATATTTTATTTTGAAATTGCAATATGAAAAAATTTACATATTGAAAATTCGTAAATTACAGCTTCAAAATAAAATATAAAAATTAAAAAAATCATTAAAAAAAAAAAAAAATCCGTCTATTTAACAGCCAAGATCTTTCATAATGTGAAAACAGAGTTTAAAAATATGTATTAGTTAATAAGTTATTTGCAAAGAAATATTTCCCATACAATAACATTAGCTTCGGCTTCTGGCGGCGGTGAGTGAAGAGGGCCCTTAGGTACCCATTTTTGTGGTTAATTTACTGATCACTGTTTTAGACAGAGAATTTATGAAAAAAGGATTCAAAACAGTGTGTGACACTGTGTTTTTTTAATTTCACGTATTTTAATATATTAAAAAAGGCGGGCGGAGTAAAAAAAAAAAAAAAAAAAAACTTACCAACCACGCTTTTTTTATTTAAAAATTGATGATTTAAATGGCAAGTATACTTATCAAGCCCCTTTAAGGGGTTAATCTAATAGGGTTTTTATACGATAGATAGCCTTAAGATTTCTTAATTTTGCCTTTAATTAATTACATTATTAAATAGAAATCAATATTAAATTTGTCATTAATGTATTCTATGGTATTTTCTATTCGGGTATCCCGCCTTTTTTCAGTGCTGTATGAAAAAAAAAAAAAAAAAAAAAAAAAAAAAAACTAAAAGCAATGTAACATAAAATAAAAACCTATTTTCGAATTTTCTCTTCATTCCTCATAGAACGGAATTAAGAATTAGACTAATATTTACATTAAGATAATAAGACTGGCAACTATAATCCTTATCAACTGCAGCAAGTGTGTTGAATAGAGTTGTCAGCGGTGATGGGGCAGAACAAATGTATACTGAATTCATAGCTGCCATCATCCTAATTAATAATCCGTACTGTTGTAAGTCCCGCCCCCCCCCTTTTTTTTTTTTTTTTTTTTTTTTCCCTCCACACCAGTAAATTTGTAGAGTAATATTCTCCATCTGCAATTACGATTGAATAAGAAGAAATATTCTGTAAAAAAGATACTGGTGTAAAAAAATAGACGGCCCTAACAATACTATGGAATATCAATTAGGATGTTGGCAGGTATGACTAAATTAAATAGAGAAACTGGAATCTGGGATATGTAAAACATTTAATACCTTACTAAAAGAATTTTCTTGGAAATAGAAATGCATACTTTCCAACCATCTCATTATGAACCGTACAATTTTTAGTACCCGTCTTTTTTTTTTTTTTTTTTTTTTTTTTTTTCACACCAATAATGTTTTAGAGTAATTCTAGTCTTATAACGTTTGGAGAGAATAACTCTAAAAATATTGTGTTGTGAGAAATGGGGCGTTAACAATTGTCCGGTTATTAATGAGACGGTTGGAAAGTATGGCAATGTTATTTTAGCTTTAGTATTTTTTTTTTTTTTTTTTTTTTTTTTTTAATTATCTCGTGAATCACATGCTTATGTTTATTACTAAATTTCGAAGCGGCGTGATACTATATAAATTTATTGAATAAATTATCATTTTAGCAAAGAAGGAACTCTTTAAAATCGACTATTTTCTACTTTTAAATAAAGTGGAAATAAAAATAATTCATGCTTTTCACCTTTTAATTATAATTTAAACACTTGAAGTCGAAGTAATTAATTTAAGCAATTAATTAATTTTTTTTTTTCCTCTTTTTATTCTCTCTCTCTCTCTCTCTCTCTCTCTCTCTCTCTCTTTTTTTTTTTTTTTTCTTTTTAATAATGATTTGCATATGAATTATACGATAGCATTTATTAAACAAAAATAAATGATATATTTTTTGAGCAGTTTTATTGAAATTCTATTGGTGTGCGCTTGCACTATATATATACCGTTTTCAATTTAAACATATTTAAGAAGCAACAGTTTTTTTTTTTTTTTTAAGTCAAATTCTATAAGGCAACCCATTATAATTTAAAAATGAATTATAATATTTAGTTATATTTAAGAAAGTTTAACACTTTCGCGGCCACTGACGTAGTTTCACGTCATTTGAAAATCTGAAACTCCACCAGTGGGCGTTTCTTTTGCAATTTGTATGCTATTTGTTTCTTAAAAATATACACAATATTCATATTTGTACAATCAATATACTATGGACACAAATACTTTAATTAGAAAGAGTATGATTATAATGCATATCCGTTTGTAATATACATGTGAATACAGAAAATTTTGTCCTGAAAAATTGTAACTCAGAGAATAACGCCCACAGGCGAACCTTCCTGTCAAAAAGACAAAAGCGGTAATAGTACTTGTTTATTATTGTTTCATTTTTGTTTTTAAATTTTTATGTATGTATGTGTGTCTATGCGTTTGTACGTGTAATTCATGAAAATTAATTTTTTTATGAACATCATTTTTCTTTCGCTTCGTATGTATCACAAAGTATCGCTTTATCTTTTGGAAAATAATAAGAAAGCTAAAAAATTTTTAGTTAAAAGTATCCCAAGCAGCATTGATCCATCGTATTTTGCTTGGTATTTCACCAATTATTAGAAATTTACTGGAGTAATAGCTTGTATATAACACTCAGAGCAGTGTCAAAGATTTAGTTTCGATAAGAAAAAATCAGGAAAAGTAGATAACCCACCGATATTCAAAGGTTCTAAGACGAAGGTGGCCGCTCACCACTATGCAGCGGTTTTGAGCGTTTTCAACTTTTAGAGAGGGGTTCTAATGCACTGTGGATATTTAAAAGAGCCCGTCTCTAAAGGTTAAGCCTCCCCCGTTGAAAGCCCCGATATTGTATCACTGTGAAAACCCGATTTAAGAACTTTTTTTTTTTTTTTTAAATGGTTGAGTGGCAAAATTGTACAATATATTTACATATTTGGCCACATATTTAAACTTTTTTCAAATTTTACTTCTGATTGTACTTTAAAAGTTCCACTGGGA
The DNA here is from genome assembly GCA_963930645.1 of Salticus scenicus. Taxonomy (NCBI): domain Eukaryota; kingdom Metazoa; phylum Arthropoda; class Arachnida; order Araneae; family Salticidae; genus Salticus; species Salticus scenicus. The sequence goes on along the minus strand of CAWVNO010000717.1, from coordinate 235,102 downwards.
GTATCTATCAGTATATTATAATAGATTATTTTAGCTTACATATCATAAATAGCTGTAAAATATTATGTTTAATATGTAACTAAGTTAAATAAAGAATGAAATTTTTAGTGCATGTGTGACCTGAATAAATTTTGGATAAAATTCCTACATGTATATTCCAATATATTAATTTTAAAGTTGTTGATTCTAAACGAAAAAAATGTTGTTTTCTTTTTTTTTGGTTTTATAAAGTATTATTCACTATCAAAATTTGAAATAATTTGTAATCTTATTTAAATTTCATTCTGTATTATGTTAACACTTTCGCGAACGCACGTTTTTGTATTTTTGCTAGTATGCTTCACCTATGGGCATTATTTTTTCAAGCTGCATTATTTATGAACAAGGTTTTCTGTATACATATTTATATTACATACATATATATATATATAATAATAATATACTCTTTCTAATGAAAGCACATGTATTCATAGTATTTTGTTTGTAAGAATATGAATAACGAAAAACATTTAAGAAATATAGCAACATACATATTGCAAAAAAATCGCCTACTGGTGGAGTTACAAATCTCCAAATGACGGGAATCTACGTGAGCGATCGCGAAAGCGTTAAGTTTTGAATATTTTCCAATAACAAGTCTTAAACTCTTATTAAAATTGTATGCATCATAATTCTCTTTCACCAGAAAAAAAAAAAAAAAGTCCAATCCAACATTGGCTTGAAAGGCAATTGGTTAGGGAAATAAAGTACGATCGACTTATTGAGTTTGCCGCATGCACTTATATTCAGAGTTCCTGACATTTATAATTGATTCATGATAATTTTTAGCTCCGCTTTTTTTCATACCGGAGGTTTTGAAAAATGATTTTTTTTTTCTACTTAATTGTTGCAACACGTTAAAGAGCAATAATCTATAAAATTTCTGGTGCGAAAAAAAGGCGGGGCTAAAAATGCTCGTGAATAAATTATAAAAGTTGGGAACTCTGCTTATAGATCACTTCCAGAGGCATGCATTGCTTAGTATTTAGTCAATTTTATGTGCCAACCATGCTTTTTTATGCGAAACTGTATTAATAGAAACTTAAATTTGTGTTTACTGGCGGGTGCTTTTAATTTGTACTGATAATCATTCGATACAAATCAGAAATCGGCTATATGTTCAACATTATGTCTTATTGTACCCTCAGCATTAAGTGTTCTCAAGTTGCTCAGATTAACATTGGATCGTTATCTCCAATAAAATTCTTTTATCGGCATTTCATCGTATTCTAATTAGAAAGTCAGCCATACCCGATATCTTTATATCATGCCCTAGATGAGACATTTTCGATGAATTTCCGATGAGAACTTATCCTCTGACTCTAGCTATCCTTTCATCTACCTTTCCTCAGATCATCGGTAGCCAATGAATGACCAGTGAAAGGCCTGTTACTTTTTGTTACTGGAATATCACATTAAAGTAACATTTAAGAAAAAACGTAAGTACAGGGTAATTAAAAATATGATTTAATATACGATCAAATGTTAACAAAGATTTGCTATTATACAATTTTTGTTTGTTACATATGTTACTTTTATGAATTTAATCATCAGAATCGGATCTCTTTTGATTTATAGATTTTAGAAATATATTTACATAAATTAATTGAAACTGGAACATTAAAAAAGGAATTGCTTTTATAAAAGTTTGCAAAAAAGTGTATTATAGACAATTCTGAAGGTCCAATCGTTCATGCCTCATCCCTCGTGTCAGTCGGGCTTTGGGCAGAAAGCAAGAATGATTAGTGAACAAGAAATCTTTGGTTAGACCTTCTTGCTACAGTTACAATTAGCGATTTTTGGGGCTTCAAGTGATGCGTAGATGAAGGGATGAATAGATTGGGGGATAATATGGGGTTATGTAGGGTTCATTTAAACCAGTAAAAAATTATTTCTTCTCAAAATCGCAACAAGAAAAGAATCAAATTGTCAGGCGATATGATAATGCTTTTATTCTAGAATAAAGAACATTTTAAACCTTATGCATATAAAATGTGTACCAATTTTTGCCTTTCGATCATGTTTGATCCAAACTCTAGCTGGATATTTTGTTTTTCATACTGTATGTAGTCAACAAAAATTGTTTTTAAGTTGCAGGGATGGAACACTGGCGCAGAACGCATACCACTATCAATATACCAAAATTCTCTACTTGTTAAATCAACGATATTACAGGTAGAGAAATTTCTTAAACAAATACCGGTATGATTTCTGCGCCACTGTTCCATCCCTATAAGTACAAACAATTACCGATGATAATACATACTCATGCATAATTTAAGGAGAGTTGATGAACTAGACTAAGAAGATTAAGTAGATTGAAAACTTTTTCAAAAGCAAGTGTGTTAAAAGTTAAGTGCGGATTTTTTCTATAAAAGTGTTACATTTGGGGGAGGGGGGATGCGAGCTTAAATTTATTAAATATTTTTAAACTTTTTTTAAAAGTTTACATTTTCAGTACCCTACGACCGTTTCTACCCTTTCTACTACCTTTTCCACTACCCTACTACCGTAGGTAATGGAAGTATTGTATTCGGTTCAAAAATTCTATATCGAGTTTTCACCTGATTTACACGTTTTAAGGTTTCCTGAGTTCAAAAAAGTAGTTTTTGGCAATTGTTTAGTGTGTGTGTACGTATGTATGAATGTATGTGTGGAATTTCCTGGCTATCATATCTGCAAAACTAATAAACATAGAACTACGAAACTTCTGAATAGAGACAGGCCTGGTGTACAGATGAATTTTCCAGATTTTGATGAAAATTGCAAAACTGGAAGTGGGTCATCGGAAACGGGAATTGACGCCGTATCCGTATCACGAAAACAGCTCTAACGATTTTCTTCAAACTTGCTATATAAACACTCTATTAGGTGTCCTTTCGAATGATATAGTTGGTTAATTCAGGAAAAATAATAGGTATTTTGTATAAATAGCTCAATTCAGGTCTTGGAAGTGCGCTCTTTTAAACCTTTGTGGCGCTCTGTTCTCGCAATGAGGACACAGTTATGCAGCTTCAGCTGCAAAACTCATCCCGAGAATTTTTTAAAGAAAAATATCCGGGAAAAAAATTTTAAAAATTACGTTTGAAAAAATTACGTTATAAATGTAAAATTTTTATCAAAAATTTTTGTGTTTATAACGTAACAGAAAAAGCCGTTTTTTTTTTTTTTTTTAACTTAAATTTCTTTTTAATTTAATTTTGTTCGTGAATTCTGGACAAATTAACGCCCTTTTAAATGCTGCTTTTACACGTAATTATCGTTTTCCGGTCAATAATTGAGTATGCTAAGTTTTGGTAAATGTTGGTATCTCAAAAACGGCTCTAACAATTTTCTTGAAAATTATTACATGATTTGTTACATAAATAAATTTTAAATATCCTTTCTCATGTGTTATGGGGTTATTACAGGAGTATTAAGCCATCCTGCTTAGGTAGGAAAATTGGAAATAGGAGTTTTAAAAAATAACTCTACCATCTCCCCCTCCTTATTTTTAACTTGCTATGTAAACTTTGTTTTATATGTCTTTACGCGATTATTAAGTTTCTTAAACTGGTAAATTTTTTGTCTTCTGATCATTTCATCTCAAAAAAAAAAAAAAAAAAAAGCTTATAATAATCGCAATAGTGGGTAATAGAAGTCGTGTGGTTGTTTCACACCATTTTTTTTTTTTTTTTTTTTTTTTTTATTTATTTTTGAGATTACGTGATCAGAAGACATAAAATTGACTTAACGAAGTAGAAACCTGAAATTTTTCCGGTAAGAGATACGTGATGCACGTGTAAAGATATATAAAACAATGTTTACATAGTGAGTTAAAAAATAACGGGGAAAATTGATAGAGTTATTTTTTGAAACACCAATTTCCGAGATTTCTCATTTGAGAAGGCGGATGCCTTCTCAGATGATGACATATTGCGAAAACTGGTTTATCTGATTTCAGCGTGTTACACATTATTTCAGATGTTAGAGAATATTTTAATTAAATATTTATTGTTTATTACTGTTAATCATTGTAGAAAAAAAATCGTGATATTGTTAATGGATAAAGCATTGTTACTTTATTATGAGAATTCCCAATGAGTAACGTTTTACGGACCTCACAATGAATATTTATAGTCCTAGTTGTGCCACTGTAAAAAGGTAATTTTACAATTAAAATGCCACCTGATGGAGAAAAAAATAAGCTAAATTAGTAATAAATCTTTTTACACACACACACACACACACACACACACACGCAAAAAAAAAAAAAAAAAAAAAAAAAGACTTTTTCTGCTAAACATGACATTTGCTGACTTTTTCTTTTACTAAAAACTGCATAATGCTATTGTCAGTACCTTTTGAATAACGCATTATTTATTTATTTATTTATTGTGACTTTGGATCATCTTCTACATAACTAAACTAAGCTTTTATTTTACTATAAGAGTTCTAAATCTTCACAATCAGAGCCTGATTAAGGGGGAAGCGCACATTATCTCCGCTCTCACCGGAATATTTTTACAATTATTTTTTACTTCATGTCATAGAAATTCCACGCTTTGACGAGGAAATATTTTTTATAAAAAATGAACGGTGTAAAACAATCCAATTTATTCACCGTTATTAGACACCAGAATTCTTTTAAAAGAATTTTTAATGAGAATTTTCTGTTTATTATAGGAGGAAAGTATTTGTTAAAAAATAACGGTGTAAGTATAAATAATGTGTGCTTCCCCCTTAAACAGGCTCTGTTCACAATTTCTCTACGATATTTAAAGGGGTGAGAAATTTTTCGCCTTTTTCGCCATCACTTTTTTTTTATACAACGCTTTCTATCGTATTTAATCACGACACATTACTATAAAAATACGGTCAGATGTTTTATATGAAAAGAGTGGAAGCAAAAAAGGCGGACATTTCCCATCCCTGAAAGTGTCCTGAAAAGAGAGCGAAGACTTTGAGACATCTACTATGTTTTTTTAAACAAAATTTTTTAATTTAATCTATTGAACATAAAAGAACAAATAAAGTGTTACTTTCAGGGGTGTTTGCTGTTTGCGATCTTTTTTTTTTTAAGACGAGAACTTTTTTTTATCAGTTACATTGTTGATAGCATACCTACCAACATCTTAATTAATATTCAGTAGTGTTGTTAGTCCCGTTCTTTTTCTCACATCAGTAAAATTATAGGCTGATATTCCATAGCTGCCAATATTTTAATTTACTCCGGAGTAATTTTAGCCCTGCCTCTAATTCGTACCACTTATTTTTCAAAAGTAATTTTTTCTTATTTTATCGAAGTTACGTACTGAAGAAAATTTTTCTATAATAAAGTGGTATGGTATAAAGGTGGGGCTAAATGTACTCCGGAATAAATTAAAATATTGGCAGCTGTGATATTCTCCAAATGCAATTACGGTTCAATAAAGAGGAGAATATTCTAAAAAAAATACTGGTGTAAAAAAGAAGGCGAGGCTAATCATACTATGGAATATTAATTAGGATGTTGGCAACTATGCTGATAGTTTTCTAGTAATTTTTAGAAATTAACTGTAACGAAAAGTATAATACGCAAATACTGAGGAAAAAACAAAAAATTCGGATAGCAAACATCCCTGTATTTTATTGTTTATTTTTTGATAAGAAATTTCGATATACTTATCAGAGATACGGAATCCAGTAATAATTACATAGATATCAAGATTTTAATTTGTTCTGGACCATTTTCAGCCGGAGCCCGCATTTATTTCGCAGTACTTTATTTTCAGAAAATGTTTTTAAGTATTTTATTTTGTCGTATATCATGAAAAACGGCAGTTTTTCTAGTGACACAAGCGCAAAAACAAACGAACGCCACGACACTCAGCGGAAACGGAAAAACGGACGAAAACTGCGACACTTATATATACAGGAATTTAAAGATCAAAGAAACCGCTGAAAGCCGACACTTAATATCTCAGGAAATATGGGAGGTTACCCAGATTGCAAAGGACATCGAAATCACATTGGCCGCTCATCAGAATCGTTGGGAAATGATTGGTAATCATTTAAGGACTTTCTCAAGATCTTGTTTCGATCTTTTGGAGCGGTTTCTTATACTAGCCTCGAGAACAATCATCGATAGAATATCCAAATAATGTGCCATTTCAATTAGTCGATAAATAATTCATGCGTGATATCGGGCCATACTCCATGGAGAGCGAAATTCGAACCATTTTTTCCCGCTTTAAACACCCCGCTTGCTCTTGGAATTACCCCCCGTGTTGCTACACTTCCGGACAAATGCCACCCTCGCTTTCACTTCGGCGATAATTTACATGTCTTGGCAAAATAGCAAAAGCGATAAGTAACAGATTATTGGAAACATCGTAAGAAATTGGAGGCTATTAAGGTTACAGGGAAAGATATAATTGCTGTTTGCTTTTAGCCATTTGAAACTCCTATTGGGGGTTAACAATAGTCTACAGCAATTAAGAAATAGTTTGAGGCTTCAATTACGATTAATATATTTACATGATTTATTTCGAATGAAATCTCTGTAAAAATAATTATTTTTCTTTATTTTTCTTTATGTTTTATTACGATTATAAAGAAATATTTATAGGGCCAAATATTTGCAATACGAAATGTAATATAAGTTTGATATTAAGTCAAATCATATGGATCTTTAAAGCTGAATAAGCATTTAAATATTTATCTAACCTCTTTTTTATTGTTATATATCGTTTATATATGACATCGTTTATATTATGTCACCGTTTCTATATATCTATATATCTATATATTTATGTATATATATATATATATATATATATATATATATATATATATATATAATATCTGTGTTTCCATTTGCAAACATTTATTACTTATTTATTTTACAATATTTACTGAACATTATGCGATTACACATGTTAAAATTTGTATTTGTACACACATATACAACTTAATGAGTGAGATAAATTTAAAAACGAAAAATCTAATCACACAATGTTTGTACAACATTATTTCATTTTCTAATATTCAATTTAAAATGCCAAGAGTATACAAATGTATAAATACAAACAAAAGATTTCTCTTCAAAGGAAGCAATTTGGATTTATTTTTTAAACAATGGCCGAGATGCTACGTTCTCCAAACTAATAGAAAGGAGATCTTGAGTTCCATCCAAAGTCGTGCTCGTCGGCCTACCGGAGTTTTTTTTTTTTTTTTTTTTTTTTTTCTTTGAAACTTGCGTGAATGAGAACTAGGATTCCTTAGAAAGGCTCCTACTTATGGATTTTTATCCAGGGCTACGTCCTTCTCATACATAATCTGGCTGAATATTAATTACCTATACACCCTAACTCATAAAATCCTTTAAAACAGAGGATATTTTTTTCTCCGTAGAATTTTCCACAAAATGTCTGAATTATGTCAGTGCAGGAAATCTTAGACCGTCCACATCAATATTTTAAAAGCAATAAATATGTAAGGGGTTAAGACGCCTTAGAATGACCTCCTCCTCAGACATTCCTCTTAATGTAGATTCTTATCGTAGAAAATCGATCTTTCATATTATTTCAGAAAATCCCTTTGGTTTAAAATAATAATATGATGAATTTGTGTCTTATTATAAAACAGAATATCATCAAATACTCTATACATTTGGTAATGAAAGCGAATTCTGAACATAACATTTTTTATTGCAATCGAAATTTAATTTGTTGAGGAAAATTATTACTTACTTTTTTTATTCTTCAGCTATTACGTAATGGTGAATGTGCGGTACATTCCTCCTGTTCATTATACGATATTTATATATATATATAAAGCTGAAAATTTATCAGTCTGTACCGATTTTTAGTTTACTATACAAAGCTACATCATTCAACTGATAACTATGAAAAGTGGTACATTTATGAATAAGGACAAAAAATCTAGCTAACATCGTATTTTTTAGTTCAATCGGATAATTAGTTGAAAAGATATTAAATAAAACCTCCATTTTAACTTTAAAATTATTTTAAAAAATAAATAAATAAATAAGTGAATATATTATGTCGACTTTGTATGTCGGAAAAAAAAAAAGAACGTGCAAACATTTTTTGTATTTTTTATTTAAATTAATTGTTTATGTGCAGTTCTTTTTTTTTTTTTTTTTTTTAATTTTCACAATGAATTCGAATTGTTATAATTATGATTTTATTGAGATAGTACATGTTCATTCTACTGCTTTTATTTTATTCCATTAAATATTTCTCTCACTTTTAACGTTTAAGTAATTTTGATACTAAAACTCAACGGTAATAGAAATGGCCAATTTCGTAATATTATAAAGCTAAAAGGTTTTAATTTCATTTCCTCTGATACTTTCCTTGCTTTATTTTTTCTTTAATTCAAATTTTTTTTAATCATTACTTCAACCCGAGCAGCGCTATATGTGTATACTAAATATATATATATATAAACCTGCTAGTATTCATATATCGAATAATCCGCAAGACTACAGGTTCTTGCAGATTATATTGACATTTCATCATCTGTTTCCTTGCATTTTAGAACTTATTTCTTTTTATATTGCTGTTTAAAGCGCCATGTTCCGGGTTCAAACCCCGTTCAAGAATGAATATTTGTAGTGTCTTTTAATGGCTTTTAATCTCATGAGAATTAATAATAATAATAATAATAATAATAATAATATAAAAAAAAAACAGCTGAACGAGACACAATTTCTTTATGCGAAAGTATAATAAAGTGAATTTGAGCACTTAAAACACATACAAGAAGTATATCAATTTTTGTCAAGAATGATTTGCAGTCCTTATTCAACTAAAACTAAATAAATTAGAATAAAGTAGTGTACAAGTTTTATTTGAAATAACTAGAAATAGATAGGCATCAGTAATACATTCGCTTTAAAACAGAGTAATAAGATTTAATTTTTCCTTATCAATATGATAACATAATAAAAGATATATATATATGAGTGTGTGTGTATTAATCTTTTAAAATAATAATTAAATATATATATATATATATATATATATTTAATGTCCAAATTCTTTATTAACTTTATGTAATAATGTATTTCGGAATAAAATATATATTAATAATATGGTTGTGAATATATTGCGTTCATAAAATGTTATTCGAAATAAAGAAAATAAAGAACTTGATAGTTTTCATGCACATTTTTATACTATTTTTCACAGAAACACTGATAGAATCGTAAAGATGACCCCTGTCTCGAATATCAAACAGGAAATGGATAGTTTTGAATGAATTTGGCGTACTATTATTGTGCCAAGGTCATAATTTTTTTCACACTCCTCTTTAACTTGACATTGAAAGTTTGAATCTCAGTCAGTGCTCCACAAACCATCTAGCTATGCAGCAATATTTTGTTTATTCCCTTTAGAAAATAAGAAATTCTGAAGTAATGGTTTATGACATTTTTTTTTTTCTTTTTAAAAGGTTTAATGGGAGGTACATATATTATTTTAAATTGGATATTATTGGAGATTCATTGGATATGAATATAATTAAGGTATAAAACCTTTTGTTTTCAATTCATTGTGATTTTTCATTTCTTTTAAAATATCATAGCAAGTATGAATTGTGAGTTTGTTTCTGTTGATCCCAATTTCTTTTTATTCTTATTAAAATTACACAAAAAATGTACAATGTTTAAGATTTATTTAAGCTTTTCAAAAATTGTAAATTTGATATTTTTAATTAATTTAAAAAATACATAGTTTATTAATGCAGCAAATATTTTCAATGCCATTTCTCGATCATATAATAATTTAATTTAGGGTTTAAATATTAAGAATGAATTAAAATCTTTAGGATAATTAAATCACTTCATTACTTTTAATGATTAATTAATAAAAACTTTCATATATTTTTTTTGAGTTATTTACTTTTTTTTTTTTTTTTTTTTTTTTAAATTCTTCTTAAAATTATACAAAAAGCTATGTGGTATTTAAAGATTGTATAAGGTTTTGTAAAAATTAAAAATAGTACACTTAATTAATTATAATGAAAAGTAGCAAAATTTAAAGGAAAAAAAAAAAAAATTTTTTAATGTTATTTCAAAATTCATAATTTATAATTTTCATGTGCTAAATTTTCATGTTTTAACACATAATTTGCATTTTTATAAAAATAACGCATTTTTCTTTCCTTTCTTTCTTTCTAAAAACGAAAATTTTAATCTTTAAGATAATTTAATAATTTCATTGCTTTCAATTATTGATGTATTCAAAATTTCTTATATATATATGTATAATATATATATATATATATATTAAATTATTATATGATCGAGAAATGGCATTGAAAATATTTGCTGCATTAATAAACTATGTATTTTTTAAATTAATTAAAAATATCAAATTTACAATTTTTGAAAAGCTTAAATAAATCTTAAACATTGTACATTTTTTGTGTAATTTTAATAAGAATAAAAAGAAATTGGGATCAACAGAAACAAACTCACAATTCATACTTGCTATGATATTTTAAAAGAAATGAAAAATCACAATGAATTGAAAACAAAAGGTTTTATACCTTAATTATATTCATTTCCAATGAATCTCCAATAATATCCAATTTAAAATAATATATGTACCTCCCATTAAACCTTTTAAAAAGAAAAAAAAAAATGTCATAAACCATTACTTCAGAATTTCTTATTTTCTAAAGGGAATAAACAAAATATTGCTGCATAGCTAGATGGTTTGTGGAGCACTGACTGAGATTCAAACTTTCAATGTCAAGTTAAAGAGGAGTGTGAAAAAAATTATGACCTTGGCACAATAATAGTACGCCAAATTCATTCAAAACTATCCATTTCCTGTTTGATATTCGAGACAGGGGTCATCTTTACGATTCTATCAGTGTTTCTGTGAAAAATAGTATAAAAATGTGCATGAAAACTATCAAGTTCTTTATTTTCTTTATTTCGAATAACATTTTATGAACGCAATATATTCACAACCATATTATTAATATATATTTTATTCCGAAATACATTATTACATAAAGTTAATAAAGAATTTGGACATTAAATATATATATATATATATATATATATTTAATTATTATTTTAAAAGATTAATACACACACACTCATATATATATATCTTTTATTATGTTATCATATTGATAAGGAAAAATTAAATCTTATTACTCTGTTTTAAAGCGAATGTATTACTGATGCCTATCTATTTCTAGTTATTTCAAATAAAACTTGTACACTACTTTATTCTAATTTATTTAGTTTTAGTTGAATAAGGACTGCAAATCATTCTTGACAAAAATTGATATACTTCTTGTATGTGTTTTAAGTGCTCAAATTCACTTTATTATACTTTCGCATAAAGAAATTGTGTCTCGTTCAGCTGTTTTTTTTTTATATTATTATTATTATTATTATTATTATTATTAATTCTCATGAGATTAAAAGCCATTAAAAGACACTACAAATATTCATTCTTGAACGGGGTTTGAACCCGGAACATGGCGCTTTAAACAGCAATATAAAAAGAAATAAGTTCTAAAATGCAAGGAAACAGATGATGAAATGTCAATATAATCTGCAAGAACCTGTAGTCTTGCGGATTATTCGATATATGAATACTAGCAGGTTTATATATATATATATTTAGTATACACATATAGCGCTGCTCGGGTTGAAGTAATGATTAAAAAAAATTTGAATTAAAGAAAAAATAAAGCAAGGAAAGTATCAGAGGAAATGAAATTAAAACCTTTTAGCTTTATAATATTACGAAATTGGCCATTTCTATTACCGTTGAGTTTTAGTATCAAAATTACTTAAACGTTAAAAGTGAGAGAAATATTTAATGGAATAAAATAAAAGCAGTAGAATGAACATGTACTATCTCAATAAAATCATAATTATAACAATTCGAATTCATTGTGAAAATTAAAAAAAAAAAAAAAAAAAAAGAACTGCACATAAACAATTAATTTAAATAAAAAATACAAAAAATGTTTGCACGTTCTTTTTTTTTTTCCGACATACAAAGTCGACATAATATATTCACTTATTTATTTATTTATTTTTTAAAATAATTTTAAAGTTAAAATGGAGGTTTTATTTAATATCTTTTCAACTAATTATCCGATTGAACTAAAAAATACGATGTTAGCTAGATTTTTTGTCCTTATTCATAAATGTACCACTTTTCATAGTTATCAGTTGAATGATGTAGCTTTGTATAGTAAACTAAAAATCGGTACAGACTGATAAATTTTCAGCTTTATATATATATATAAATATCGTATAATGAACAGGAGGAATGTACCGCACATTCACCATTACGTAATAGCTGAAGAATAAAAAAAGTAAGTAATAATTTTCCTCAACAAATTAAATTTCGATTGCAATAAAAAATGTTATGTTCAGAATTCGCTTTCATTACCAAATGTATAGAGTATTTGATGATATTCTGTTTTATAATAAGACACAAATTCATCATATTATTATTTTAAACCAAAGGGATTTTCTGAAATAATATGAAAGATCGATTTTCTACGATAAGAATCTACATTAAGAGGAATGTCTGAGGAGGAGGTCATTCTAAGGCGTCTTAACCCCTTACATATTTATTGCTTTTAAAATATTGATGTGGACGGTCTAAGATTTCCTGCACTGACATAATTCAGACATTTTGTGGAAAATTCTACGGAGAAAAAAATATCCTCTGTTTTAAAGGATTTTATGAGTTAGGGTGTATAGGTAATTAATATTCAGCCAGATTATGTATGAGAAGGACGTAGCCCTGGATAAAAATCCATAAGTAGGAGCCTTTCTAAGGAATCCTAGTTCTCATTCACGCAAGTTTCAAAGAAAAAAAAAAAAAAAAACTCCGGCAGGCCGACGAGCACGACTTTGGATGGAACTCAAGATCTCCTTTCTGTTAGTTTGGAGAATGTAGCATCTCGGCCATTGTTTATAAAATAAATCCAAATTGCTTCCTTTGAAGAGAAATCTTTTGTTTGTATTTATACATTTGTATACTCTTGGCATTTTAAATTGAATATTAGAAAATGAAATAATGTTGTAAAAACATTGTGTGATTAGATTTTTCGTTTTTAAATTTATCTCACTCATTAAGTTGTATATGTGTGTACAAATACAAATTTTAACATGTGTAATCGCATAATGTTTAGTAAATATTGTAAAATAAATAAGTAATAAATGTTTGCAAATGGAAACACAGATATTATATATATATATATATATATATATACATAAATATATAGATATATAGGTATATAGAAACGGTGACATAATATAAACGATGTCATACATAAACGATATATAACAATAAAAAAGAGGTTAGATAAATATTTAAATGCTTATTCAGCTTTAAAGATCCATATGATTTGACTTAATATCAAACTTATATTACATTTCGTATTGCAAATATTTGGCCCTATAAGTATTTCTTTATAATCGTAATAAAACATAAAGAAAAATAAAGAAAAATAATTATTTCTACAGAGATTTCATTCGAAATAAATCATGTAAATATATCAATCGTAATTGAAGCCTCAAACTATTTCTTAATTGCTGTAGACTATTGTTAACCCCCAATAGGAGTTTCAAATGGCTAAAAGCAAACAGCAATTATATCTTTCCTTGTAACCTTAATAGCCTCCAATTTCTTACGATGTTTCCAATAATCTGTTACTTATCGCTTTTGCTATTTTGCCAAGACATGTAAATTATCGCCGAAGTGAAAGCGAGGGTGGCATTTGTCCGGAAGTGTAGCAACACGGGGGGTAATTCCAAGAGCAAGCGGGGTGTTTAAAGCGGGAAAAAATGGTTCGAATTTCGCTCTCCATGGAGTATGGCCCGATATCACGCATGAATTATTTATCGACTAATTGAAATGGCACATTATTTGGATATTCTATCGATGGTTGTTCTCGAGGCTAGTATAAGAAACCGCTCCAAAAGATCGAAACAAGATCTTGAGAAAGTCCTCAAATGATTACCATTCATTTCCCAACGATTCTGATGAGCGGCCAATGTGATTTCGATGTCCTTTGCTATCTGGGTCACCCTCTGTCTGATCCTACCCTGAAATCGCTACATTTCTGCGTGCAATATATTTCGAGATATGAATTGGCTCATTTAAGTTATAAATGGACGGACTATATGTGTAAGAATTGTTTCTCGAATAAGGCTCGAGCGAATTTAGTTTAATTTATATATGATATTAATCGCTTTTATCTGATGTGTCTGACATCTCCCTTTTCCCTAGGAAAACTCTTGTTTTTTTTATAACTCAGTTTAAATTTTGAACTATTTTTTACTCCGAAAATACCGTGATGCGGCAGTTTCGCGGACGAATTTCTTCTCTTCCATCTGAAATACTGAATATCAAATAATCGTTTTGGCTCCATCTATCGGGAAGCGTCAAAAATAAACACACACAAAAAAAATATTTTTTTTTTCTTTTTTTAATATATATATTAAATGAGTTATTTATTTAGGTACTTGTATTTTATATGACATTTGTTTATCAAAAATATTCTTTGTATTTACATTGTTTTCATGCTAATACGTTGTTAACTTTCAAAATTGGTTCTATTTTAAAAGGTGATTGTAACAAGAAAAATTTGTTCCTTTATTTTCATAAAAATGACAAATAATATGATAATCATATGCAAATATTTGTAATTTTTTCAAAATTAGGTGATAAATCACTTAAACTACGGATTGAAAAAATTCTTAAAACAGAATTTGAAAATAATTGATTTGCTCATTAAGTTTCTAGTATATATAATATATAAATTACAAAATGTTAAGCTATAATAAAATTTTGAATAGACTAAGATTTTTTTTTAATTAAATTCATAACAAACTATACTACTTAAATATTTACCAGTATAAAATTTTCACTTTTTAAAGATTTTTCTATTATTATTTATTTTTCTCTTTTAAATCAAATCTATACCTAAAAAATTATAATAAGAAATAAATATAAATAAGAAATTTTGTCAATTTTAAAATGTACTATAATATGCCTTTGTAATGTTGCATGTTTCCATCTTTTTTATCACTTTTTATAGAATTTTGAAATTTTATTTAGTTTGTTATTTTGTTCGAGTATGACCTACAAAACAACACTTTTAATACAGTGTTATAACTCATTACCATGCTCCTTCAATTTTACGTTTTGATCATTAACCCCTAAAAAGTAATGGTATCAATACAAAAAACCCTTAACGGGTTAAAAGTTTGTGACGCAGCACTGTACTTTATGGCTATAAGAATTAGAAATACGGGTCTTAAAAATAATGATATCAAATTTTCAGTGACGCTTTGATATTAATTAAATTATACATAGATTTTCTTATTTGAATTTGCCTTTTCCTTTTATTTATATTTACAGTGTAAACGTTATTTTCAACATAAAATAATATATAGCATTTACTCATTGGTACCTTTCCATTCACATCTCTTATTCTATGAAAGCATGTGTTTTAAAAGAAATTATATGAAATTCCAGTAACGCAGTGGTGTTACATTAAGTGATTTGTTTTTAAATTTCTCTGCAATTATTTTGTTTTGCATATTAAAGTATATGTGCACATTGAAATATTGCTTTTAATTTTCAAATACGCTGTCAAATATATCACTTTCATTAAGCTTATATTATGTACTGAAATATATATTCATTTCAATGAATTATTCTATCTTTTGCGTCACGCCATCCAAAACTGTAAGTAAAATATATGGAAATGTTTACTTTGTGTCATTTCATCCAAATAAATTGAAAATGCATGCAAATAGATATCGTGATGCAAAAAAAAAAAAAAAAAAACTGTGAAATTTTTTTTCAGTTTTGGATGGCGTGACGCAAAAGATAGAATAATTCATTGAAATAAATATATTTAAGTACATAATATAAGCTTAATGAAAGTGATATATTTGACAGCGTATTTGAAAATTAAAAGCAATATTTCAATGTGCACATATACTTTAATATGCAAAACAAAATAATTGCAGAGAAATTTAAAAACAAATCACTTAATGTAACACCACTGCGTTACTGGAATTTCATATAATTTCTTTTAAAACACATGCTTTCATAGTATAAGAGATGTGAATGGAAAGGTATCAATGAGTAAATGCTATATATTATTTTATCTTGAAAATAACGTTTACACTGTAAATATAAATAAAAGGAAAAAGCAAATTCAAATAAGAAAATCTATGTATAATTTAATTAATATCAAAGCGTCACTGAAAATTTGATATCATTATTTTTAAGACCCGTATTTCTAATTCTTATAGCCATAAAGTACAGTGCTGCGTCACAAACTTTTAACCCGTTAAGGGTTTTTTGTATTGATATATATACGATAAAATAAGAAAACATTCCTCTAAAATAAAAGTGGCATGAAATAGAGGCGGGGTTAAAACTACTTCATAATAAATTAAAATATCGGCAAATCTGATAGTTATATCATGTCAAAATACAGAAAACAAGACTTGTTTGTCAAACTTTCCTGTAAACAAAAACAAAAACAAAAACAAGAGACATCAAAATTTAAATAATAAAAATTTTTTAGTACTACTTTATATTTAACGTATTCTCTTGAACGAAAAATTACAAACATTTTCGGCAGAAATGCCATACTCAACGTAAAGTTTTATTACAACGTACATGAAATCATTTTTTTACAAGTGGTTCAGAGTATTTTGTGTTGCAAAAGTGGAAATAGCTAATCCTCTTGTCCTAATGAAAAGTGTGCAATCAAATGTCTTTATTGCCGGGTTATGGTTCCGATCTGTGCCACAAAATTATCTCATCAGTTTCACTGACACCAATATCAACAGGACCTGAAACAAGAACTTTCTTTTATATTGTGGAAAATCGCTAAAAATCAATATTATGTAAACAGGGAATGGCGCAGTCACTTTCTTTGAATACCACTTTTTGAATACAAAAATTCAGTAACCGTTTGCAGTGATTATTGTCAATTGAATAATATTACTGGTGGGAAATAAAATATGAAAAAAACAATCCAATCTGGCGAAAAAAATAATACAAACGAAACACCAGCTTTGTGAAATAAATGCAGATCGATTAATAACAAAAACTATAATAAGGCTAAGAACCGGTCATCACAGAGGAATGAAAATTAATAAAGAGGGTAGAAGGGTGCATAGAAACTGTAACAATTGCCCAGATACACAGCTTACACCTTGCCATATCTTTGAGTGTCCGGCAATAAGTGCGAACTTGAGAGAAATTGGAGTATTGCCGTCACTGATAGACCTATATGACGACAACGTCCAACAAATCGCAGATGCAGTTATAAAGATCCACGGTTTAATCTAATTCGACTACGTCATAGACACGACAAAAAAAAAAAATAAAGAAATAAATAAATAAAAATAAAATAAAATAAAATAAAAGACTGGAAACGCAATCCCTCGCTCCCCCCCCCCTCTGCGTTATAAAAATAGTTTTATAACGCTATATCACTATAACAGTTTTATAACATTATTTTTATAACGCTATCTCCATATTATTCAATTGATGATAATCACTGCAAACCTTACTAAATTTTTCTATTCAAAAAAGTGACCTTGTCGATCTTCGTGTTAAATGCACAAAATATAATTTCACTTTATTACTATTTTTAACTCCTTCTAAACCTTTACAAATTTATGAAAAACAGCTGAAAGTTATACAATATTTTTGATGCAGAAAATAATTTACTATTCCTTACCTTGTTCTAGACATTAAAAAATATTAAAAATAGTTTGAAAAATAGGTTAAGAATATTAAAAATGCGAAGAAAATATAAATTACTTTACAATTACTTTGTTACTAGTCATAAACTTAGAAATTTATGAAAAAATAGTTTAAAATTACACCTTATATTAGATGCAGGCAACCGAAATTTCTTTATGATTATTTCTTAGATTAATCTCGATTTCGTGACTTATGATAAAATAATCGATTATAATACTAATGTACAAAACATAAATTACCGTAGATTCCGGCGTATAATGCGTAGGTCCCATGAATGAGTTACACACCAGAAAATTTAATTTACAAATAAAGCTATATTTGTAAAAAACCAAAGCTCTTTTTTTAAAAAAAAAAAAAAAAAAAAAAAAAAAAAAAAAAAAAAGAAGCTTTCACTGTAAATTTAAATTTCCGTTGTATAACTAAATTAACAAACCTGCGCGTTATACACCGAAAAATACGGTCCTTTATAATTAGACCTGCCAATTATTTTCATTTATTCCGAAAGAGTGTTAGGACTCGCCTTTTTTTCTCAATTATAGAGTAATTACTGCAATATAAACTTACGATTAAATAAAAATAATGCTTTTCTTCAAAAATTCTAGAGTGAAAAAAAGGCAACTCTTAACACCATTACGAATTAGATTAGAATAGCTCTCAGATCTATATAACTATAACCCTATTTTGTTAACGATTTTAAATTTTATAACATTTTGTTTCACCTGCTTTTTTGTTTAATGCACGCAACTTAAATTACTTTATAACTATCACCAACTGATTCTAGATTTCGAAAGTTGCCAGAATTTTACACTTAAAAAAAAAAAAAAAAAAATCTGATTTTAAAGTCAAATTCAGGGATAACAACCAACAGATATTGATCTAATTAAGCTTGAGACTTAAAGTTTGTGTGGTATTGGATGGATAAAAAAACAAAACTTGCAGTTGCTTTTCTTCCCTTTCTATTTAAAATAATTGAAAAATATTTATTAGAAAATACATAATAAAAGAATACATCTAATCATTTTTACTTTCCGATCATATACTATGTACGGAGAGATTTTTAAGTTTGAGAAAAATCTGATTATAAGTTTTTGATATAGCAATACATCGTGAGATCCACTGAATACATTTCTACTGTTTTAAAGATGATGCATGTATGTATATGCATGAGGTGGCATCGAAACCATAGCTACCAACATTTTAATTTATTCTGAAGTATTTTTAACCCCGCTTTTATTTCATACCACTTAATTTTAAGAGTAGTTTTTTCTAATTTTATCGAAGTTATATATAGCAGAATTTTTTTCTATAAATAAAGTGGTACGAATTAAAGGAGGAGCTAGGAATTCTCCTGAATAAATTTAAATGTTGGCGGTTACATCAGTCAGAGTAACTACAGACCCGCCTTTGTCCCCTGACGATTCCACCAGTATACTTAGCCTTTCTCGTATAGGTATACGAGCAACTCAAGGCTGTTTTTCAAATATTTGGTAATCTGCATATAAACCTTCATAATTTTTCCGGTACTCATGGAATAATTTTTCGTACTAGAAAATGCTTCTTAAAAAGTCGTGGCTTGAGAACAAAATTAGCTCTTTGCGCTAGGCATATTTTCGTAAGACACGCCTTTTGGCGTTCATTTAAAACGTCACACGTATAGTTTCCAACTTACTACCTTTTGGCTACCGAAAAGTTGTAATAATTTGTTTTATTTTACTTCATCATTAAATAAAATAAATTTTTCTGATAAAATTTTCCGGTAGCCGAAAGGTAGCCTATAGTTACACGTTTTAGAAAAATAACATTTCTTTTGCAAAAGAACACCTTAAGGCGTGGCTCGATTTTTTAATGTCCCCTCCATACTTGCCAAACATCTTATTATGAACCGTACAATGTTTAGTACCCGCCTTTTTTTCACACCAATAATTTTATAGAGTAATTTTAGTCTTATTTAATCGTAACAACATTTGGAGAGAATGAATCTAAAAATCTAGTGGTGTGAGAAAAGGGGCGTTTTTCCAGGGGGCGTTAACAATTGTACGGTTATTAATGAGATGGTTGGCCCTCAAAAGGGACATACGAGCGATAAGGATTAGAATTGTGTAAGAGATCTATTCAAAAATATAGAAGTACAGCAGGATTCGTATCTTCCGGTTTTTAGCTTGTCTAGCTAAATCTAATCTAGCTTAATATAAGATCTGGGTGTCCTTATCTTATGCTGGCCGCGTAATAAAAGGCTTACATAATGAACCTTTTACGGAGGCTGCGGCTGCGCCTTCTTGTTTGTCAGTGGCCTCTTTTATGTCGACCACTTTGTATTTTCCAAATGTGCGGGCCTGAAGTGAGAGGAAAAATTAACCTTTTGCATTGGAATCTTCTTTTAGTAAGTGTAATGAGCTACCCGACAATAGTTTTAATGAAAATTGCAAAATATGAAACATAAGAATTATAAATATAAACATTTTATTTCTATATTTGATGTATATTTACATATTACAAGCATTATATACGAATATTGTGATTTATAATTTTCCATCATGTGATATTTTGCAAAGCATTCTTGGCCATTTACCAGTGACCAAGGCAAGCAACGCTCAAAGGCACTTAATAAAACATGTGGGTGGAGTCTCTTTCTTAACAAAGTATTTACCTGTTATAATACTTTTAATCTAGAACATTATTGGTGGATATAAGATATATAGTAACTTAATTGGTCGTGGCGCCTCTGGAGCGCCGTTCGAATTGAAGTAAAGAATCAGATGTCGCCTGAGAGGCGACGTTCGAGTGCAAACGGTTAAACTTACTATTTAAAATTCAGAAAGAAAAATACAGGTGGAAGTATCAGGGGGAAAATGTGACCTGTTACCATTTTGTAATGTCTAAACGCTGCTGGGTGATTCTATGCAAGAAGATAAAATCAGTCATAGAAAAGGATAATTTTTCCTTTTTTTTCTTCCACCAGTATCACCATACAGAAATTTTAACGTCATATTTGTTGTGATTTTTATGATTGAATAGGATAGTGATTATATTTAGAAAATACTGGTGAAAGAAGAATTATCTCTCAGTATATGACTGACGTTACATTTTTCATGGAATTGCCCTGCTATAGATTGAGCTCAAATTTAGTAGGTATGTTACCGTTAAAGCTCGAAAGCAGTTAACCTAGCAGATAACCTAGGAGATTAGCAGATTACCTAGCTAGCTAACTATGGTGATCCGTCAAAGAGCGGAATCTAGAGTTTTTCGGCATTTTAACTAGGTAATTTGCGCATTAGCGGCTTCTGTATCGTTAAAGTTCAAACGTTTGTTTCTCTCATTTACTTTCCCTACTCCTTCCTTCTCTCATTCCACATTTAATTTGGTGTCGCCGGTTAATTTTAATTCTTACTTGCGACTTTCGGCAACCAGCTGGTTAGCGATCCTTGAAAAATCCGACCGTACTAAACTCCCTCTCGGTGGCACCTGTGGTGCCGTTACAGAACCCTCAACAGGTTATTGGCATGTAATGGAAATAGCATTATTGAAAATTTTAACTGTAGTAAATTCCCGCTCGGTAGCGCCGACGCAGCCCACTTTCCGTTTCAGTATCTAAAACAGTCTGTTTGCTTACCGTATTCTAATCTTTGGAAATTCTGACCGTAGCAAAATCCCGCTCGGTGACGCCTTATTCCCGTTTTAAAGCTTATAATAGCTTGCTCGCTCACAGTGCAGAAAAACTAAAATTGCCATTTTGCGACAGAGAAATGCAATATGTCCTCTTCAATTCCAATTCAAATAACTTTTAAAATGATAGTTTACTTATGAAACAATGTTAATTAGAAGTTGAGAAACAAAAGTAATGTAAACATTGTTATAAAAAGATTTGTGTCTGATTTTTCCATGGTTTTCTCCTTAACTTGCGTAATTCCGGGATAAATAGTGTTAAAAATCCTTTATACGGAATGTGACGGGATAATCAGAATTTGAAAGTTTGCAAAATAAAAAAAGAATAAACATGGTCAAAGTTTTCTGTGTTTTTCTCTGAAGGTCTCGTACTGTATTTAACAGCTTACATCAGTTTAAAAGTTCGCGATAAAATTACATTAAAACATATTGCAAATGATATATTATAAGTCATTTAATCTTAATTAGAATTTGGAGATATTTGAATGAAGGTGTTCTGGGTTTTTCATGGTTTTCTCTGAATCTTTCGTGCAGAATTTAATTGCTATTCAATTCAAAGTATCAGCAATCTTTAGATTGCACTAATAAGTAAGTATAATTTTATCATATAATTCGCAAATTCATTCCTTCATTGTAATAATATTTTAAACCGTTGAATTCTTTGTATTATAGTTTTTCTATTGATTGATGATTGATTCTATCTACTAATTTGTTATTTGCTTGATTGTATTAACGTGATTTTTTAGATATTGAATAAATAAATAAATAACAGTATGTCAATTTCCTTAATCGCAGTAATATTTTAAAACGTTCATTCTTTTTATTGTAGATTTTCATTTAATTGATTGACTGATTTTATCAACTAATGCGCTGATTGTACGATTGTATTAACTTGATTCTTTAGATATCAAAAAATAAATAAATAACATTCAATTTAAGCGAACAGAAACGTTGTTATTGTTTCGCCGAAGATCTTATTTTCACTTTAACGAGTACCTAGTAGGTAATGTGCAGATCATGTAGGCATTTCATAGATTCCCTTGGTAATTTCAGAAATGTAACAATTTTCCTCATTTTAACGGATCACCGTAGTTAATGTGCGGATTTTCTAGCTAATCTGCATATTAACTGATTTCTGCACTTTAGCGGTGACAGGTATATTAAATGTTAACGTCGCACGAACTGTAAAGATTTTCTTGCGTGAAGGACTCATACTTTCTATGTAGTTGATTCATACTTTGAGTGTAGAATTCTTATTCGTTACAGTCGTATTTGTAACATTCAAATTATCTGAAGAGCGTTAGCATCTAACTTTTACATTCTTTAAAACACAACTGAATAGGCATGTTATAGGTGATTGTCGAATGAACTGTGCAGATATTTAAAAGTGTAGAACTAAAGGATTTTTACGGTAATAAAAAGTAGAATTCTTATATAATGTGGCCTAAAGACACAAATTATTCGACTATAGTTTTAGTATCGCTATTTTTTTTTTCCTTTAAGGCCTTCCGCTCAGTCAAAAGAGATGGTTAATATCCTTTTTCTTTTCAAGTAATTGCCATTTTCATTTTTAAACAAAATGGTGTATAAAGTGGATTAATAAAATCGGCACAGAATTTATACCACTATTTATTACAAACAATTTTCTACCTACTAAATCGCAAAAAGAAGAGAATTTTGTTTCATAAATAGTGCTATGAGTTCTGTGTAAAATTCTCATGCATCTGGAATTGGTTAGGAACTTGTTACGGGCTATTTACAGACTGATAAAAAGAAAGATCCCCACTCCAAATTAATTTCGCCGCAAATCACCGTATAAATATGTTGCCATAATTAGATCTGCCAACTAATCCGGCAAATTGTTAGTACCGCCCCTTTTTCTACACCATTTAATTTTTAGAGTATTTTTTTTTCTTAATTCCTCGTCGATACATTTAAATATAAATGCTCTAAACATTAAGTGGCGTAGAAAAAGTGGCGGTACTAAGAATTTGCCGGATTAGATTGGCAACTCTGCATAGTGCTGATCGATGATTAGACATAAAGTCCAGTTTTTAAAAGTATACTTAAATTTCGCTTAGTAGGTTATCGACATAGTAAAATTTGCACCAACTTAATTTTTTCAAATCACAGTATATATGTATATATATATATGTATATGAGAGAGGGGGGAAAGGGATAGATAAATAGCTGGATAGATAAAAATAGATATGTAATTGCAATACATCTATGTCTGGAAAAAAAAAAAACTAAAATGCTCTTATTCACTTACTCTGTGGGACGAGAACCAAATCACCATCCGATGACAACGGTTTCCTGTAAATAAACCAGAATAAGCCGTCTTCAACGCTATCTTTAACACTACCAAAACCAGATACGTATGGCTTTCCTTCTGAAATTGTGAACTGAACCCTGTAAGAAAAAAAAAAAAAATTGAGAAATTAACCTACTTTAATTTTACAAAATATTTAGCGGAGAGGAAGCTCTTTTCGTCAGTTCATTCCCGCCTGTAGCAGAAACACCTGAAATAGAACTAAATTGTTTCGTGTAATCCGGTATGTACTGTTCCAACAGATCGGTTTGATTTGGTTTGCAAAATAACAGTCATTTATTCCTCCTTAGGATAATTAGACCAAGATTTACGATTTGCTGTGGATTCTAAGCCAGTACAAACATCAATGACTGAACCAGAGTTCCCAACTTTTATAATTTATTCACGAGCATTTTTATCCCTGCCTCTTTTTCATACCGGAAATTTTGAAAAATGATTTTCTTCTTATTTAATCGTTGTCACATATTAAAGAGAAATAATCTAAAAAATGTCATGTGCGAAAAGAAGGCGGGGCTAAAAATGTTCGTGAATAAATTATAAAAGTTGGGAACTCTGGCCTGAACTGTAATGAAAATCCGATATTCCACCAGAGAGCTATCACAATTCAGTTATCAAAACGGTCAACTTCAAGGAAAAAAAACCCGAAAAAACACAATGTTATATATTTTCTTTGCCTACAGCATACAGTTATTGAAATGCAGCAACCGCCGCTCAAGAAATTCACTGGTTAATAAAATCCGCCGCTTATTCTGATCAAATTGCCAGGAACAGAATTAATCAATGCAAACTAATTTTAAAACCGCCGCTCATAAAATCAGCATCGCGGTTAACAAACTCAAAAAAATCTCTTCAGCAGCAAAAATGCCATATGCACGCTAAACAAATTTTTATTTACACTGCGATTTTTTATTTTTGAAATAAAATACAGCAATTCCTCCGTTATTTCTCTTTGTCGAAAATTTTACATTTACAACATTAAATTTTACATTTACAGCAATTAAACACGCCCCATCATTTGTCTTAGTAATAATTTCAAAGAATGTATTCTTTAAAGCGCGGTAATAAGTTACAAATTTTGTTTGATTCGCAAGTGATTCTTTTTATAATGATTGATTAAAAGACAATTTTTAGTTCTTATTCTTAAATAACCAAGAAGCAAGAAGCTTAAACGAAAAGACTTTAATTTTTTAAGAAAAGAGTGAACTTTTAGCAAAGTATTGATAATTTTTCTCAAAAGAGAGTGCATCGGAACTTGAGATGCCATTCACTTGTTTTGAAGAAACAATCAAATAATTATCTGTTAAGAATTCGAAATCATAACGATTACTAAAGAAATTTCATGCATATGTAAAAAAAAAAAACCTTTCTTTCTTACTTTCTCCTTTTTCCAGATCTATATAACAGGGTTCCCACGGTCCGATTTTTTTCAAGGACTCTTACACCAGCATTATCTAAAAATAAATTTCTTCTTAAGTGCACACTGATTATTTAAGAATAAATTTATCTTAAACTTATTCTGGTGCAAGAGTCCTTGAAAAAAGGCGTGGCCGTGGGAACCCTGTATAATTTTCCTTTTTGTGTCCCTGCCAGTGTTACCAAAAGTAGGGATTTTTCCCCATTCGTAGGGACTTTTAGCAGTTTTCTTCGAGATGAAGGGACAGATTTAGCATTTTTAAAACAATAAAATTGGCGATTGCAGAAAGAGAAATGGAAAATATATAAATGCGGCTTCTTTTGTTGTCCCTTAGTGCACATCTTACAGAGCGCAGTGATTGGAATTATTTCGGAAATTCTTGTAAGCAAACCAGTGGTTGTGTTTATCACCATTTTCGACAGGAAACATTCTAGTGAAATTCAATATCATCTATTAGTTTCAAGAAATTCCATGAATATTTACGAAAGTTAGAGCGCGGGCATACAGACGGACAAACAGACACAGGAACCAAACACATAACACTTTTCAACTTTGTTGGAGAGTGTTAAAAAAGAAAAATTTAAGACGTGATGTGTACGGTGCAGTCGATTACTACTGTCAAAGAAAAGAAGAGGATCTTCTGAAAGACATCTAAAACATGCAATCTGCCAAAGAGGACACCGGTATAAAGTGCAAAAAACCCTAGTTCAACAGCAGAAGTTATTGGAATAAAATTTGGATAAAGAGTGTACTTCCGCCAGATCTTGAATCTCAGCTAGTATCTTGGCTTGCTGAAATGGGAAAAAGTTCTTCATGGATTGAGGGGTTGTGACAAAAAAAAAAAAGGCTCAAAATTTCAGCCTGCAGTGAGTGTTTAATCATTGTAAAAAATATGCACTATTTGCTGCCAGAAATTCTCTGTAATTTGAGAAAATACGTTCTGACAACGTAATTTTTCGGTAAATTACGCGTATTTTCTCAAATTACAGAGAATTTCTGGCAGCAAATAGGACATATTTTTTACAGTGATGGGTTAAAGAATCCTTTTTTGAGAAAGAAGCAAGCTACTCGCAAAATGTGGCTTTGATTGTTTCTTAAAATGCATTTTAAGCAATCCAGTCAGAAGCGTTGTGAGTGTCAAGGGTTAAGAATTTTAGCCCTGAAAGAGTTTCTAAATTATTTGACTGAAAGTGTAGCATATTATGAACCACTTTTGCTGAGCATTGTAAATGACAAATAATACACACACAAAAGAAACAATTTTTCAACCTGTATAAAATTGCCCAACTAGTGGTCGGAATATTCTGTTCTGAAACCTTATAGGAGAGGAGTGTCAGGGTAGAATCCAGCTTGCGCTTGTTGACCAAGCCGTTCGGAATTTTCTGTGGTTTTCTCCTAAACTCATGTAAATATGGCCTAGAACACCGTTGAAAGATCTCCACGAAGTGCAATTTACCCAGTTCTAGGACACAAATTTGCAGTCAAATGACCCTAATTCCTGTACCAAGACCAACACATGTATAAAATTCAGAACAAACTTAACCTCGGAAAATTATAGGAAGGTACAACTTCTACGTAGTTAACTTTTTGGCCGAAAAAAGAGATTTTAAACAATTATAAAAACAACTTCCGCAAAAAGTTATTCTTATTTGGACACTTTACCACCGCATTGTAAGAGTTTCAGTATCGAAATTCAAAAATATAAATTCCTTGAAATTTTTGATTGATTTTTATAAATTTCCGTATTAGCGTTTGCGCAACTTTGCAACTTATAGTGTATGTCAATATTAATTTTTAAGTTGTAATATCGATACACATAACTAAATACGAGATTAAGATAGTTTAACACCGTGCATAGTTATCAATCTATATAAATATTTCTCTAACATGACCAGTTACGATTAAATTTTGTCGAAACGATATGATACTGACGTAAGTGATAAAATACACGAGGATTAAAAAATAGTATTTACAGTTGGTCAATATTTAAGCACGTGGTCACAAATCATGATCTAATCAGGAAAGAGACGACATTTGTCTGATGAGATACACTGTTTAAAAAAAAAAAAAAAAAAAATCATGTAAGATTACGGGGAAAGACCGGCAGCAAAAATTCTAAACAAAACTCGTAAAAAAAAAAAAAAAAAAAGTTTATACCGTAAATTAAGTATATAATTACATTAAATTATGTTACATACCCTTAAAAAAATTATGCTTTTAAAAAACGTTTTTTTATTTTTTATTTATTTTTTTTAATTTTTTACGTGCTTTGTCTGGAAACTCTGCTGCCGGGCTTTTCTCGTAAACTTACGGGATTTTTTTTTAACAGTGTAATTTTATAGAAAAGCTTATTTTAAAAAGTTACACCTTTGAAATCGTCATATTAAACTTTGCTATACCATAAAGATATAAACAGAATAGGCTATTGTCCTAAATTGACCAAAAAACTCAATAATAAAAGTACAATGATCATAGCTGTATTTGAATTTTGTATCTGGTCAGAGCCAGAACCATAAATGATTACAATCAAAATAGGCACTAGGTTTTCTTTTAACAAAAAATTATGCGAAAATAAATAAAAAGGCATTGCCAAAATGGCCACAAAAATTTAAAGGTCACCATGGGAGTCCTATATTAAAGCCTGGGAAGCATAGAAACTAGATATTTTCCGCGTCGTCAAACATATTTTATTTTGAAACTTTTTTTTGAATAATTTTGGTGGTTTAACAATACTGCTCGGCATGAAAATTGCCTCTGACACCATTTCAGCATATTCTAATGTAAAATGACCTCCTTAATCCGAATAGGATGCCCATTTTGCCCTATCACTCACCGTTTTTTAGGAATAGCCCCTATTTTTATCATTTTTCGGTGATTTTATAGCTATAAGTATGGTTTTTAGGGAGGGGGGGGAGGATTATTTTAACCGTTAAATATTTTCTGAGAAGCTACAGAGTTAAAAAATTTTAAAACAGGGACATTTGCGACAAGGGATTTTTTTTTTTTTTTTTTTTTTTTTTTTGGGGGGGGGGGGGAATTTGCCACTGAAAGTACCACTTATATTTTTTTAATCTGTTATTAATGTTGTTTTTTAAATTTTATATTTTTTCGTTCTTGGGTGTTAAATTAATTATTTTTCATTCTTCAAATCAAATTCCTGGTCTTAAAATTATCCAACAGGAAAAGAAATTGATGGAGGTGGTGGTGTATCTTGAAAACTGTGGGTGACTCAGCAAAATTAGAGTCATATTTGGATTCAGGAGGTCATTTTACATAAGAATCAGCAAAAATGGTATCAGATCTCTTTTTTTTTTTTTTTTTTTTTTTTTTTGCCAAGCAGTGCAATCATTAGCGTTTCACCCGACACTATGCATTTTCTAATAATAATATGGCTCCTGGTGAATTAAAACTTTAAATTTGGTGGTGAAATTGGTTCGAGATTTACGAATTTCAAATTTTAAATTAAATAAGAAAAGAAATAAAGGGCGAAAATTTCGCGCTGGTTTGCTAGTACAAAACGTTCTACTTACTTGTAATCAGGATCCGTTAAACTCATCTGTTCTAACACCTGCTGCAAGGAGGAGCTTGAAGGGGTTTTAACCTTCCGTGTATAGTTGAAGACTTCATGGTCACCAAAAATAACCGAAATTTGGACTTCAATTAGCTCCTCTTGCTGTACCTCGAAAACGTTTTCCCCCTCTTCAAAGTCTGAAACGTAATAATAATAAAATTAAATAATTACAAGATAAAAAGAACTTTTTATGTACTATGTTTTTAAATTTTCTGTTGAATCTTATAAACGCTACCGAAGGCAGCGGGGACCCGAAGCAAGTAGGTACTTAAAAAAAAGTGTTTAAAAATATGCATTGTCACCGTGTTCTGAGCTATTCTGAAAGTTTAAAATGTCTAACTAGTCGGGAAGTTCTGATTGTTCATTCATATAAAAGCTACCGACGTTAGCGGGGACCCGAAACAATTGGCTAAAAGCATTTTAAAAATGGATTGTCATCGTGTTCTGAGCTATTCTGAAAGATTTAAATGTCTAGCTAGTCGGAAAGTTATATAATTTTTGATTCATATAAAAGCTACCGAAGGCAGAGGGGACCCGAAACAATTAGCTAAATTATTTTAAAAATGCATTATCATCGTGTTCTGACTTATTCTAAAAGTTTCAAATGTTTAGCTAGTCGGAAAGTTATACGATTGCTAAATCATATAAAAGCTACCGAAGGCAGCGGGACCCGAAACAATTGGCTAAAAGTATTTTAAAAATGCATTGTCATCGTGTTCTGATTGATTCTAAAATTTTCAAATGTTTAGCTAGTCGACAAGATATATGATTGTTGAGTCATATAAACGCTATCGAAGGCAGCGGGAACCCGAAATAATTGACTAAAGGTAATAAAAAATGCATTGTCATCGTGTTTTGAGCTTTTCAAAAAGTTTCAAATGTCTAGTTAGTCGAGAAGTTAGTTAAATAAATTTTCTGTTGAATCATATAAACGCTACCGAAGGCAGCTAGGACCCGAAATAGTTGGCTAAAAGTATTATTAAAAAAATGCATTGTCACCGTATTTTGAGCTATTCTGAAAATTTCAAATGTCTAGCTAGTCGGGAAGTTAGTTATAAATCGATTGCAAGATTTGTACTGGACAAACAAACAAGCAAGAATCGAAGTTAATAAAAACATGGTGAGAAAACAAATAAAATTTTGAAGCTTAAGAACATTTTTATACGATTTACAGATTACAAATTGGATTTCATAATTTTAGCTGATATATATGTATATATACAGTATATATATTGGTGGGCTGAAATCGTTAATTATAATTAAATTGTAAATAAAACATAATTTGTTATAATTAATCATAGAAACTTTCTATAAAAGTTACCATAGCTAAGGAAAAAATCGTGTTGGTAGATACCCCGTATGGACAGAAACCTATACGTGACAGAGAAAACTGGCTTCATTTTCGGTTTCAGTACACCAAAATACATAACAATCAGCCAAAATTATCAAATAAAAATTTTGGATGTAGACCTGTGTTATTTGTTTTATCAGATTCTATACACATAAATTTCTTTATTAGAGAGCTAAATAATTTTATATCAGCTGTACATTCTCAGTTTTACTCTTTCATATTTTTTACTTTTTTTTTAATTATTCGTTAAAAAAAAAAAAAAAAAAAAAAAGCATCGAGTTGGTAAAAATTTTTCGACTTCCGGTTTTTTGATGGATTTACACGTTTTGGAAATTCCATAACGTGATTTGTACATTTGTAGAAAATGTTTCCACATCTACGTAACAAAAATTATGTGAGAGATCTAGCTCGAGCACTAATGCACAGAATTTCATGAAAGTTTAGTTGTGAATTGGAATAAATTGGTGCCTATGAACTTTTTGTACATATTGTCCCAAAGGTGATGATACTGTACTGCGGTTCTTCCCATTTACGGGAAGGCTTTTTTTCAGTTTTCGTTGAGTAAAATTTAGCAAAACTTAGTATGTAAGGGGGCAGTGAAACACTATGCAGATTCAATTTCGGTGCATATCACACCAAAAATACTGTTATGCTGAGATTTCTTCCATTTACGAGAACGATATATCTCAGCTTCTATTGTATGTAAGCGATGAAAACTTGAATGTATAAAAAGGAAATAGTATGTTAATTCAATTTGGGTGTATAGCATGCGTAAAAGAAATCAAGTAACTTCTAAATAAAAACAAGCAGTAAGATATAAAAGGCCAAATTATCTATTTATTAACACGGAAACAGGAATTTTTTTGTACGTTTTTAGCCTTTTTTTTTTTTTAACAAAAAGAGGGGTTTAAAAGTAGTATCTTTAGAAAAATACGAAAAATGATCGATGCAGGAAAAAAAAAAATATTTTTATGTAAAGAAGGCATGTAGAAAAACCTAAAATTTTTTATACACTTTCTCATTTTGTACACGCAATCTTTTGTATTTAAAATTCTCATAGAAGAAAGTTGTTAAATCTACACGTGCAATTTTCAAAAAATCAACACAATGGGTCGTGATTATAGATTATTATTTACATTTAGGAAATGAAAAATATATTTACTGCATGCGTTTATGTGGAAAAATAAATTAACAGCTGCCGTACTAAATTAAATTCTGTTTTGTGCAGAATTTTATATCTGTAATATCCTGGAGTTTTTTTTTTTTTTTTTTTTTTTTTTTTTTTTGTAACTCCGAGATTTTAAAATTTAAAAAATTGTTAAATTCAATGTTCTTGCTAGTCTCTGGACTTTTACATACTTTACAAAATAAATAAATAAATATACCTGCCAAATACTTTAGTTTTTTAAGAACTTAAGCACAAATTTTAATATACCTAATTAAAAACCTAAATATTAATATACCTAAATATTGGAATTTTAAAAAGTGCAATTTTTAGAAAATGGTAATCAAATTAACAATTGCGGATTTTCTGAATGTGAGAACGATATTTAAAAATATGTATTATTAATATTAATAATGACCCTCATCTGTCATGAACGATTCCGGTTAGACCGCTTCAAAACAGAAATTTTTTCAGCCATTTTTTTTCCGTTTGTTCAACTGACTGAGTTGATTCAACTTACGGAAACATACATATAATATGTTTTGTATCGCACGTATTCTTATTTATTTCTTCTAAAACCTTGAAAAACTATTCAATTGTAATGTTTTAAGGTCTAAATTAAATATAACGGATCACTGGCTATTATAAACATAAAGCTATAAATAGATTTATGTAACTTCATGATTATAAGCAACGCAATACCGAATAAAAACAAACCAAAACTGTTGCCATTCAGAAAATACAAATTCCAAATGGACAACTCTTTAATTCCGAATGAACGACTCTTTGACTGTTTCTTAAAAAAAAAAAAAAAAAAAAAAAAAAAAAACGCTTAAAGTATTTCTAAAACATATAAAAGCCTTAAAACTCTTAAAACTCTTAAAATATTTGTAAAAACATATTAAAGTCTTCAAATATTTTTATCAAGCTTCATTGTTTGTTTACATTGTAAGGTATGATTGGCGTCGAGTTCAGAACGTAAATGTCACCAGTTAATTTTAGTTTTGAAATTAGTGTAAAGTTATAGTTGGGATACATTGTTTGGTTGGGCAAGTAAAGGTCACCAGTTGAAATGAGTATTGAAAGTAGAGTAGTCTAATGTGATAATGTCGAGTCAAGATAAAATGTTCGGTTGAGAATGAGAAAGTCCCTAGCTGGATCCTGGATATTTTGGCGATGTTGTGGGTGATATAGCTGGTTGGAAGTATCGAGTAGAGGTGAATTTTGGTTAGCATGGAGTGTCTGTAATTATTGGATAGTTAGTTAGAAAATACGCAAGCAAAGTGATGACGTCCTTGGGAGTCAGTGGATGCAAGAAAAAGATTTCCTGTGTTTATCGTCCATTGGATTTTTTGTAAAAAATTATTAAAAATTGAGGAAAATTATTTCCCGATTTTAATCCCCATATTTCGGTATCAATATGTATTAGTTATCGTGTGCATGCGTTAGATTAAGTTGTTTTTGCTGTAAAATTGATAAAATTTAAATTTTAAATTTTAAAACTCTAGAAAAAAAAATGGCAAACTTCGATATTCGTTTGAAAACATAAGCATTTGTTTGTTTTATTGATAACATATACATCAGATTTGTATGCTTGACATATAGTCCGCTTGTAAATCTTCGTCAAATAACGACAGATAGCACATGACAGAATTACAATACGAAGAATTGGAAAAAACACCCAGGGCCAGCGCGGGAATCGAACCCGCTCTCCTACGCTCGAAGGCGATTAACATAAGCATTTCATTTCAAAGGATGATATTTACACAATAAATATCCAACTAATATACTAATCAAAAGGAAAATGATAAATATTCTATCATAATTTGAAGTCAAATTTGTTTTCAAATGTCTAAATAAAGTGTCTGATATAAGATACTCATATGTTGCAGCAGAATAGATTTAACATATCTGTCATCCTTGGCGGAAAAAAAAATATCGCCTAATTATCTGGCGAACATTTTTAATTTCTTTCAAAAATCATGGTTATTTTAACAACTTACATTAAAAGAGCGATGAATTGTATGAAACAATATTTCGTACAATACATATTACGAAAATAAACGTCTGGCATGTATATTTTCGTATTATATTTTTAATCGCCAAATACAAAAAACGCCAAAGATGACTCAGTTTTGAAATTTAAAATTTTGTGAATTTGACAGCAAAATAATTCAATCTAAAACATGGATACGATAGCATATCTATACCCAAATACGGGTATTAAAATCGGGAAACACTTTTCCTCGATTTTTAATAATTTTTTACAAAAAATCTAATGGACGATTAACATAGGGAATCTTTTTCTTGCATCCACGGACGGTCAGTGACGTCACACTTCGCTTGCGCATTTGAAAACAGGATCTTCGATAGTCTTAAAAAAAAGTAATTTGGTAAAATGAGGTGAATCGTTTTTTACTTTCTCTTACACATAGGGTCGAGAAAGTATTGTTTTAGGGTCAAATTTTCGAACGTGAGTTTTTGTTATACTTACATGTTCTGAGGTCCCCTGAATACGAAAATCATGTTTTTAGCGAATGGTCTCTGTGTGTGTCTGTCTGTCTGTGTGTCTGTTATCAGCATATCTCAAGAACAAATAGTAGCAGAAATTCCAAACTCGGTATTCTAAATGTGTATCATATAGGGATGCTACAGTAAGCATTTCGTTGAGATGAAGTAAATGGTTCGTGTACAGGGACATTCAAAAGTATTCAAATACATTTCGTCTATGGGGGAAATTGCAGGTAAGTAGAATTTAACATCTATAGACTGCACTAAAAAAAATTAAACGAATATATATATATTTTGTAATAGAGATAGTCAACTGGGAAAAAAAAAAGTATGTAATAGCTGTGTATGTAGGAGCCTCGCCGCCCCCCCCCCCTCGAGGTGAGTAAATTTTCATGGTGGGTATCTTTCAAAAGAGTTCTCAGCAATACCTTTAAAACGAATGGTTGAACCATCGATCTGCGATAATTTAAAATAAACTTATCATTTTTTTTTTCATTTTTAACAAAAAAAGAAAGACTTTTTTTTTTTTTTTTTTTACTTTAATATTGAGACTAAATTAAACTTTTTTTTTTTTTTTGATATTTAGTGTTATACTACTTCTCTAATATGGAAATCGTCTGTATTATCATACAAGATAACTTTTTAAAATAATAATTTTAATAAATTATTTTTTTTAACTGAATTATTTTTTAATAAACGAATTAAATTCTATGTAAATGGAGGTGCATTAATGAAACGGTGGGTTGAGGTGGGGGGGGGGGGGGTGCAGAACTATTTATCATATAAAACTCTTCCGAAGCCTAATTTGAATTGTTTAACATAGGTTTACATAACAGTACTCGTTGTCTTACCTGTTAATCTCCAATCTGTGCTTATAGTATTAAATTTCAGGGTAAGAGAAAGTCGTGTGAGTGACACACCAGATTATTCTTATTATGAGGACTTTAAATAGAGCACTTAACGGAACACTGGGATGTGTTTTTGCTGTTGTGTTGTCGGGCCTATATTTTTTGTCAACCAGCAGTTTTTTTATTGTCATTCATATTTATTGATCGGATAGAATTTTTTTTAATTTCAGAACGAAAATTATAAAATATCAAAACACATTTGATTTATAAACAAAAATTAAAAATACATTTAAATGATCACGTGGCAATCTTCGTGATCTAAACATTGTTTTCAAGATTTATCGTTCACATTCCGTCATTTTTGATGGGGTTATATACTAGTATATTTATAATGCCTGTCATTTCCCATTGGATAACATTGTCTTTGGCCTCCGGTTACGATAAGAAGAGAATCTCCTTATTCCCCATCGCCAGTTGGGAGTCCTGTACTGGTTCCATTTCAGAAACTATCAAAGAGGATGTGTACATTAACGATTGCTGGTGCATGTGAAATTCGTTGTTACTGCGATGTCCTCCCTGTTACGTCAAGTTAATGCACTGGTTCTCATAATTATAAGGAATTCTCTATTAACTAAAAGCTGAACACTATTATTTAAACAAATATATTTTTTATTAATTTGAATTTTATTAATAGACAATATTTAAAAAGTTTTATCGTTTTTCTATCTTAAAAATCTTTAAATACGGTCAAAAAAATGATTTTTCAGGTGTTCACAATTATAAGAACAGCTCGAATTTTAGTTTTTTTTTTTTTTTTTTTCAGTTAATCTTCAAATTAATATTTTATGGGGTCTATTTTTAGGGTGAAACAGACAGACATTCTCTCCGGTATATATTTATTTATTTATTTATTTATTTAATATTCAGTTTCAATTCCATTTCATACAGCATAGATGATATGCTGAATAAACTATTTAAAATTGCTTTCCACATGCATGCACTTTTTCAATATGATAAGTCAAGGTATTTTTAACTTTTAGGCCACGGAAAAGGCAATAATACAGAAGTTTTCTATTTTCTATTGCTCTAGAAGTAGAGCAAAAATGTATGTCTTGTTGAAAAAACAATTATTACCCCCACCCCTCTCTAAAATCTAACAAAAATCTGAGAATTCCACGTTCAAAACTTTCGGATACTCTCTTGATGTTCATAACAATAGAAAAAATTACTAAATTCATTTTGCCTTCAGTAGAAACTGGATCTATGGTGCCCCAGAACACCATATATTCACTTTTAAAATGCCCGATTCATATCTGCCTTTAAAAAATCTGCTCTGGCTTTCGCTATCTTCAGATCGTGCCAGTAGCAGTTAAAACCATTTGGGTAATCAAGAATAAAATGTTTTTCATCCGAAAATGCAACATTTTACCATTTCATATTGTCTTTATTCAATTTTAACACAGACATTCTTTCCTCCATTAAATGCTAATCGATTATTACAGGTTTTTTATTCATTTTAACATATTATTAATTATTTTAAACATGCATAAATGTAGTTCCCAACCTATCGTTAAAAATTACGAGCAAATTCAGCAGCAGTCATTTTGAGTAGAACAGTAAGAGGAATTATGAGTCTTCGATCTCTGTAAAACAACTCTGATTTTGCAACAGATCTCTCTCCTATCGAGCCAGCAGTTTAACGTTTGATCACATTTCCTTCAGCAATTTTAGATCTTCGAATTTTATTAGAAATACGGCGGATTGAAATTATCCCTCCACTTGAAAAACACATTTATCTTACTTCACTACATGAAAGTTCTTTTTTTTCGAGGAATTATCAGTAATGTCCGACCAAGAAAACTTCAAGGCTTATATATGAATTAATCTAGCCCAGTAGTGAACAAATTCGCATGTCAACTGTAATTTCTCCGCTAGTAAGTTAAATAAGACGAAAAAATCTTGATTGTCTCTATAATTATGAACATCTAAAAACGTGAAGAAAAAAATATTTTGCACTATTTTTTCATTAATTTTGTTTCATATTAAAAAAAAATTATAACAGTTTTGGTTTTTAGAATACTAGATATATTAAGTGCACTTAGTATAATCTTGTTCACAATTATTTTTACATTAGTTATTTCAAAATATAAAGTGCCCTTAAAAATATGAGAAAGAGTGTACGTATGGGGAATACCGAAACGGGAGAGCCACCGTATTAGTGGAGAATGAAAATTGTAATGGTATCCACACCGTGACCACCCTAAGGTACAATCCAATAATCCACTATGTAGCTATATTGCGACGTTAATCAAACTCACCCAACCCAGCTAATCGAATCTCATGCAGACTGCAAATTGTGACAGTGTATAGAATTTGCGATGGCATGACTTAGCGCCACTCTTTGTTAGAGGTGATCACTGAGCTGAAGAACAACTGGAGGAAATGCTAGACCGGTTTTCGCGTGCCGTTTTTTGAAGGTTTGTCTTCCGAGCGTTGCATGGCAAAAATCATTTGAAATATTTATATTTCAAAGTAAAATTGTGTAAATGTTGTCTGTTAGAACAACTATATGCTAAACATGACATTACAGCTTTAAATTTTAATTTTTTAAAGATTATAATAGTAATAGACGACCCGACAAATGTTGCTTGCCATGCAAGGCAGGCGAACGATTGGAGAAAAACTGGCACGCACGAACACTGTGAAAAGTATTGGAAGCATTTGCTCCAGTTGTTCTTCAGCTCAGTGGAGGTGATAACCAACCCATTACGAATTGTTTGTTCTCCAGTTTTAATGCGACATTATATATTTCTGTTTTAATAACAACTTTTTTTATTTAAGGCTTTGACGAATGATATAAAAAGGGATGACATGTTCAGAAAAACATGAAGCCAAAATCGTAACGGCTGAAGCTATTAAGTAACACAGCACAAGTTGATGATTTGGTGGATTCAGTATGCCCTATTTGTTAACGCTACCATAGCCATTTTGAAAAAGAAAAGTTAACTTCATTCGATCTGCATGCGCATGCGCCATATGCGAACTCCTTTTATACTATTCCTCCAAGATTTAAATTATATTTCGTCTAGAATTAAGGATTATCACATTTTACCTGTTTTATCGCATTTCACGCAATGGTATGAGTTGATGTCCAAAAGAGTCTTCCACTTCAGGACCGGCAAAATGTAAAACATTTCTTCAATTCCAAGGTCCCCTTGTTCCAATTCCTTTAATATGAATCTTATAGCCATGCTCACGTTGAAATTACTTTTGTAGCTTTCAGTTGCCAAAAGTGCCTAGGAATAAAATATGAAATCAAAATTTTTAAATGAGTGAGTGACATTCAGAATTGTAGTAAAAAACTGTTTGTAATAATATCCATCTTCATCAAATGTTAAAATGTATCTTCGAATAATAATAATTATCAAAATATTTTTCCTTTGAAATATCTTTTTAAATTATTCAGCTATACAAAACAGTTTTATCTGAGATGCATTACCGAAAACTTAAAAAAAAAAAAAAAGAAAGAAAGTAAAAGAAAAATAATAACGAAGACGATATTGACGGACAATTATGATATTTTTTTATTATAATTAGACAGGATGGCGACAGACCTACCTTTTCCCCTGTTTTATATGATATTAATATGATAATTTTTGTATAGTGATATGATAATTTTTAACTTAATTAATCGTTCAAGCTTACTATTGAAAATTCCGAAAGAAAAATACTGGTGTAAGAATCAGGGAAAATGTTTGGTCTTTCGCCACCCTATATGAAGTACACCCGAGATGTTAATTTCAGGACCAATTGTTGAGGTCATGCACTTAGAGATGCAAAAAATCCAGGAACTTTGAAGCAAGGGAAAACCCGATAATTTTGGGGAATAAACCTGAAATTTTGGGAACTTTGAGAAATTTATGGGAAGGAACTAATTTGAGAAATCTTAAACAGACAATATATTGTTTATATAATATAAATCATAGTTTAAAGGCTTTTAGATGTAGATAAACTTATAACTTGGTAATATTGTCATTTTATATTTTATATATGAGAATTAAAGCTAAATCTTTATCTTTCATAAAAAAAGAATCCAAAATTTACATATTTGAAAAAATTTCTCTTATAAGAGTGTTTTATTCTACAGATATGTAACAGTTTTTTTTTTTTTTTTTTAAGAATAAGAAGAAAAAGTATTAGATTTAGCAAAAAAATTATCTTTATTAGAAATTAAATTTATTAAAATCCGTACACATTAAGCATTGTATTAAAAATAACCAGATTTATCAATTTATTTTTTTCCTTAGGAAAAATGCGAAAATAGCCACTCTGTTATCATGGTAGCTTTCAATTTCTTGAAAAAGAAGAGTATATTTTTATGAATATTTTGAAAATCAGAATTATAAATCTTTGAAAATGACCCGAAATTTTTTATACTAAATTCAATATGAAGGTATTTGAATAAATAAACATGCGTTAAAATACATTTAAACATTTTTATGCGATAATCTCGAAATTTGTAATATGTTATAATATGATATGAGGAATATATTGTCTATATTATATCATATAACCTTGTTATTTACACTTCCCAACAAAGTTGAAAAGATTTTAGAACTTCGGCTTGTCTATATTCGCTTTAACACCCATAAATAATCACAGACATTTTTGAAATAATATAAGGCATAATATAACTAATTAAATTTAGAGAATTAAGTATATCAATTATAAGCATTTTATAAAAATAATTACTTAAAAAGTAAGAAATAGTAAAATATAAGAAAGAATCATACCTGTGAAATAAAATCCTTATTTTGCATAACTTTAGGACTTTTAAAATACTATTGCTTGCTATAATCAATATTTCTTGCTATAAAATTCTTTTTAGATTTAAAACAAGCTAACTTTCAGAGTGAAATAAAAATTTTAAAAAAAACTTTCAAAACTAGTATGATGTGGCCACCACATGACTTTCTTCTGTGGAATTTTACATAAAATTTATTCAATACAAATTACTTATTATTATCAAATTATTTTCCATTATAAATGCAGACGATTTTTATCTAACAGTATTATATAATCACTAAATGCCGAAAGATGTGAATTTTGTAAATCAGAAGAAATAATATCCCCCCCCCCAAGATCATTTTCGTTAAAAGGTTTAAAAAAAAAAAAAAAAAAAAAAAAAAAAAAAAAAAAAAAAATCGATAACTTTCTTTTACATTATCGCAGATCTATAGTTGGACCATTCGTTTTAAAGATATTGACGAGAGCTTTCAAAAGATACCCATACTGAAAATTTACTCACCCCGGGGGGTCACTTTCCCTCAGGGAGGGGGGGGGGAAGCGATGCGCCCACATGCACAATTTTTTTTTCCTAGTTACTACTACTATTATCAATAATTCCTATTAATTTTACAATCACACGATTAAAACAACTCTCATTATGTACATTTATACGAAATTTTGTCCTGTACTGCCATGTTAAAAATTTAGAAGAAATGCGATCACAGCGCTACCTGTTGAGCAATTATTCCACAAATCTAATCAGCACCAGTTTACATCAGGGTCCAATTAAATATCAAGTTTGGTTAAATTTCGTTCATTGGTTCGTAAGATACAGCGTCCACAAAATTTGTGATACACACACGCAGACACACAGACACGCACTCACAGACAGACAGACATATTCTAAAAACAGTCAAATCATGTTCAGACCATCCCAAAACGTGTAAATCCATCGAAAACTGGAGTTCGAAAATGTTCACGAGTCCAATACTTTATCTATATGTACATATAGAAGAAACTAAAAAAAGGGAAAGATATCGTCTGCGTAAGAAAAAGCAGAGTGGCGAGAAAATTTCGATGTTGGCCAATTTGGCTTCCTGTAGTTCAAGCAGTCACGCGACTTTTTTATGCGTGATCTTTGACACTGTGAAAGGTTGCCGTTGTCCCGTCCACTTTTATAACAGGTCTATGTTTGGCATACAGATAGTTTGTAAAATTTCCGCGTTCATCTCGAAGCCAGATTTTCAAATTTTTAACTAGGAAGAAAGTTATTAATTATATTCTTTTCACGTATTTAAACAACGGAAATAATAATAATAATAAAAATAATTTTAAAGCCTACATTTATTTATTTATATATTAATTTATTAATTTATTTTATTTATTTTTTAGTTCAAGAAAAAGTAGTAGTTATCATTTATAAAATTTTCAAAATTTGGATTGAATTACAAGAGAAGGTAACTGTAAAATGCAGTGTTTAGATTAAATAAATAAAAGGGAAAAAACATTCCCCTCAGTAGCATTGGACCCGGGCCCACCGCGTGGCAACCATTTACTTTAATGACTAAACCACTGGATCGTTGCACTAAAGGATTACTGAAACTTTAAAGTTTTTTTTTTTTTTTTTTTTTTTTTTTTCCCCGAAACTTTGTGGCTAGTGGTTCCTACTGCTTTAATCTGTTATTACCTTCATTGTATACTACAACCCAGCGCAATTTCATCCCGATCTGAATTTTCCATGTCGCGACCTCTCCTTGTCAGAGGTGAAACACTGAAGATTCTGTCGTTAATTCATTTTGCGAAGTTTATGGCTGTGAGACCTTCCTTTTCAACCTCCGATTTGAAAACCCGAAGATTCTGCAGATGCACTGAATGCGTTATAAGATGCTATAAAATATCCCTTTTTAAATTCCAACAGTGCATTCGCCAGTAGACCGATTTTTATTATTATTATTATTATTATTAAATTTCATAACATACTGTAGCACTATATTTGGAGTTGAATTGCTATCAATTTACAATCAAGCGAGTAAATTAAATAAAATGTAAGAAATTATTTGATAGTAAATACTATGTATAATCGGTATGGTATTGTTCAATGTAATTGTGATTTAAATATGAAAAAGATACTTTGATTTATATATATATATGAGTGTGTGTGTGTGCGTGTGCTGTCCATTTCAAAACAGTCGCCGATAAACA
The DNA here is from genome assembly GCA_963930645.1 of Salticus scenicus. Classification (NCBI taxonomy): domain Eukaryota; kingdom Metazoa; phylum Arthropoda; class Arachnida; order Araneae; family Salticidae; genus Salticus; species Salticus scenicus. The sequence goes on along the minus strand of CAWVNO010000717.1, from coordinate 193,438 downwards.
TCCATATTAAAATCCAAGGGTAAGGCGTTGTAATTGTCTTAGACAATAGTGGCAAAGGCTCACAAGAAGAAGACGCAGTCGAAGGCAGAAGGGACCCGAAGAATCTTTTTAAGCGATTTCTATGATTTTTTGTTTTTTAAGATTTTATTTATAAAGGGAAAATAATGATTCTTTATTATTATTATTACTCATTTAAATATAGTGACCAACGAAGCGGGCAAATCTCTGTTAGTTAGAAAATAAAAAATATATTTGCTTTAATTTGGATAACCCTGTACATTGTCTATAAATTGTAGATATATGTAGTGATTTTAAATATAATACAGGAAAAAAAACGCATACCACAACGAATAATGCACAGGAATCAATTTTACACTCTAGACCTAAAATGCAAATTCATTTGAGGCCTTGTAAACGAATGGTGAACGAATGATTCTTTTTATACCATACTCCACGTAAAACATGTTTTTCCGCATATAAATATTTTTATTTATTTATTTATTTATTTATTTTATTTTTCATTTTTTTTTTACAGTTTCATTATGTTTATTTGAGTCTCAAGGTTTTAAAATATGCAGTAGAAAAACTTAGATTCAGAAATTTAACTCCCAAAAGAAAACTAGTATGCTTTGGCCACCACAAGACCTCTTTCTATATTTTCCTATACAAATTCACTGAGGGCAAATAATTTATTAAAACGATTATTTATTAAAATTATCTATCATGATGAATGCAAATGATTTTCATCTTAGAGAAAATTAACACTGAATATCCAAAGAAAGACAGTTTTATCGTCTATAAATAACATCTTGAAAAGGCGTTTTTATAAGGATTATGTCACATATACAATTCCGTACAATTTCCGTTGCATGCCATAGAGCTTGAGATATAGCCTTCCCGTTATCAAGAAATTTGCAGTATAGCATTTCCACCTGTTGGCCAATAAGCCTCCAATTTCAATCAACATAATTTCTCATAATGCCCTTCCCACATATCAAGTTCTGTTTGATAATACGTAACAGAACCTGCGATATACCCTTCCCTTAAACTATGGAAATCGCTCCGTAGCAGCGCAACCTGTTGCGCATTTGACACAAAAAGTTCATAGGCACTAATTTATGTCAAGGTGCATCTACATATACAGTTATATGCAATTCTGTGCAAAAGATCCTGAGATATAGCCTTCCTTTAAATTGTGGGAATCTCTGTATAGCAGCGCCACCTGTTGGCCCATAAGCATTCAAACTGAATCAGCATAATGTCTCATAATGGTCTTCTCACACACCAATTTTTTTTTTTAATATATGCAATAGAACCTGAGATACAGCCTCCCCTTAAATTACGGAAAATGCTCTATAGCAGTGATGCAGTGTAATGCTATTGAGCAGTTGACACCAAAATTTGATAGGCACTAGTTTAGATCAAGGTGCATCTACATGTAAATTTATATACAAGTCTGAGCAGTAGTTCCGGAGATACACTCGCCACAAAATATTTGACACACACACACAGACAGACATGCATTTTCTGAAAATGGACAAATTGTGTTCTAGACTTCTGAAAAGGTGTAAATCCGTCTAAAACCGAAAGTCGAAAGTTTTTTCGAATCCAATAGAAAAAAGTAAAAATAGGCATTAACTAATATGTAACTAATAATTAACATTACTTGAACTACAAGAGCTGTTGTTTTCACATTTTCCACTGCGCCATTACTTTGCTGTTTTTTCTTTATTTCTGACACCATATCCACTAATGTATCGTTCAGATGTATGTGTTCTTGCCTAGACATACATTTTAGTGCCATAATAATCATTGCCTGAGTTCCTGAAAAAATAAAATTACAGTAAATTTAAAAAGAAAATAAATAAAACGTCTCTGTGATTGAAGTTATCGCCACAGTTTTAAATTACATAAAATACCATTTCTGAATTTCCAAATAACTTTTATCGCTGTTAAAGTTTTGCTTACGATTAAATAAAGATAACTCACTTCTAACGTTTCATAAAGATCCGTATGCGGATAATTTTTTTTTAAACAATTTATCTCTTAGGAGTGTTTCATTATTTTGAGTTTGTTTATATGTAGATTATTTTTTGTACTTTTATAAGGAATGTAGTAAGAAAATAAAATGTAATAAATTGCTTGTTCAGCAGATTTTAAAAAGAATAATTATTAGAAAACAGATATTAAAAGTTATGTCAAAATAATGCATTGAATTTTTTTTTTTTTTTTTTTTTTTTTATAATCTTAAAAAACAATTTTGTCTCAAGATGGACATTCTTTTACTTTTATAAAAGCAAGAAGCATTAACGTATTTATTTATTTTAAATTTATAACTTTTTTAGCTACATACAATGCGCTTTTTAAGAAAAAATTATATTTAAAAAAAAAAATCTGCCTTATAAAATTTATTATAAGTCTAGAAAGTAGAGTTCCTTTAATATAACAGATTTGTTTATTTATTTATTTATTTAGTATAAAAATGACTTGTCATTACATATTAACTCATTAGGCGCCAAAGCTCCCGCTGCGGGAACAATTTTTTTTAATATTATTTTTCTTTTCAAGTAATTAAGATAAATATTTTTCCTTTTTTTCTTTTATTTATTTATTTATTTATTTATTTATTTTTTATTTTTTTTATTATGTATTTTTTTTTGCATTAAATATTGAAATTCCTAGCTTCGTTGGTAATTATTACTTTCTTCTATATGTAATATAGAGAAAGTATTGGATTCGCGAAAATTTTCGAAGTCCATTTTTTGATGGATTTACATGTTTTGGGATATGGAGAACACGAATTAATAGTTTTTAAAAAATGTCTGTCTGTCTGTCTGTCTGTCTGTCTGTCTGTATCATTTTTTTGTGGACGCTGTATCTCACGAACCAATGAATGAAACTTAACCAAACTTGGTATTTAGTTGCACCCTGACATAAACTGGTGCTGATTAGATTTTGGGATCAATCGCTCAATAGGTGGCGTTGTGATCGCATTTTATGCAAATTTTTAACATGGCAGCATAGGACAAAATTCGGTATAAATGGGCATAAAGAGAGTTATTTTACACTTGTGATTGTAAAATTAATAGGATTTATTGATAATAGTAGTAGTTAGCTAGGAAAAAAATTTTGTGCATGGGGGGGCATCGGTTCCCCCCCTGGGGGGGAAAATCCCCCCCCGGGGAAGTAAATTTTCAAGATGGGTATCTTTCGAAAGGTCTCGTTGATAATAGTAATAGTTAACTTGGAAAAAATTTTTGTGCATGTGGGGGCATCGGTTGCCCCCCCACCGGGGGGGGAAGTTCCCACCCGGGGGGGCAAAATTTCAAGATGGGTATCTTTCGAAAGATCTCGTCAATACCTTTAAAACGAATGGTTGAACGATAAATCTGTGATAATTTAAACCAAAGTTATCGATTTTTTTAACTTTTAACAAAAAAAAACTTAGAAAAATATCGCAATTTTTTTTTTTTTTTTTTTTAACGAAATTTAACCAAACTTGGTATTTAGTTGGTCCCTGACATAAACTGGTGCTGATTATGTTTGGGGATCAATAGCTCAACAGGTGGCGCTGTGATAGCATTTTATCTAAATTTTTAACATGGCAGCATAGGACAAAAATTCGTATAAATGTGCATAATTAGAGTTGTTTTAAACTTGTGATTGTAAAATTAATATGAATTATTGATAATAGTAGTATGTAACTAGGAAAAAAATTTTTTGCATGGGGGGGCATCGCTTCCCCCCCCTAGGGGGGAAATACCCCCCCAGGGGGGGTAAATTTTCACATTGGGTATCTTTCGAAAGATCAGGTTGATAATAGTAGTAGTTAACTAGGAAAAAATTTTTGTGCATGTGGGGGCATCGGTTGCCCCCCCACCGGGGGGGGAAGTTCCCACCCGGGGGGGGCAAAATTTCAAGATGGGTGTCTTTCGAAAGATCTCGTCAATACCTTTAAAACGAATGGTTGAACGATAAATCTGTGATAATTTAAACCAAAGTTATCGATTTTTTTTACTTTTAACAAAAAAAAACTTAGAAAAATATCGCAATTTTTTTTTTTTTTTTTTTTAACGAAATTTAACCAAACTTGGTATTTAGTTGGTCCTCGACATAAACTGGTGCTGACTATGTTTGGGGATCAATAGCTCAACAGGTGGCGCTGTGATAGCATTTTATCTAAATTTTTAACATGGCAGCATAGGACAAAAATTCGTATAAATGTGCGTAATTAGAGTTGTTTTAAACTTGTGATTGTAAAATTAATATGAATTATTGATAATAGTAGTATGTAGCTATGAAAAAAATTTTATGGATGGGGGGGCATCGCTTCCCCCCCTGGGGGGGAATTACCCCCCCGGGGGGGATAAATTTTCAAGATGGGTATCTTTCGAAAGGTCTCGTCAATACCTTTAAAACGAATGGTTGAACTATAAATCTGTGATAATTTAAAACAAAGTTATCGATTTTTTTCACTTTTAACAAAAAAAAAAAAAAAAAAAAAACAGAGAAAAAAAAAAAAAAACGTACTTTTTTTTTTTTTTTTTTTTCATATTGTTACTGATTGAATATGTATAGGTAAATATAGAAGAAAGTCTTGTGGTGGCCACAACATACTAGTTTTTTAAAGTTTTTAATGTGACTTCTATTTTTTTTTTTTTTTTTTTTTTTTTTAATTATTCAAACAAAGATGTTTGTTTTTCTGCAGAACATCAGCAAAGAAAAAAAAATCATCAAAAATAACTCATTCGAGTACAGGTGTTTAAAACAATGGATATGAAATAAAACAGTTCTTTTCTTAAATTATAACAAACAGAGATCAAGAAAACTAATTTAAAAGGGTTTTGCCGTTTTTCAACATCTGTCCTACCTCAAATTAAGTGTCAAATCACCCATTTTGGAAACATATCATATCTTCTAACAAAATATTTTCTTTTAATTATTTAAACTACATATGATAAGAAATGCACATTGAAACCCACAATATACGAAAATTCATGAATTTTCAGTGGGATTCACATGGCGGCGTTTAATGGGTTTAGTTTTATTATAAAATATTTAGTATAAAATATTTAGTATAAAATTGACTTGTCGATACATATTAAATAAACTTTTGACAATGAGTAATTTTGAATAGCAATTTAATGTTCTGCCCTAAATCAAAAGTATAAGGAATTTCTATATCAAATTTCTATATACATATTAAACTACAAATTCCCCTCCTTTACTTATAAGCTTGTAAATCAGAAAATAAAATACTTTTTAAGAGTACTTAAAAAATGTATTGTACTTAATTTTGTTTGTTCAATTTTTAAAAGATATTTTTTTTTTTAAGTTAAAGTTTTGGGAAGGTATATTTCTTAAAACAAAAAAATAAAAATAAAAATAAAAATAAAAAAAATAATAATAAAAACCTTTTAGGAAGTATTCTTTAAAAATATTTCATATTATATTTTTGTAACTTATCTACAAAATTAGAGTTTTTTTTTTTTTTTTTTTTAATTTAAATTTTGATATATATTATACATAATATTAATAATAATAATAAGCAGCAAACCCGTGCAAAATATTCACCGTTTATTTCTTTTCTTATTTACCTTCAAAATTTGAAACTCATAAATGTTATACCAATTTCACCACCTAATTAAAATTTTAATTTACCAGAAAACAAATTATTATTAAAACCAAATTAATATAGTACAATAGTGAAAACAAAATGTTTCAAAGAAAGGTTTCCAAATAAAATTCATGGTTCACGACCCAATTTTCATATTTTCCACAGGCAGTACAGTTTTAATATAGGACTCCCGCGACGCCTTTTAAATTTTTGTCGCCATGTTGTCGATGGCTTTTTATTAACTTTGGTATATATTCGTTTCGTTAAAAATAAATAAATAAATTAAATAAAATAAACTACTTCATATTTTGATTTTATTTTTTATGATTGTGTTTTTTAGTCAATTTATGACACAAAAGTTCATATTCAATATATATCTTTAAAATATTGCTAGGTTTAAAATGACGCTTGCAAAGATTCTGAAGAAACAACTGTTAAAAATACATTTTTTCGTAAAATAATCTCATCAGACAAATGTCGTCATTTTTCTTATTAGTCCATTGAGCTAAGTCCGCGTGTTTAAATATTGTCTATGTATAAATATTGTTTTTTTATCCTCGCATATCGTATCGTTTCGACAAAAAATAATTGAAACTGGTCCACGTTAGAGAAATATTATATAGATTATTATTATGTATATACACAGTCGGAACAGTAAATCCTTGTCGAGTCTTGTTCTTAGTTTAGGAACATGATTCGTCAAGGAATTATTTAACAAAACACCATTAAGTGCACTTTTTTTTATATATATAAGAATCATTGCTAGTGCTCGAATAACTTTGCTGCGGACTGTGTATGTATAAATTCTTTATACATTTAATTAAGGACATCAAACTACTATTCAAAATTTCCCAATGTCAAAAGCTTATTTTATTTTATTGTGTACTGATAAAAGGATCGTATATATATACCGGGTGATTCAAAATAGATGTTACAGCGATTATCTCGTAAACTAAGAAAGATAGAAACAAACTTCCAATTACAAAATTGATGCAAATTAAGAGTAGATTTCAGATATGGCATTTTTTTTGTACTAGGGGCTGTATACATATTTAATACGAAATTTAATTTTTATACGGCCCCTCCTATCATATGACTTATATTTAGAAAAATATTCTCCTCGCTCTAACAATCAAAAAAAAAAAAAAAAAAAAAAAAAATCATCTCTCTAAGTCAAAATCTCGCTGAGTTATTGCAATTTGAAAATTCTAGCATTTTTCGCCAAGTCTTAAGGGGTTGTATCGAAAGTGAATTACTATTGCTTTTGTAATAAGGCACACGTTGATCAGCATTTGGGGGGGGGGGGGGAGAAAAAGAAATCATTCAGGGAAAGACGGCTATTTTAACCTGTTATGTCTCCTTTTCCCTAGTGAATACACAAGAGAATACTCATTGATAATTTAACAAATAAAATTTATGAATAATTTATGTACTGAAATGGAATTTTCAAATTCATTTTTCTTTCTTCATATATTCTCTTACTCATATACACGGTGTAGAGAAATAATTGTTTTTGAGTCAAATTTCCGAAAATTAGCTTTTGTTATATTTGCACGTTTTCAGATCCTCTGAATTCAAAAATCATGTTTTTAGTGGTTGGTCTCTCTCTCTCTCTCTCTCTCTCTCTCTGTGTGTGTGTGTGTGTGTGTGTCTGTGTGTTAGTAGAATATCTCAAGAACAAATAGTAGCAGAAAATCCAATTCGACATTCTAAATCCGTATCATATTGCGGTGCTACACTAAAGTATTCGTCATGATCAGACAATTGTTTGTTTACAGGGTCATCCAAAAGAATTCAAATACATTACGTCTGTGAGCGAAATTTCTCATATGTACAGTGTGACATGTACAGACTGCCTTAAACAAAATGAAAAGAACAAATTTTTTATACGCATAAAAGCATCTTTTATGTAGATTCTGGTATAGCAACCATTCATCACTCATTTACAGGGTTACCCAGAGTATTTCGATATATTGGAGCTATACTTGGGAATTGCTGGAAGTGTATTTCATTTTGTGTTACTTGTTTTAGATATAACACTAAATTTACGTACACAAAGTCATGTGTATATAGTTTATAGACAATATACAGGGCTACCTAAAATTAAGGTAAACATTTTTTTTTATTATTATTAAATGTAATTGGTGTAAGTGTTTGCTGCATTTTTTTTTTTTTTTTTCCGAAAAACACTGCTGACACAGAACGCAAAATTAATTTCTCATACCCATACTGTAAACAAAGTAGCTTTTGGAGAGCGATTTTTTTTCGGTATAATATTACATTTTGAGGCCTCCTGAATACGGAAGGTAAATATTTTTTCGTTGATCTGTACATATATGAATTATCAGCACAATTTAACAACAAATAATCTGGTGTGCCACTCACACGACTTTCTATTACCCTGAAATTTAATACGATAAATACAGGTTGGAAATTAAGAGGTAACATAAAGAGTACTGTTATGTAAACCTACGTTAAAATAATTCAAATTAGGCTTCGGAAGAGTTTTAATGATAATTAGTTCCGTGTGAGGGGGATCTCCGGAAATTATTCGTTTCCTGAAATTATTCAACGCAGGCAATAATCAAACATTAAAAAATATGGCTTTGGTAATAAGGAAGCCTTAAAACGTGTAAATACACAAAACACAAGCGATGCATATTTAGCTTAAAAACATACATTTTTTATCATATGTCTATGAGGAATTCATTTCCATTCCTGAGCAGCTTTCCTGGACGTGGTAAAATATTATAGTAAAGCACTTTCACTAACAATAAAAAAGAATGTTATAGCTTAAATATTTGCAACCCTGTATATCTTTTGAAGAATATGTACAAACCACAAAGTGCACCTAAATATAAACCTATAGTAATAATATACGGCACAACCTAAAATGCACTTCCATCAATTTTCAGCTATTGTCGCATTATAATCTAGTTATTTTGTGTAGCCCTGTAAATGAACAGTGAATGATTTCCCTGCCATATTCTACATGAGGCATGTTTTTATGCATATAAAAAATATATATTCATTTCATTTGGTTTAGTGCAGTCTATAGGTGTTAAACTCTACTTACCTGCAATTTTCCCCATAGACGTAATGTATTTGAATATTCTTGAGTGTCTCTTGCTTCATCTCAATGAAAAGCTTAGTGTAGCATCCCTATATGATACATATTTAAAATACCAAGTTTGGAATGTCTGCTGCTATTTGTTCTTGATATAAACGGATAACAGACAGACACACACACAGACCAACCGCTAAAAACACGATTTTCATATTCAGGACACCTCAAAACGTCTAAATATAACAAAAACTTACTTTCGAAAATTTGGCCCAAAAACAATACTTTCTCCACCTTATGGGTATGAGAAAGTAATAAGTACAGGAAATGCGAATTTGGTACTTTGGATTCCATATCTAGTTGCCACTTGAAAAGTTGATGAAGGTTTGCAAGTTTCAAGGAAATTGATAACAGACTTGATTTTTGTTTTGATAAGTATAGGCACTATAATTAAACGGGGGTTGAGAAGGGCGGTAACCTCCTGGCATAGAATTATACATCTATACCATATCATATTCTATACAAATCATTATTTTAGAATATTAATAATAAATATGAATTTCCTTATGATTTTTACAGTATAAAGTTATTTAAATGTAATTCATAAGAATATCTGTCCCAAAACGCAATACATTGGCATCTTTTGTGCGTTCCTGTACATAAACCATTTGTAAAGAATTAATTAATGCCATTTTAAATAGGGAATATCATATAGTAAACCTGAATAACATATATAATTTCTGAAAATTTCTAAAAATATTTACAGACGCTGGGGGCGGGCAGACGGACAGATGGACCGTCAGACAAAAAAAAAAAAAAAAAAAAAAATGCAAATTGAAATCTTATTCACAGTTAAAAATTGTTAGAAAATGTTTAATGTAAACGAAAATACAATTCCAGCAAATGTCCAATAATACCCCTTAACGTAACTGAATATTTTTGCGTGCCCTGTAAATCTAATGTTAGTCGTACTGTACAGTATAGAAAGCATTCTTTTGTGCATATGAATATCATATTTCAATTTCATTAAGATTTATGCAAAGTAATTAAATTTTGGTTTATAGAAATATCTTCACATAGAACGCAATGCTTTGGAATACTTTCGGGTGTCCCTGTATACAAACCAGTGATGGTGTTTACTCCATTTTCAGTAGAAAATATCCGATAGAAAACTATAATAACGTATTTCAATTTTATTAATATATGCATAAATTAAAGGTATTAAAATATGGTTTATAAAAGTACCTCTCATAGAACACAATGCTTTGGAATACTTTTGGGTGTCCCTGTGCACAAGCTAGCAGATGTACTCACTCCATTTTCAATAAGGAACATCCGATAGCGACCTCAAATAACATATATCAGTTTCAGGAAATTCTATGAATATTCATGGGAGTTAGAGTGCAGACACACAGAAAGGCGGATAGACAGACACACAAATCGAAGTCATTAACACTTTTCAATCTTGCTGGAATTGTTAAAGAGCCGAAGTCATTAAATTTATCAACCATGATGGAAAGTGATAAAAATAAAGCGCGAAAATTTCACACGCTTTTGCTAGTCTTTTATTTTTTCCCTCTCTTAACGTGTTTTAATTTGCAGGTGACACCCTCAGAAATTTAACTATTAAATTTTTTAACAATACGACATAATGTAAATTTGCATTAAATTCTTAAAATTGTTGATTTCACGCGTTTGAACGATTTTAGTTGCTATTTTAAAATAAAGGATCTTTTTTTAATTTTTCTCAACTCATAGATAACCCCCTAAAGTTACCCCGTTGGCGTCGAAAAATAGCTGCCAAAATTGAAAAAAAAATGGTGGTGTAAGTCATCATTTTCAAATTGCAATAACTCAGCGAGATTTTGACTTAGAGAGATGATATTTTTTTAATTTTGCTTGTTAGAGCGAGGAGAATATTTTTCTAAATATAAGTCACATGATAGGAGGGACCGTATAAAAATTAAATTTCGTATTTAATATGTATACAGCCCCTTTGACAAAAAGAATGCCATATCTGAAATCTACTTTTAATTTGCTCTAATTTTGTAATTGGAAGTATGTTTCTATCTTTCTTAGTTTACGATATAATTGCTGTAACATCTATTTTGAATCACCCGGTATATATATATATATATATATATATATAAATAATAGATAACGTAATAAAATTTAATCTTAAAATTTAGCAATTAATAGAACCAAAACAATAACAGCACACTAAAATATAGAACTGAATTTAACATAGAGGAAAGAATGACACAAAAAGTTGCGATATAGATAAGGAACAAATGAGTTACCATAATAACTTAAAATACTTACGCCGACCTGAAGGATAATAAATAAGGACCATTAAACTTGTGAAAGAGAAAAAAAAAAATAATAAACCACATAATCAATTGGATATAAATGCTTAAACTTAGAAATATACTTTTCAAGGGGCGCATACTTCATAAAGCAGAGAAAGCTGCAATGATTTCGTAAAACGATATTGCTAATCATAGCAATTTATATCATCTCACGCCCCGATCAATGCAGCAAAAAACCATAAAGAATGATAAAAAAGTGAATAATTAAATTAAAACAAAGAATAAATAAATATTAATTAAAATCTTAAAGGAAACCATAGTAATAACATGAAATAAACTGAGTAACCACATGGAAAACAGTTAACACAAACTGGAAAAATGGTTGATGCCAAAACCTAAATTGAAGTTAAAATAATAGCTCGACAGATATCGATTAATCGAAAATATTTCAGAACAATTACATTAAAGATAAAATACACAGAGTAAATATTAAATGATAATGTTAAAATTAATACTAGTAGAGTTAAATTAAATCGTACCAAAAATATTCATAATTAAATCGTTTAAGATAAGGACTGAAGAAAGAATGTACAAGACTACTGAGTACAAGCGCCATCTTTCGGTTAGCAATAAAAACATTAAGTCAGTTAAATAAGATGTATTGACTGAAAGATTAAGATAATTTAGAAGTATTAACAGCTAGATTAAGATAATTTTTAAGATTTTTATTTTGAAGTCAAATTATTAAGTGTAAAGTTTAAGATAATATAGAAGTATTAACAGCAAGATTAAGATAATTTTTAATAATTTTATTTTGAAGTCAAATTATTAAGTGTGTAGTTTCAAGAAGACATAATTACAAGCAATAATGCCAAAGAGCACACATATAAGGATAAGCATAATAATGCGGTCATCAATAATAATTAAAATTAAAATAATTTTTTTTTTTTTTTTTTTTTTTTTTTTATGAAGTCAAAGTATTAAATGTTAAGTTTTAAGAAGAGCCCATTACAAGCAAATAATGCCAAAGAGCACAATTATAAGGATAAGCATTATAATGCAGTCATCATAAATTAAAATTAAAAATTTAAATTTAAAAGATTTTTTATTATTAATATTTATAAGATTTTATTTTTGTTATGCAAATAGATGGATTGTTCAGACTTAACCAGGGAAGCCTCAAGTAGCCAGAAGCACATAGTAAAATTTAATGATAAAAGAGTTCAAAATTCATAGTATCAACCAGAAAAAATAAGAATGTAACTTACAGCAATCCCCCCACTTTTTTTTTTTTTTTTTTTTTTTTTTTATAAATTTTATTCAGCATCAAACCCTCCCAGCCAACCAGCCAAACAACACCACCCTTCCTCCTTAATCAAACATCTGCCCACCCATCCACCTGATTTTTTTTTTTTAATTAAACCTTAGGTTTTTTTTTTTTTTTTTTTTTTTTTTTTTTTTTGTGTGTGTTAGACAGAGACCCTTTTTGATAAACAAGTGAATAAATAAATTTTTTAGGATAACCCATTTTTGTAGCAACATTAAATATGTGAGAGATATTTTTGTTTTTAAACCTATCTGAACAAAGATTATGTATACGAAAGAGGTGATTGAGAATAATATTTCTGTAGACAGAGATATGAAGACAAGAGGTAAATTGTGTAAATAAATTTACTTTGAAACTAAAATCTCGTCTTTTGTCATACAGATCGGTATAAATTTTACTACCATCAAGTTTAAGTTTTAAATCTAAGAAACTAATACAGTTATTGTTGAGATGATTATAAGTTAAGGTAAGGTGAGAAGGATATTCAAATTTAAATAAATTAGGCGAAAAATTATTGACATAAAAAATTACAATGTCATCAATGTATCGGTAAAAATAGACATTTTCAATACATAATCCCTGTTCATAATGGTAAAGGTATAAGTCTGCTAACATACTTGAGCTACATCCTCCTTGTGGAATACCGACCTTTTGAATATAGATCTTATTACAGTGTAGAATGTAATTGTTATGAATAATAAAATTTAAAAGTGTCTTAAATGAAGTTGCCGAAAAGCATTTTGGTAAAGAGATTTGACTTTTAAATTTTTCAAAAAGGTTAAAGATGATACGATGAAGATCTGTTAAATTAATATTATTAAATAGGTCAGCAAAATCATAAGTCATGATATCAGTCACATTATTCATAGATAAGATATTGGCTTTTAGTTGATAACTATTTTTAAGGCAAAAGAAATTTTTTGATTTACTAATTAAGTCATAGATTTGTTTGAGAATATCAAGGAGAATTTTGTTAGCATTGTTGTTGTAAGTATTACACCCTACAGTGACAGTTCTAAATTTAATAGGATTTTTGTGAAATTTAGGGATAAGTACAATATAAGGATATTTAAAATTATTAAATGGAAGCTTTAGCAGTTTATAAAAGCAGTGAATTTTGCGGTTATTGATTTTAAGATCATTATTGGTAGTATGAAAGTTAGTACTATTAGATATAGATGAACTGAGTAAAGAAAGATAATAATGTTTACAGATTATTGCATAATTATTAGGAGATTTATCGACATAAGTAATAACAAAGTTTTGTTGCAATTCTTTGATAGATTTAAAGAGATTTGATTTATTGTAATGTGTGAGATTTGATCTATGTTGAATTAATTCAGCTTTAAGTTTTGAAATTACTAAAAATTTCCATTGGTTGAAATATTCAATAGGTTTATTATAAGAGATGGAGAGTTTATAAATAAACAAATCAATATCATAAGAAAACTGTTGTATAATCTTTGAAATATTAGTTTTTGAAGGGAGTCGATATTTAGTACCATATTCCATAAATTTCTTTAAATTAGAGTCATTAATAATATTAAGATCACCAGTGATAATATGTGCATGATCTCTGTCAACATATTTTACATTTGAGGGATGAGCACAACTACAAGTCACATGAGAAGATAAATTAGACTTAGAGACTGAATTATAGTTAAAAAGCAGGCGACCAAGTGTAATAGGATATTTAAAGGTACGAGAAATATGAATGTCTTTAATAGGAAACATGCATGATTTATCATTAAGAATAGATGAAATATTAATGCTATTAAATATTTGATTAGAATAATTTAGAATAAGCTGTGAATTTGATTGGATTTTGTGAGGTTTTTTAGAGATATTTAAATTGAAGAGTTTTAGTCTGTATATTATTAAATCATAGAAAATATCAGAAAAATGTTGATTATAGGATTGGTTTTTAAATACACTTAAGTAAGTGGACAAATACTTTTTTTTGATAGCAAATATAAACTTTCTAATGTAAATCCAATCATAATGGTTAAGATAATTTGACTGTAAGGCAAGAATATTCTTGATAATGAGATTTTTTGATATTAAACCATTAGTAGATTTATTGGATTTGTTACCACTTTTTGAACGAGAAGTTTTCTGGTTGACACTATGATTCAGTACAGAGTAAACAGGGGAGTAATCATGAAGGGGATTAATGTTAGTATAAACCTTAACAACCCTATTAAAATATTCATGATTCAAGCCATATGGATAAATTGTATTAAAATATTTCATGTAGTTAGATTCAAAGAAAAGGCGCTCACTTTTATTTTTTTGAATCCTAAGAATTTCAATAGTACATGAGCAGAAATTGTGTATATTAAAATGTCTTAACTCAATAGTTGATTTACTGTTAAGGACATGTGATGATAACTTTTTTGAGTCTGAGCGATGTTGATTAATTCTAATATGTAAAGGGGTGGAAGTTTCACCAATATACTGCATTTTACAGATACCACAACTTAATTTGTATATAACATTATAAACCTGACAGAAAGGAACCAATTTTGAATCATTATAAATTTGGGACTGTAAAGCATTAGGGCATGTTTTGCAACGAGAAGAATCACACTTTCTAAATTTAAGATTGGAAGGAGGAGAGTATAGGTAACTTGATGTCGATCCAGGAATATCCCTATTAATATTCCTGTACCGGGCACAATACTGAGGGAAACCAAAGCATTTCTTGCCAGGCACTACTAATTTACTGAGAACATTCATAATAATAAAAGAGTGATTTTATATAAAATAAGTAAATCAATTTTAATTAGCAAGTATTATATATTAAAACTATCATTGAGAAAATAAATAAATAAAATTCTTGAATAAGTAGAGAGATAATAAAATTGAAAATTCATGAATAATAAAGCTTGAAACATAGACTGCAACCTATACATATCCACCAACATAATGAAAATCACAAATTTAATATTAAACATTCTTGATTAAAGTAGGCATACATAAATAAAAATTAATCATTTAAGCTGGGATAATTACATAATAAACTATACAAAATATTTACAAAAAGTTCCAATCCAAAGTGAAATTCAGCCCGAAGCAATATGATTATAAACCAAACAATCAAAATTAAATGACTAAAATTGAATAAATTAACCATTGAAAAACTGTAATGGAATAAGTGAATAATAAATGCTCATGATGTGAAAATTTAACCACATGAAACTTTAGAAAATTATGCAAAAGTTAACCATTGAAAAAATATATTGGAATAAGTGAATATGTCAAATTTCAACCTCATGAAACTTTAGAAAATTATGCATAAATATAATAATAATTGTCAAAACTCATTTAGGCACATACAAACTACTAAAGGAATATCCCAATTTTGAACTTAGATAAAACAGTTCTACATCAAAGAGCCATTAAATGCATAGATCCACAAACAGCCAAACATTGTATAAGATTAACAATTGAAATAATACACATCAGAAAAAGCGCCATTGCAGCTATAATCAAAGTGCATGTAAACTTTTAGAATATTGATGGTAAGCCAAATTGGCAAACATATGTATATATATATAATAATATATACATTAATATATAAACAAGATTTTAAATAAATGAAAAAACTGTTTATATTAAACAAAATACATTTAAATTTATTGCGCATAAGCAGCAGATAGAATTTAAATGCAAATATAAATAATAGATAACGTAATAAAATTTAATCTTAAAATTTAGCAATTAATAGAACCAAAACAATAACAGCACACTAAAATATAGAACTGAATTTAACATAGAGGAAAGAATGACACAAAAAGTTGCGATATAGATAAGGAACAAATGAGTTACCATAATAACTTAAAATACTTACGCCGACCTGAAGGATAATAAATAAGGACCATTAAACTTGTGAAAGAGAAAAAAAAAATAATAAACCACATAATCAATTGGATATAAATGCTTAAACTTAGAAATATACTTTTCAAGGGGCGCATACTTCATAAAGCAGAGAAAGCTGCAATGATTTCGTAAAACGATATTGCTAATCATAGCAATTTATATCATCTCACGCCCCGATCAATGCAGCAAAAAAACCATAAAGAATGATAAAAAAGTGAATAATTAAATTAAAACAAAGAATAAATAAATATTAATTAAAATCTTAAAGGAAACCATAGTAATAACATGAAATAAACTGAGTAACCACATGGAAAACAGTTAACACAAACTGGAAAAATGGTTGATGCCAAAACCTAAATTGAAGTTAAAATAATAGCTCGACAGATATCGATTAATCGAAAATATTTCAGAACAATTACATTAAAGATAAAATACACAGAGTAAATATTAAATGATAATGTTAAAATTAATACTAGTAGAGTTAAATTAAATCGTACCAAAAATATTCATAATTAAATCGTTTAAGATAAGGACTGAAGAAAGAATGTACAAGACTACTGAGTACAAGCGCCATCTTTCGGTTAGCAATAAAAACATTAAGTCAGTTAAATAAGATGTATTGACTGAAAGATTAAGATAATTTAGAAGTATTAACAGCTAGATTAAGATAATTTTTAAGATTTTTATTTTGAAGTCAAATTATTAAGTGTAAAGTTTAAGATAATATAGAAGTATTAACAGCAAGATTAAGATAATTTTTAATAATTTTATTTTGAAGTCAAATTATTAAGTGTGTAGTTTCAAGAAGACATAATTACAAGCAATAATGCCAAAGAGCACACATATAAGGATAAGCATAATAATGCGGTCATCAATAATAATTAAAATTAAAATAATTTTTTTTTTTTTTTTTTTTTTTTTTATGAAGTCAAAGTATTAAATGTTAAGTTTTAAGAAGAGTCCATTACAAGCAAATAATGCCAAAGAATATATATATATATATATATATATATATATATATATATATATATATATATATGTATATATATATAAATTTATTTAACATTAAATAAAGAAATATATTTTTTACTTTCTCTTACCTTCTCTTACTTTCTCGATGGGTCGAGAAAGTATTGTTTTAGGGTCAAATTTTCGAACGTGAGATTTTGTTATATTTACCCGTTCTGAGGTCCCCTGTATACGAAAATCATGTTTATAGCGAATGGTCAGTGTGAATGTCTGTACGTTTTTTATCAGCATATCTCACTCAAGAAAAAATAGTAGCAGAAATTCCAAACTCGGTATTCTAAATGTGTATCATATAGGGATGCTACAGTAAGCTTTTCGTTGAGATGAAGCAAATGGTTCGTGTAGAGGGACACTCAAAATTATTCAAATACATTGCGTCTATGGGGGAAATTGTAGGTAAGTTGAGTTTAATATCTATAGACTGCACGAAACCAAATGAAACGAATATATATTTTTGTAATAGAGATAGTCAACTAGGAAAAAAATTTTGTGTATGTAGGAGCCTCGCAAAGAGCTCGCCAATGCCTTTAAAACGAATGGTTGAACCATCGATCTGTGATAATTTAAAATAAAGTTATCGTTTTTTTTTTCATTTTTAACAAAAAAAAAAAAAAAAAAAAAATTAATGTAATATTGAGAATAAATTCAACTTTTTTTTTTTCTTATATTTAGTTTTATACTACTTCTCTAATATGGAAATCGTCTGCATTATCATAACAGATAATTTTTTTAAATAATAATTTTAATAAATTATTTTTAAAAACAGAATTAATAATAATAATGATCATCTTCTGTCAGTGACAATTCTGGTTAGACCGCTTCAAAACGCAGATATTTGGTAGCCTTTTCTTTTTTTTTTTTTTTTTTTTTTTTTTTTCTTAGAAATGCTATGTATTTTTATTTTTTATTTTATTTATTAATCTGCATAAATGTTACATCATTAGAAAGATCTTTGAAAACTGAACATTTTTTGTGCCTACAATTTTTCCAATATGTAAAAAGATTTCAACGAATGTTTATATCTACCATTGCAATTCTAAAATACCCATGGAGGATAAAATTAAAATGTAATATAAAATTCAATCATAAAAATTATGGGCTAATTGTTATTTCTAAACATGTCAAAAGATTTCAACGAAAGTTTATAACTACCATTGTAATTTTAAAATACCCATAGAGGATAAAATTAGAATGTAATATAAAATTCAATCATAAAAGTTATGGGCTAATAGTTATTACATCATGTTCTTGCAATCATGATAATGTACTTATCTGATATAAACAAACAATTGATTGTGACGTCATATTTATGAAATTAGTTGAAATAAGGTTACAAATAAGGTACCTAAGGTTAGTTCGTTACAAATAAGGTACCTAAGTTTAGTTCGTTACAAATATGGTACCTTTCATTTAGTACCTTATTTTTAACGAAGTTTTGATAAGATTTTTTGAATTAATTAAAATATGAAAATAATTTTAAAATTGGACATTTAAATTTATGATTATTGCCAAAAAATTTACCAGTTATTGTTATATATATATATATATATATCTATATATATATTGAATGAAAAGGGGGGGGGGGGGTTGCATAAGATGAAACAATCTTTTCACACGAAAAATTAAAATTTAAAAAATATCAAATTTGCCCATGCATATAAAAAATAATTATTAAAACGAATCGAAAAAGGGAGCGAAATAAGTACTGAGTTATATTACGATAAATACGATATATAATATGATACGTTATATTAGACCTATCGTCCAGGATTAGTAGGCATTTCCGTTAAAAGAAATAGTTTGTTCGGTGCAACGTGGCATTAGTCCCGTCAGGTACAACTTGCATATTAGTCCCGTCAGGTGCAACTTGCACATTAGTCTCTTTTAAATATAGCGTCAAGCGAAGCTGGCAAAGCATTCGTTGATTCACTACCTTAACTGATTTCATATTCCGTCATTTTTTACGGGGTTATATACTAGTTATTTTATAATAACGGAATTAAATTCTATATAAATGTAGGTGCATTAATGAAACGGGGGGTTGCGGGGGGCAGCAGCCCCCTCACACAAAATTGATTGTCATATAAAACTCTTCCGAAGCCTAATTTGAGTTGTTTAACACGGGTTTACATAACATTACTCGTTATCTTACCTCTTAATTTCCAACCTGTATTTCCAACCTGGCGTGTGAGTGGCACACCAGATTATTTAAATAATAATAATATATATATTTTTTTCTAAAACGGCACAAAATTAATAATTCACGAAAGTAAAAAATTAAACTATTACATTAATATAATTTGAATTTTTGAAACTTGCAAAAAAATTTAAACAAAATTACAAAATGTTACTGAAAAAGAGTTAAATTAATAATATAAATTAAATTAAACTGTTATATACAACAAATAAAAATAAACGCAAGGTTTGAACAAAAACACACAATTTCAGATAGAAAATAAAGTTATCTTTTGCGCTCGTTTCAGTTTGCACCACTAAATTGAATTTCTCTCCAGTGCATTTAGTTGGGAAACAAAATGCACCTATTTTAGTTTACGAACACAGTTTTGAAACCCACTAAATACACTGAGAGACTTTACGAAATGCTTGTGCAAAAACTAACATCACGAGTTGAACGTCTTCCATATCAATGAGATAAATTAAATAGAGTGCTGATTCAGTGGATACAGAATTAGCTTTCCATGGTTTAACATGAATCACGTGATATGAACCAAGATTGCTATATTTGGCGCTTTATACATATTTTGGAATTTATAATTTCAATTTTGCAAATTATCGTTATTATTAGGTAACACGACAGTCAATAATTTTTCATATATTTCATCTATATAAATAAAGAGAAGTGTCTGTGTGAGTGTCTGTGTGTGTGTGTCTGTCTGCGCTCTGGGGCTCACACTATTGATCGCAGAGCTTCCAAATTTGGCATATAGGTACCTGGGACCCTGCAGATGTGCACCTCATCGAGATTTTTTCGAATTTCGAATTTGAATTTTTTAAATTAATGTTTTTTCGATTCTAAAAATTGGCTTCAATGTTTCCTTTTTCAGAAATTTCTTTCGTTTCAAAAGTCTGCGTATCTTAGCAACGGCTATTAAACTATTTATTTATTTAAATTCATTTGAGGAGGAAATCTTTTTTATTATATTTATTGAAATCAAATAGTTATACACATACAGTAGAAAAATTAAATATATTAAATTTTTAGATTTTGGGATATAGGTACCTGGGACCCTGCAGGAGTGCACCTCATCGAGATTTTTTCAAATTTCGAATTTCAATTTTTAAATTAATGTTTTTCCGATTTTTATTATCCGCGATTGTAATGAAATGCTCGCCCTCTGGTGGGCTACGGTGAAATTACAATAAACATGGTTTAATTCGAATTCCATCAAGCCGCCATTGCTAGCCGATGTTTAGTTTCACATATATTTATTGAATAAAAATGAATAAATACGGTAAAAAAGATAACACATACTTTTGTGTGCCACAGTGTAAATCCAAAGCATCAAGAAATCCAGAATTGAGCTTCCATTTATTTCCAAATGACGAATTTAAAATTTCAGTTGCTTCGGCTAATGGAAGTAAAGAATTAATCAGATGATTTGAAACTAATATTTGTTCAACTTCATTTAAAATCTACTTCCGAATCGAACTTTGAATAAACTGAAGTATTTTTTCCAAAAGCAATCAATTTTCCATAATGTAATGGCGGAGAAATTATAGTACGAATATTAAGTAGAATAACAAGAACACTATTGGAACACACGTGGCTAATGTTTACTAACAACTGCAGTGTTCACAAAGCGCCGTCTATCGATCATTACAAACGCGGATTGGCTTCTTTGTTTAATTTTCATAGATTTATTGTTTTGCTTCAATCGTCTGGGTATCTTAGCAACGGCTAATCAGAAACTTATTTTTATTTAATACATTCATTTGAAGGCGATTTTTTTTTTTTTTTTTTTTTTGCTATATTTATTGAAAATAAAATCGCAAGGTAGTAGAAAAAATTAAGTATAATTAGTTTTAAATTTAAAAACGTATTTATAACAGATATGTTTAATTTTTACTTTCCGAACACTATAGTGAGGAAAGTATTGTAATCATGTCAAAAATCCGAATTCGAGATTTTGATGTTTCTATACGTTTCGAGGTCCAACGAGTCCGTTTTCACTATTTTTACGATGATGTATGTATGTGTGTGTGTATGTATGTGTGTATGTATGTGTGTATGTATGTGTGTATGTATGTGTGTATGTCTGTGAGTGAACACGCTAGCGCCTAAACGCTTTGTTCGAATAAGCTGAAAGTTAGTACGCATATTGTAAGTCACCATAGTACGAACCCTATAGATTTTGGTGAATGTAGCGCTTATAGTTTTTTTACAGTGACACAAAGAAAAATTCTTTATCATTATGGCCAAGGGACCAAAATCTTAAAAGTGCGATAGCATCTAAATGCCTTATTCAATTGAGCAAAAACTTTATACACATATTATAGGTCACAGATACTCAATCTGTATAGATTTTGGAGAATCTAGCACTTATAGGTTTTTTACAGGGACACAAAGAAAAATTCTTTGCCAAATTTTTAAAAGTGTGATAGCGTCTAAACGCCTTATTAATCTCAGCAAAGAATTTGTACACATGTTATAGGTCACATTTGAACCAACTGTATAGATTTTGGTGAATCTAGCACTTACAGTTTTTTTACAGGGACACAAAGAAAAATTCTTTATCTTTATGGCCTATGAGACCAGCGATAGCATCTAAACGCCTTATTCAATTGAGCTGAAAATTTGTATGAATATTATAAATCACTGTTGCACTAACTATAAGCATTTTGGTGAATCTAGCATTTATAGATTTTTACAGGGACACAACGAAAAATTCTTTATCCTTATGATCTAAGGCTCAAAGTTCAGTAGCGTTAAATAAAACCTCGTGTGATATATGGAGAAAAATACTCAAACACTTTGTTATGGTTTTCTCTTTTTTGTTTGTTTAGCAACACCTCTTTCTTTATTTTATCTACAAAACTGTTAGTTACTCAATGTTCGGAAAGTCGAGTGGAGTCACTCGAGATTTTTTATGGTAGAACAACTTCTTATTTTTCATTTTTTTAATTAATTCCTTTAAAAGAAAAAACTTTTCTTCATTAATTTTTTATTTATTTACAGTATTTATCGGTAAAAGTGGTAGTATATTGGTAAAAAGGATTAAAATGATTAAAATTTATTTGTTTTTCTATATATATATATACATATTAATCTACTTTTTATTTTATTTTATTTTATTACATTGGTCAGAATCAAATCGTAATATAGTGCAAATAGCATGGGCAATAAAATACATGGTTCAAAACTAAAATATTTAATAGATGCTGAGATACAGTCATCTTTAAAATCGCTGTTCTTAAATAGTAGCAGATCCCCCCTGTCGTCGAAAAATATCCAGATTGAAGTGCCCGGGAAAGATCTTTCTGCAGACAGTGGGAACCTGGACCCCTCGATGCAGCACGGGCGGGAAAAGAGCTGCCGTAGACAGCGGGTACCCAAAGCAAGGTTTGGAGTAATTTCAGTTTCTTTTTTATTCTTTATTATTATTATTTTTTTCTTAAGTTTTTGTCTCTAATGTGATGTAAAAAAATAAATATTAATTCAATTCTTTCGAAAATTCATTAAAATATAGTGACCAGCGAAGCGGGCGTAGCCTGCTAGTATTATAATAAAATAAAATACTTTTTTTTTTTTTCATCGTTTACTAACAAAGTTTAAAAGTGTTTATAAAGAAAAGTTAATCTTTTAAAAGAGCTAAATTTAACAACAAATAATAATTTATCAACTATTTTTTAAATATTTTGTCGGTTAAATTAGAGGTCTTCACGGGCCGGAATTTCGAGGCCCGGCTCGGTATGAAATTGAAAAATTTGGTCCGGGCCCGGCCCGTTTATTTTTTTTTGCCTGTGTACGACCCGGCTCGTCCCGGCCGGATTCAAAAATATGTAAAATAAAAATAAAATGCATGCCTTTCTATGAAAAAGATTTTTAATATGTGTTTTGCAGAGGTTTTATATAGCGAAGCAATAGAATCTTATATAACAAAACTTCTGAACTTTTACAATTATATATAAACAAAAGTTCATTATTACAGACGTACAGAAGGCACAAAGACACACAGAAAGTCAAATTGAAAATATTAGCAATCATCAAACAATATAGGACGGTATTTAAAATGGTTATTACTACTAAAATTGTTCGTTCAAACATTTCCTCTTCCATTTATTTATTAAAATCACACATCAACTGTGGAAGAAGATCGTATTTATTGAAACATTTTTTTTTTCGACTGAGTGAAAATTATGCCAGGACCGGGAGTCGAACCCCAGATCTTTGATTTACAAGGTCAAGTCTCTACCAATTGAGCTATCCAGGCCGACAAACCGGTCAGCATTGATCACTCAGACAACCTTTAGGCAGACATTTCCTCTTCTATACCGTAATGTATAATAATCTTTCATGTGATCCGATAAACAAAATTTTAATAGTAATCCAACCATATTCAATAGAAAAGAGGCTTTTGCACATGCTAAAAATGGTGCTACTCTCATTCAGTGCAGTGGAGAAAAGAAAAGAGAGTTTTAGAGAAAAAGTTACAGCGGCAGGATTTTTATAGCCTTCATACCACCTAAACTCTACAGACTATAGGACACAAAGCCTGCTTATAATACACAGTACACGTAATTTTGTCCCTAAAAGCTGAAAATTTTACATGAATGAAAAGTATGTAAAACTCCATTCCTACGGATGGCTAGTTGATACATGGAAGGGCGAAGAAGAATTTTTTCCATATTTAGATGTTAAATATTTAGATGTTGACCTCCTGATTCCGAATAGGACGCCCATTTTGCCCTATCACCCACCGTATTTTATGGCTATAACTTTGATTTTTTAGGAGGGGCGGAGGATTATTTTAACTGTTAAATATCTTTTGAGAGGCTACAGAGTTGAAAAATTCTAAAGCATGAACATTTGCGTCAAGGGAAAAATTTAGGGAGATTTACCACTCAAATTATGTATTACATTTCTTATATTTTTTTCAATATGTTATTAATGTTATATATTAAACATCATATATTTTTTGTTTTTAGGTATCGGATTAATTCTTTTTCTTTCTCCAAATCAAATTCATGGTCATAAAATTACAGAACAGTGATAAAAATTGAGAGAGGGACTGGTGTCCCTAGAAAATTGGTGGTTGACTGGGCAAAATGGGAGTCATATTCGGATTCAGGAGGTCATTTTACATAAGAATCAGCAAGAATGGTATCAGAGCTCGAAATTTTTTTTTTTTTTTTTTTTTTTTTTTTTTCAGTACAGAGTTATCTTAAATTTTATTCACATTAAAAACTAAGACGGATAATATACACTAAAAATATAACATTTTAAAAACACAAAACACAAATTTAAACGTTTCGAGCCTTTTACAGGCTCCTCATCACTAAAAAACATCAAATGTAAATGTTGAGAAGAACAACAGACTTTCATTAAGTTAGTACAACGTATTCATCAGGAACTGCGCATGCCTCATTAAGTGGCGAAAAATGTTGACAGTGAATTGTCAATTCTTGATCGTGGTTTGAATTATTCTGTTGGTGGACCTAAAGTTGATGTTCCTAGGCTTTTAGCTGCTGTTGAGCCTCACATTAACAGACTCTCTATGCGAGATAAGCACCATGTACGAACTGAAATTTCGAAAGATTTGTTACGTAATCATATGATACTCCCCCTCATCACTCTTCCGAATTAAAGATCCTGAAACAGTTGTCAAGTGATCCTTCAATTGTTATTACTCGTGCAGATAAAGGCCGTGTTACAGTTATTCTTGATAGGCATGATTATGAAAAGAAAGCTTTAACTTTATTAAATGATAATTCTACATATAAACTGCTAAATAAAGATAATATCCCTGCCATCCAGAGAAAATTGAACAGTTTAATTAGTAAATATGAAAAACTTGGAAAATTTGACTCTTCTGCAGCTAAAACTTTGAGCTGTTACTCTGGTTCTGCACGTATTTTCTATGGCTTACCAAAGATACATAAACCGGATTCTCCTCTTCGTCCAATAATAGATTATTCTAAATCCCCTCTGTATTATTTATCCCGTTTTCTGTCTGATTATCTTAAACCTTTTACATTGAATTCCCAGTTTAGTATACTTTTTGCTTATAGCTTTCTTGATGATTTAAAACAAAATAATGTTCTCTCTGATAGTTTAATGATTTCACTTGATGTAGTTTCTCTGTTCACATCTATTCTTATCCCTTATGCTTGTGATATTATTCGAAAAATTTGCAATAACATTTCTTTCAACAATTATTTAGACACTGATAATTTAATTGAACTTATTTCTTTTTGTTTAAATTCCAACTGTTTTAGCTTTAATAATTCTTATTATCAACAAATTAATGACACTGCTATGGGCTCCCCCATTCCAGTTAGAATTGCAGAAATAGTCATGCAGTTTATTGAAAATCAAATTAATTCTGATTTACATAAAAAAAATTATTTTTGGCGTAGAGATGTGGACGATATTTTTATAATCACTGATAATCAACATGTTTCTGATAATCTTAATTATGCTAATTCCGTTAATCCTTCAATTCAATTTACCTTAGAACAAGAAAAAGATAATAAACTCCCTTTCTTAGATATTTTAATTGAGCGTTCGTCTTCTGATACTTATTCTAAATTTTTTACTTCTGTTTATAGGAAACGTACATTTTCAGGCCAGTATTTAAATTTTAATTCAGCTAACCCTTCTTCGCATAAATCTGCTGTTTTGCATACTTTATTTCACCGTGCAAAATTATATTGCATTACCGATGAGCTTTTCCAGTTGGAATTGAAAAGAATTTTTTCGGACTTAAAGCGTAATAATTATCCCTCTCGCTGGCTTAAAAGAAAATTAAAAGAGTATGACTTTAATAAAGATAATCATGAAACTAATTCATCTAAATCACCTAAATCGTTCGTTACTATTCCTTACTATAAAAATATTTCTGAATCTATTGCAAAAGTTTTACGCACTGTTAATTTATCTGTTTCCTATAAACCCCAATTTCTAATTCGTAATTTCCTTTCTAATTTTAAAACAGTTACCCCCCCCCCCTTTTTTTTTCCCGTACAGGTGTTATTTATAATATCCCTTGTAAATTTTGTAATTAGGTTTATATTAATCAAACTGGCCGTTTTCTACATACTCGAATTAAGGAACATAAAACAAATTTCAAAAACCGTGATATACGTTCGAAAATTGTACAGCATGCCATAGAATCCGACCATTTACCTGACTTTAAGAGTTCTAAAATAATCATATCTAATTGTTTAAATTACCACTCAAGAATTTTACTGGAGGGCTGGTACACAAATCAATATTTTTCGCCACTTAATGAGGCATGCGCAGTTCCTGATGAATACGTTGTACTTTCTTAATCAAAGTCTGTTGTTCTTCTCAACATTTACATTTGATGTTATTTACTGATGAGGAGCCTGTAAAAGGTTCGAAACGTTTAAATTTGTGTTTTGAATGTTTTAAAATGTATATTTTTAGTGCATATTATCTGTCTCAGTTTTTAATGTGATTAAAATTTAATTTAACTACGAGACGTAATGATTTTTAAATATTTTAAACAGAGTTATTTTCTAGATAATTTTAAATTTTGAAAATTCTTACCTGTCAAGGAATGTCCTGATTGATGGTTGAACAGCTGTTGAAGTTTATGGACATATTCCATTGTCATGTTGTCTCCACCATTACAAAGAGCCAAAACGAAAAATGGATTGATTTGATTGCTTTTGTCTACTCGCTTCCGTAATTTAGCTACGACATCGAATCCGTAAAAATTTTTGGGATTCATGCAACACACTGTCATTGCGTTGGCAAGTAGTGCTAAGTCTTTTGTAGAAAAGTGCTTCTTCCTGCAGCAGAGAAGAAAGGTAATTACATGTTATTACAGTTGGCAATTACAGCTTTATGTACAAAATTTATTTAACTTTTATTATTAACTTCGGAAGCTTAGCTTATAGCTATGTTTAAACAAATCGTTTATAAATATAAAATCTCAAAACAATATAAAAGTTAAAAGGAAATTCTACTGAATTCGACCCAACGCTTGATATGAATTATCAGTGTTTTTTGCAGCACCTATCCGCTATATGTCGGATTCGATTCTCTGTTGCCTGCGGCAGAGCCTTACCCAGGAGTAGAGAAGAAATAAGAGTACTGCAACTGAGGAGGTAAGGAAGGCCGGAAGTGAGGATCCCTCCTCCGTAGATAACAGCCTCCACCGTCGATAACCGTAGATAAGATAACCTCTACCGTAGATGAGGAAGTTGTTATGATAATGAATTTAATTATGATTTTAAAAGAATTATGGTAATTTGAAATAGTTAGAAATATTTTAAAAAGAGAATTTCTTATGTTCGATCAGATTTTTTTTTAAACACCGTAGATGAGGAAGTTGTTATGATAAAGAATTTAATTATGATTTAAAAAGAATTATGGTAATTTGAAATAGTTAGAAATATTTTAAAAAGAGAATTTCTTATGTTCGATCAGATTTTTTTTTTTTTTTTTTTTTAACATTTCTTAAAAAAAATTTCAAAAAGAAAGAGATATGAATTTACTGAATATTATTTACATTAATTATCGATTTTAAAATTAATTTTAAACTTAGAAAAAAAAATTATGATTTTAAGAATTTCTTATTGCTGAGACACGCTCAGACATCTTGGAATTTCTTTGGAGGAAAATTTAAAGATTTGGAATTTAAGGCATAATAATAACAGCGCGGTTAAACTTAGAGGTGAATAAAGGAACATTGCAAAGGGCATATTTTTCCTAAGAAAGGAATGGTCACACACGATTTCCCATGAAAGTTAAAGAAGGATAGCTCGCTTATAGGAATTCTTGGGTGGACAAAAATAAAATTATTATTGTGAGAAAATATCGTGTTAGGTAAGAAACGAAAACAACTTTAAGGGCCAGGTGTCCGGGATATTTTAAAAATAAAGGCTTGAAAGCAGGGATAATGCTGAAAGGATTGGTTATTCAGGTGTACGATAGTAAAAGTCAAAATCATAACAAAAAAAATAAAGGCACTGAGTGTAAATTTATAGCACAAGAAATATTTTCGATTAGAATACGTTCAAAAGAAATGTTAGAAGTCAAATTTTGGAAATGTCTTCTCTATAAGAGGAAAGAAAATTTATGTTACATACAAGGTACCGAAAAAAGGCGCCGCCAAATTCAGAGAGTTTTGAATAGGCCGGGGACCAGAATAATGCAAGGATTGTTGGTAAGCGTTCGAGTCTACAAAAGGGTAGAGATGAATACGGATGGAAAGATGCGGAAAGCGCGCGAAAAACCAGCTGAGAAAATAAAATAAAATAAGGCTAGGAAAATTTAAAAAAGGGGAAAAGAGAAGCCAATGACGGAAAATTTCATTCAATTCCTAAAATCCAATAATATTAAGGTTAACGACGAACTAGCCAGAGATTGGAGAGAAAGAGGGGAATATGAGAAGAAAGAGAAAAGGGGCATAAAAATTCGGATTGGGATATATGGAGAGGACGGAGAGGAAAAGAAAGGAGAAGAGATTTTAATTTGGTGAACGTAGAGTCAGATTCGGATTAAGTTTAGTGTCTGGGATTTGTGTTAAGTGTTTGCTATTGACGATAGGATCCGAGTTCTGGAAGGATGATGATGCCTCAAACTGCGCTGAAGATTTTCGGTAAGCATTTTTATTATTTAGCAAATCCTGAGTAATTTAAATTAGGACTCCATAAATAAAAAATTATTATATATCGGTAAAGTTTAGGTATGAAAATTTTAAACCGGCCATACGGGCCTAATGTACTTAATAATTTATGTATCCTAATTCCCCTTAATAAATAATATTTGGTTTTTAACATTATGAGTAATTTTCTTATTATGTACTGTTTCATTTTATGCTAGGATGCCTCCCTAAGTGTTAAGTGGGAAATTTAAATAACCTGGGTTAAAGTTAATGACAGAATTAAACTTTCTTACTTAACTAAAATAAATTAATTATGGGGTTTATTAAGCATGGAGTCAGACAGCAAGTGACTCAACAGGGAGTCGTTCAGCATTATGTTTGATCAGATCTTTTTTTAAAACATTTTTCTTATACGACTATGACTTTGCCATTTAGAAATTAGGTTAAAGGGAGATAAATATTTTTTAATAAAGAGATATGTGCATGAATTTTGTGTTTTATGTAGTAATAATTGTGAAATCCACTGTTTATCTTTGAAATAGTGTATTTAAAGAACTTTATCAGTGCAGTCTCACTTTCTTAAATTACTGGATGTTGATATTATCTTGCAATTTTTTTGTTTGAACTTCCATTTTATAATAAAATAGCTATATTTCAAATAAATAGAGATTCTTGTAAATGAGTTATCTTAGAAATTTTGTGAAGGAAAATTGAAATAACGTGGTAAATGCATATTTTCGGATATATGTAGAAACAGTGATTAAGAATTATGTTGACGAGTGTTTATCTTTGCAATTCAGGAAATGGTTAAACATGTATTCATGAGATCTTGGTCATAAACTTTTAAATAGATAACGAGTCTTTTAAATCAGTTGTATTAGAAATTATGTCAGAAGATATTTTTATGTAGATAATTGTTAGATAAGTAGTTTTCGTTTAAAAATATGTGATTTAGGATGAAACTTTAATAGTGAATTCGCATAGATAATTACTGAGTTGCGATAAATGATAGCGTTTCTCAAATATTTAAAGTGTTAACCAATATAAGTTCTTTTTATTTTTCGGATAAAGTCTATTGATATATTTTTATCAACTTGCTACTTTTGGTAAAAAGTTTAACAAAGAATTAATTAATAACTGCGTCGAGGTTTTGAATGTGTAATGATGATATTTTTAGACATGTACTCATCTTTCATATGACGTAGAATTGAACCCGTCACCTTTTCAACTTAAGTGCTCATATTTAATATTGTATTTTAAATGAAATGAGTGATTATTAAAAGTTAAGCATAATAGAAAAAGTAACATACGAATATGCCTTAATGAAGTGATTTAAGATTAAAATTAAACTAAATTTGAAATATTTAATCTATGTTTAATGAAATGAGTGATTATTAAAAGTTAAGCACAATAGAAAAAGTAAAATATGAATATTTACAGTGCTTACTACAACAGAAAACAAGCATAGAAAAACAATTAAAAATAGCTCAAGAAAAACTTAAACTATATACAATCTGTTAAAATAAAATCAGTCTCAATCCCTTTGGTGAAGATGAAATAACAAGTTTAGCATATGCACATTGTGAAATTGATTGAGATTTAATATTGCAAACTTAATTATATTGAGTGAAATTGTATACAATACTTATTAGGATGTAATTTATTAGGTGAACGATAGTTATAAATGATGGAAAAATGTTGAAATACATTAAGATTTATTACTTGCTTAGTTATATTTTATGTGCATATATAGTACTTTTAGTGATGTAATGTAGCTTATTAGATGTCCACTAGTTATAAATGATGCAAAAATGTTGAAGTACATTAAGGTTTAATAGTTGCTTAGTTATATTTTATGTGTATATAGAGTACTTTTAGTGATGTAATGTAGCTTATTAGATGTCCACTAGTTATAAATGATGCAAAAATGTTGAAGTACATTAAGGTTTAATAGCTGCTTAGTTATATTTTATGTGTATATATAGTACTTTTGTAATGTTATATAACTTATTAGGTGAACGATAGTTATAAATGATGTAAAAATATTGAAATACATTAAGATTTATTACTTACTTAGTTATATTTTATGTGCATATATAGTACTTTTGTGATGTAATGTAGCTTATTAGAGGAACAATACTTATAAATGATGCAAAAATGTTGATGCACATTAAGGTTTAATAGTTTCTTAGTTATATTTTATGTGCATATATAGTACTTTTTGTGATGATATGTAACTTATTAGGTGAACGATACTTATAAATGGAGCAAAAATGTTGAAGTACATTAAGGTTTAATAGCTGCTTAGTTATATTTTATGAATTTATATAGTACTTTTTGTGATGATATGCGACTTATTAGGTGAACAATACTTATAAATATTGCAAAAATGTTGAAGTACATTAAGGTTTAATACTTACTTAGTTATATTTTATGTGTATATAGTACTTTTTGTGATACAAAATATTCTCGGGGATAGTAGTTTTCAAGCGATTTTTACCACAGGAATACACTCTGTTTAAGATAGAAATAGATGCACTAGTATTGAACATGGTGGCTTCTTTTGTGATCACGTGATTTTTTTTCGACCAATAAGAAGCATGGATTTTTAATGATTCAAAAATTAAGTGATTTTAGTACGCAAGTTTCGGAAAAAAAACCATGGAAAACTTCAAACGAATAGTCTACAAGCTTTAAAATCTATGATGTACAAATTATTTGTTTTGTCATGTTGATAAACTAGAATTTTTTACGATATTAAAATGATATATATTTGGCGAGATTAATAGGGGTTATAAAGAATTTGGCTGCTTTACCTAGTGTACGAATTTAGGATATATTTGGCGTGATTTCGCCGATAATTACAAATTTAGAGGTAAACCTACAGTATAAATGCAGTCGCAAAGAAAATTTTGTCAGTTGCTGCTATATTTTTGAGGAGTGCGCACGTTTAATTTATTAACTTGTATTTTCTATAACACTCTACTTTTTAGTGGGAGAGATGGATTTATCTGAAAAGATGCCTATTTCAAATGAGTTGTCATCAAACTTGGATACTAAGAAAGTAGCAAAAACTTTCAGTTGTGTTTCTTGCAGTATGGTATTTAAACAAAAAATGGGATTTGCTTCGTCACATGAAAATTCATCTCAACGAAAAATCTTTTATTTGTAATGTATGCCAGAAAGCATTTACCAGATCAGATGAGTTAAAGAGACATTTAAAAATTCATGAAAAGACTTCTATTAAACATAGATGTGAGCAATGTAGTGAATCCTTTAATCGCAAGTATCAGTTGCTGATGCATATTAGAAAAAACCATCGAAAACCTTTACCAGTGCATTCCTGTGATCAATGTGCAGAAACATTTAGACAGAAATATAAACTTTTAGAGCATGTTAGAGAAAACCATCAAAAACCCATATCGCAAGCAACATTAAAGGGAATGTCAAATTCTGACCGAGATCTACTTAAGGAGAAAGTTATGCATTTTAAAAGAAAAAATGCTCTTAATACATTTACAATAACCTCATTTGATAATAAAAACAAAAATTTGGATTTGATGTCATTTTTTAATAATTTAAGAACTGACATTTTAAACGAATTAAATTTTCAATTAAATGACCAAGGAACATTGAAATGGTATATTAATGTAGAAGTTATTTTTAGTTGTATTTATGAAAATGGAGAGAAGGATTTTATTACTCAAAATTTTAGATCGAAATGTATAACAACTCTTTTAATAAATGATTTGTATAATGATCTTAAAAGCGCTTTTAACAAGATGAAAAAGTGTTTTGAGGAATTTAGTGAACAAGGATCAGGTTGGACATTAACAGAAATTTTCAAATTAGAACTTTGTATGACTAAATATGGTTCTTTCAAATGTAATATCTGATTTTACTATATATATATATTAAAAATTGTTAGTTGAATCTTATAAAATTATTGTAAACTTTGTATAAAAATGATGCATGTAAAAATCTTATAATTTGAAAAATAAAAGTATGTGTATAAAAATTGTATTTTTAATTATTTATCTCATATAAAAATTTTATGTAAAAGTTTAAACTATTAATCGGATTTTTAAAATAAATGCACTTATGTTAATGTAGAGGTTTTTTTTTTTTTTTTTTTTTTTTTTTTTTTTTTAAATATGATTTTAAAACTATATATTTTAAAACTACATATTTTAAAAAAAAACGTTATTTCATAAATAAATTGATATTTTATAGTAAATATAATCATAATCTTACCAATTTTAGAGATTGTATCAAAAAATCATGAACTTTGCATTTGACACATAGTCTAGAGAAACACTAATCTACTTAAAAGTTTAACTTTTCTGCGTGCTTGAAATTAGACATGAACAAATTATCTGTTTTAACACGTTGATAAACTAAAATATTTTACTTGCTTTTTAATGTGATTGAGGATAAACTGGAATATTTTACAAGATTTGGCTATTAAAATACCATATCTGCTATGATTTGGCGAGATTTTTTTATGTATTTGGCAATAAATACTAATTTGGCACTATACATAGAGTATAAATTCAATCTCAGAGGAAATTTAATCAGTTGCTGACTTGTTTTCGTGGAGTTGCTTCAGTTTTTATATACCATTTTTAAAGTTTTACTTTGATTATATTTATAATGGATCTATCTGAGGAAGTGCAAGTTACTGTTCATCAACAAGCCTCTTCATCAAGTTTTGAAGATGAGACTTTACACTTAAAGGATGCAAAGCCATATATTTGTGATGTATGTAAGAAAGCCTTTAGTAGATCGTACGATTGTAAGAAACACTTAAAAATTCATTAAAAACCTCGCATAGGATATGGGTGTGAATACTGTATGGAAAATTTTACTCGTAAACGGGATTTTTTAAAACATAATGCGAAAATTCATAAAAAGACTTTACATAATCACAGTTGTGATGAATGTAGTGAAGTGTTTAGGACTAAACAAGATTTATTGAATCATAAAAAAATGCTACATCGAAAGGTTTTACCTGAATATCTATGCATAGAATGCAACGAAAGTTTTCGATGTAAGTATGAATTATTACGTCATAACAGAAAAAACCATCGTAAAGATTCTTCTGCTTACGTATGTACAAAATGCAATGAACGAAATAATCTGCTGATCAACAACTTAGACAGTGAAAATATGAACTTAACGAATTTTTTGAATAATTTGAATACTGCTTTTTTAACCAACAGCTATTCTTTAGCCAAAAGCTTTCATGATGAAAATAACAATATGTATTTTTTAATATTTTTAAATAATGAAAATATGAATACCGAACGCATAACAAAATATTGATTCACCAACCAACAACTTTGAGAGTGTAAATGCGAACTTAACGAATTTTTCAGATAATAAAAATAATGTTTTCGGTTCATCAACCAGTGAAAATGTGATCTTATCAAATGTATTGGATAATAATGAAAATGCATACAACGTTTTACCCACTGCTAATGGAAATATGAATACTGAATGTTTGACACAAAGTAATATTTATGACTCACGAATGAACAACTTTGAGAATATAAATGTGGACTTTACGAATTTTAATGTAGAGTGTATTAGTTATCAAAATAATTTTTCACCGGTGAGTGTTGATAACGACTTGTTGACATTTTTGGAAAATTTTAATGTAGAGTGTTTAACGATTTAACAACAATTTAGATTTATATGAACCTGTTTTTATATTGATAATAATGTAAAATAAATTATTTAATCAAAAATTGTGTTTTTATTATGAAATTACTTTCTACACACCATTTTATATTACAATAGATACGTTAAGTCACGAAAAAAACTAAACATGTGTAAATATATTTTTGCTTTCTTATTAACTAAATCGTTTAATACATTTATATACAATAAGACTTAGTGATTTTAATTCGTTTTAAAGAAATTCTCCCGCAACAAATTGGAATGGGACGAAGTGACTTATAAAAACCGTGAAATAAAGAACTCTAATATTGCTGATTTATTAAATATTTTCTACGAATAAGAATGCCTCTCAATGCACAGGGCGAATTGTTTCAAGCTCTTAATGATATGCCTAAAATCTTTATTAAAAACAAATTTTTGTTATCTTCTGTACCCAAGGAACGAAAACGCCCAAATGTAGCCCCCTATTGGTTAAATTATTAATAAAAAATACTTTTTAATATAAAACACTGGTCTCTTTCTTTATGTTTAAATAAAAATATGTTTATGTTTATTATGTTTAAATATAAAAATTGGACTTACCTCAACACAGTTCTTAATTTGCGTCCTTCTCTTCTTCTCGCACAGTGTGAAACGAGCGATAACGCTATTTCTTATCAAGATCACGTGGTAAGCTTTCTTATCTACTACGTCACATGACATTGTCTAGTATGACGTAGTAAGCTACGTGAGTGATAACACAAACCCTACACTAATGTAGTATATGTGACGTAGTAGATACGTACTAGATACGTCATACTAGACAATGTCATGTGACGTAGTAGATAAGAAAGCTTACCACGTGATCTTGATAAGAAATAGCGTTATCGCTCATTTCACACTGTGCGAGTAGAAGAGAAGGACGCAAATTAACAACTGTTTTGAGGTAAGTCCAATTTTTATATTTAAACATAATAAACATAAACATATTTTTATTTAAACATAAAGAAAGAGACCAGTGTTTTATATTAAAAAGTATTTTTTATTAATGATTTAACAAATAGGGGGCTACATTTGGGCGTTTTCGTTCCTTGGGTACAGAAGATAACAAAAATTTGTTTTTAATAAAGGTTTTAGGCATATCATTAAGAGATTGAAACAATTCGCCCTGTGCATTGAGAGGCAGTTTCTTATTCGTAGAAAATATTTAATAAATCAGCAATATTAGAGTTCTTTATTTTACGGTTTTTATAAGTCACTTCGTCCCATTCCAATTTGTTGGGGGAGAATTTCTTTAAAACGAATTAAAATCACCAAGTCTTATTGTATATAAATGTATTAAACGATTTAGTTAATAAGAAAGCAATAATATATTTACACATGTTTAGATTTTTTCGTGACTTAACGTATCTATTGTAATATAAAATGGTGTGTAGAAAGTAATTTCATAATAAAAACACAATTTTTGATTAAAATAATTTATTTTACATTATTATTATCAATATAAAAACAGGTTCATATAAGTCTAAATTGTTGTTAAACCGTTAAGGTTACATTGACTTATACACTCTACATTAAAATTTTCCAAAAATGTCAACAAGTCGTTATCAACACTCACCGGTGAAAAATTATTTTGATTACTCATACACTCTACATTAAAATTCGTAAAGTCCGCATTTATATTCTCAAAGTTGTTCGTTCGTGAGTCATAAATATTACTTTGTGTCAAACATTCAGTATTCATATTTCCATTAGCAGTGGGTAAAACGTTGTATGCATTTTCATTATTATCCAAAACATTTGATAAGATCACATTTTCACTGATTGATGAACTGAAAACATTATTTTGATTATCTGAAAAATTCGTTAAGTTCGCATTTACACTCTCAAAGTTGTTGGTTGGTGAGTCAATATTTTGTGTTATGCGTTCGGTATTCATATTTTCATTATTTAAAAATATTAAAAAATAAATATTGATATTTTCATCATGAAAGCTTTTGGCTAAAGAATAGCTGTTGGTTAAAAAAGCAGTATTCGAATTATTCAAAAAATTCGTTAAGTTCATATTTTCACTGTCTAAGTTGTTGATCGGCAGATTATTTTGTTCATTGCATTTTGTACATACGTAAGCAGAAAAATCTTTACGATGATTTTTTCTGTTATGACGTAATAATTCATACTTATATCGAAAACTTTCGTTGCATTCTACGCATAGATATTCAGGTAAAACCTTTCGATGTAGCATTTTTTTATGATTCAATAAATCTTGTTTAGTCCTAAACACTTCACTACATTCATCACAACTGTGATTATGTAAAGTCTTTTTATGAATTTTTGCATTATGTTTTAAAAAATCCCATTTACGAGTAAAATTTTCCATACAGTATTCACACCCATATCCTCTGCGAGGTTTTTCATGAATTTTTAAGTGTTTCTTACAATCGTACGATCTACTAAATGCTTTCTTACATACATCACAAATATATGGCTTTGCATCCTTTAAGTGTAAAGTCTAATCTTCAAAACATGATGAAGAGGCTTGTTGATGAACAGAAACTCTCACTTCCTCAGATAGATCCATTATAAATATAATCAAAGTAAAACTTTTAAAATGGTATATGAAAACTGAAGCAACTCCACGAAAACAAGTCAGCAACTGATTAAATTTCCTCTGAGACTGAATTTATACTCTATGTATAGTGCCAAATTAGTATTTATTGCCAAATACATTAAAAAATCTCGCCAAATCATAGCAGATATGGTATTTTAATAGCCAAATCTTGTAAAATATTCTAGTTTATCCTCAATCACATTAGAAAATCTCGTAAAATATTTTAGTTTATCAACGTGTTAAAACAGATAATTTGTTCATGTCTAATTTCAAGCACGCAGAAAAGTTAAACTTTTAAGTAGATTAGTATTTCTCTAGACTATGAATCAAATGCAAAGTTCATGATTTTTTGATACAATCTCTAAAATTGGTAAGATTATGATTATATTTACTATAAAATATCAATTTATTTATGAAATAACCTTTTTAAAAAAATATGTAGTTTTAAAATATATAGTTTTAAAATCATATTTAAAAAAAAAATAATACCTCTACATTAACATAAGTGCATTTATTTTAAAAATCCGATTAATAGTTTAAACTTTTACATAAAATTTTTATATGAGATAAATAATTAAAAATACAATTTTTATACACATACTTTTATTTTTCAAATTATAAGATTTTTACATGCATCATTTTTATAAAAAGTTTACAATAATTTTATAAGATTCAACTAACAATTTTTAATATATATATATAATAAAATCAGATATTACATTTGAAAAGAACCATATTTAGTCAAACAAAGTTCTAATTTGAAAATTTCTGTTAATGTCCAACCTGATCCTTGTTCACTAAATTCCTCAAAACACTTTTTCATCTTGTTAAAAGCGCTTTCAAGATCATTATACAAATCATTTATTAAAAGATTTGTTATACTTTTCGACCTAAATTTTGAGTAATAAAATCCTTCTCTCCATTTTCATAAATACAACTAAAAATAACTTCTACATTAATATACCATTTCAATGTTCCTTGGTCATTTATTTGAAAAGTTAATTCGTTTAAAATGTCAGTTCTTAAATTATTCAAAAATGACGTCAAATCCAAATTTTTGTTTTTATTATAAAATGTGGTTATTGTAAATGTATTAAGAGCATTTTCTCTTTTAAAATGCATAATTTTCTCCTTGAGTAGATCTTGATCAGAAATTGACATTCCCTTTAATGTTGCTTGCGATAAGGGTTTTCGATGGTTTTCTCTAACATGCTCTAAAAGTTTATATTTCTGTCTAAATGTTTCTGCACATTGATCACAGGAATGCACTGGTAAAGGTTTTCGATGGTTTTTTCTAATATGCATCAGCAACTGATACTTGCGATTAAAGGATTCACTACATTGCTCACATTTATGTTCAATAGAAGTCTTTTCATGAATTTTTAAATGTCTCTTTAACTCATCTGATCTGGTAAATGCTTTCTGGCATACATTACAAATAAAAGATTTTTCGTTGAGATGAATTTTCATGTGACGAAGCAAATCCCATTTTCGTTTGAATACCATACTGCAAGAAAAACAACTAAAAGTTCTTGCTACTTTCTTAGTATCCAAATTTATTGACAACTTATTTGAAATAGGCATCTTTTCAGATAAATCCATCTCTCTCACTAAAAAGTAGAGTGTTATAGAAAATACAAGTTAATAAATTAAACGTGCGCACTCCTCAAAAATATAGCAGCAACTGACAAAATTTTCTTTGCGACTGCATTTATACTGTAGGTTTTACCACTAAATTTGTAATTATCGGCGAAATCACGCCAAATATATCCTAAATTCGTACACTAGGTAAAGCAGCCAAATTCTTTATAACCCCTAATTATCTCGCCAAATATATATCATTTTAATATCGTAAAAAATTCTAGTTTATCAACATGACAAAACAAATAATTTGTACATAATAGATTTTAAAGCTCGTAGACAATTCATTTGAAGTTTTCCATGGTTTTTTTCCAAAACTTGCGTACTAAAATCACTTAATTTTAAAATTTATAAAAATCCATGCTTCTGATTGGTCGAAAAAAAATCACGTGATCACAAAAGAAGCCACCATGTTCAATACTAGTGCATCTATTTCTATCTTAAACAGAGTGTATTCCTGTGGTTAAAATCGCTTGAAAGCTACTATCCCCCGAGAATATTTTGTATCACAAAAAGAACTATATACACATAAATTATAACTAAGTAAGTATAAAACCTTAATCTACTTCAACATTTTTGCAATATTTATGAGTATTGATTATTTAAAAAGTTACATAACATCACAAAAAGTACTATATATGCACATAAAATATAACTAAGCAAGTATTAAACCTTAATACACTTCAACATTTTTGCATCATTTATAACTATCGTTCACCTAATATGTCGCATATCATCACAAAAAGTACTATATAAATCCATAAAATATAACTAAGCAGCTATTAAACCTTAATGTACTTCAACATTTTTGCACCATTTATAAGTATCGTTCACCTAATAAGTTACATATCATCACAAAAAGTACTATATATGCACATAAAATATAATTAAGCAACTATTAAACCTTAATGTGCAACAACATTTTTGCATCATTTATAAGTATTGTTCCTCTAATAAGCTACATTACATCACAAAAGTACTATATATGCACATAAAATATAAC
This sequence comes from Salticus scenicus, assembly GCA_963930645.1. NCBI lineage: Eukaryota > Metazoa > Arthropoda > Arachnida > Araneae > Salticidae > Salticus > Salticus scenicus. The sequence continues at coordinate 153,475 of CAWVNO010000717.1, read as the reverse complement.
TAAGTAAGTAATAAATCTTAATGTATTTTCAACATTTTTACATCATTTATAACTATCGTTCACCTAATAAGTTATATAACATCACAAAAGTACTATATATACATATAAAGTATAACTAAGCAGCTATTAAACCTTAATGTACTTCAACATTTTTGCATCATTTATAGCTATTGGACATCTAATAAGCTACATTACATCACAAAATGTAATATATATACACATAAAATATAACTAAGCAACTATTAAACCTTAATGTACTTCCACATTTTTGCATCATTTATAAGTATTGTTCCTCTAATAAGTTACATATCACAAAAAGTACTATATATGCACATAAAATATAACTAGCAACTATTAAACCTTAATGTGCATCAACATTTTTGCATTATTTATAAGTATTGTTCCTCTAATAAGTTACATTACATCACAAAAGTACTGTATATACAAATAAAATATAACTAAGTAAATAATAAATCTTAATGTATTTCAACATTTTTACATCATTTATAACTATCGTTCACCTAATAAGTTATATAACCCCACAAAAGTACTATAAATACACATAAAATATAACTAAGCAGCTATTAAACCTTAATGTACTTCAACATTTTTGCATCATTTATAACTATTGGACATCTAATAAGCTACATTACATCACAAAATGTACTATATATACACATAAAATATAACTAAGGAACTATTAAACCTTAATATACTTCAACATTTTTGCATCATTTATAAGTATTGTTCCTCTAATAAGTTACATATCACAAAAAGTACTATATATGCACATAAAATATAACTAAGCAACTATTAAACCTTAATGTACTTCAACATTTTTGCATCATTTATAAGTATTGTTCCTCTAATAAGTTACATTACATCACAAAAGTACTATATATACACATAAAATATAACTAAGCAAGTAATAAATCTTAATGTATTTCAACATTTTTACATCATTTATAACTATCGTTCACTTTATAATTTACATCCTAATAAGTATTGTATATAATTTCACTCAATATAATTAAGTTTGCAATATTAAATCTTAATCAATTTCACATTGTGCATATGCTAAACTTGTTATTTCATCTTCACCAAAGGGATTGAGACTGATTTTATTTTAACAGATTGTATATAGTTTAAGTTTTTCTTGAGTTATTTTTAATTGTTTTTCTATGCTTGTTTTCTGTTGTAGTAAGCACTGTCAATATTCATATGTTACTTTTTCTATTATGCTTAACTTTTAATAATCACTCATTTCATTAAACATAGATTAAATATTTCAAATTTAGTTTAATTTTAATCTTAAATCACTTCATTAAGGCATATTCGTATGTTACTTTTTCTATTATGCTTAACTTTTAATAATCACTCATTTCATTTAAAAATACAATATTAAATATGAGCACTTAAGTTGAAAAGGTGACGGGTTCAATTCTACGTCATATGAAAGATGAGTACATGTCTAAAAATATCATCATTACACATTCAAAACCTCGACGCCGCAATTATTAATTAATTCTTTGTTAAACTTTTCACCAAAAGTAGCAAGTTGATAAAAATATATCAATAGACTTTATCCGAAAAATAAAAAGAACTGATATTGGTTAACACTTTAAATATTTGGGAAACGCTATCAGTTATCGCAACTCAGTAATTATCTATGCGAATTCACTATTAAAGTTAATCCTTAATCACATATTTTTAAACGAAACCTACTTATCTAACAATTATCTACATAAAAATATCTTCTTACGTAATTTCTAATACAACTCTTTTAAAAGACTCATTATCTATTTAAAAGTTTATGACCAAGATCTCATGAATACATGTTTAACCATTTCCTGAATTGCAAAGATAAACACTCGTCAACACAATTCTTAATCACTGTTTCTACATATATCCGAAAATATGCATTTACCACGTTATTTCAATTTTCCTTCACAAAATTTCTAAGACAACTCATTTACAAGAATCTCTATTTATTTGAAATATAACTATTTTATTATAAAATGAAAGTTCAAACAAAAAAATTGCAAGATAATATCAACATCCTGTAATTTAAGAAAGTGAGACTGCACTGATAAAGTTCTTTAAATACACTATTTCAAAGATAAACAGTGGATTTCACAATTATTACTACATATAACACAAAAATCATGCACATATCTCTTTATTAAAAAATATTTATCTCCCTTTAACCTAATTTCTAAATGGCAAAGTCATGGTCGTATAAGAAAAAGGTCTTAGAAAAAGATCTGATCAAACATAAGAAATTCTTAAAATCATAATTTTTTTTTCTAAGTTTAAAATTAATTTTAAAATCGATAATTAATGTAAATAATATTCTCTTTCTTTTTGAAAATTTTTTAAGAAATGTTTTAAAAAAAAAAAAAAAAAAAAAATCTGATCGAACATAAGAAATTCTCTTTTTAAAATATTTCTAACTATTTCAAATTACCATAATTCTTTTAAAATCATAATTAAATTCTTTATCATAACAGCTTCCTCATCTACGGTGTTTAAAAAAAAAATCTGATCGAAGATAAGAAATTCTCTTTTTAAAATATTTCTAACTATTTCAAATTACCATAATTTTTTTTAAAATCATAATTAAATTCATTATCATAACAACTTCCTCATCTACTGTAGAGGTTCTCTTATCTACGGTTGTCGACGGTGGAGGCTCTTATCTACGGAGGAGGGATCCTCACTTCCTGACCTCCTTACTTCCTCAGTTGCAGTACTCTTATTTCTTCTCTACTCCCAGGTACGCAGAAAGAAACGAAATCACATATGAACTTCCGTTGGGGGTCCATTTGGTTCCTGTCAAGCAATTTTAGGGTAGTGACGCATGGCATCTCGAATTTTTCCAAAAACTTTGAATTTCTTTCAAAAACAACAAAGCGTTTAAGTGGCCTGAGAGATACTTTTACAAAGCAATTTCTTTTAAAAAGACGTTTACTGGTGATGAAGCAATTGGACTTATGCTTTTGACACAGATGCAGCTCAACAATTTAGTGGATGGCGCTTGAAAAAAAAAAAGCAAGGAGTAAAAGACCACGTTAATGTTGCTCGTAAATCAAGTTAAAGTTGAGTGCTTTCTTTGATTTTCGATATGTAATACATTATGAATTCCTACTAACTGACCAGACAGTCGATAAAGATTATTATTTGAGGACTTTGCATCTTTGGCGGGAGTGCTGCGGTAGCCCAGTAGATAGAGCGCTGGCCTCGTAATTGGAAGATTGCGGGTTCAGTACTCGAGCCGGCAAAAGTTCGTCGTGTACACTAATGGTGGCTGGTGCACGTAAAATGTGTCATGGCCGCAATGTCCTCCATGTTCCCATAAAAAATTATACCTCTGGGGGTCACCGAAGCGGGAGAGCCATCCCTTCCGTGGAGGATCGAAATTGTGATGGCATGTCTCCGGACCACCTCTAGGGGTGTGTCCCAGATCGTCGCCAATTGCCCATCTGCGCAGCACTAGTGCGACGTAAAACCCAACCATCCATCCATTCAACCATCGTTGGCGGGAAACAAGTAGTCGAAAACGATCTGAAATGGTATTAGGATTAAGGCCGATTGATTGCAATAGAGCCTGAGGGATTGCCCTCCGTTTCGGGTCTTTCTAAGGACGCACTAGCCCGTATTTACGCGGTCTGAAATGCGGCGAGAAAACTCACTGGTTTTGCTCCATGATAATGAACCTTCTCACACTGCCTTTATTATCCGTCAATTTTTACCCAAACGTTCAAGAAATACGACAACACAAACACCGTATCCTCCTGATATAGCGCCACGTAACGTTTTCTTACATCTATAGTTGAAATTGTATGTTTTCTTCATGTTCATCGTTTTCTGTCGATTAATTCGATAAAAGAAAATTCGCTACGATCTCTGAAGAAGGGCATTCACAAAAACGAACGTGGGGCATATTTTGATGATTGAAAAAAAACGTTGACAGAAGTGCATTGAAGTTGGAGGAAAGTATTTTCAAAGTGATGAAAATATGACTTTTGACTAATAAATTGACACCTTCTGTTTCATTTCACCATTCCGAGTACTCTTTGATCTCGGTAGTACTATACTCAAATCAGATTTTTAAAATTAGATTTTCTCTGTAAATGAACTAATGAATTTTATATAATTTTAAATTTATTATTTGAATCAGTGGGCGACTCTCCCATAACCATATAAACATGGATGAAAATATTTTTTCTTTTATTAATACATTGCTGCAGTTGTAATGCAATGTTTTCTTATAAATAATTTTTCTTCATTATTTTACTCGTTTGAAAGGCACTCATGGGAACCATTAAAATTTATTTTATTCATTTCAAAATATTAATGTAGCTATGGATTAAATTTTATTTCATTCATTTCAAAACATTAATGTAACCATGACATTATTTTCGAGCGTTGCACACGGGAAAATAAGCTTAAGCTCCTGGAAACTAACGCTTGAAACTGATGTCGTTGCTTCTGGAACGATATATTGAAATAACTTAAATAAAATATTATCCGTGCTTTCAAAATTAAAAAAAAAAAAAAAAAAAAAAAACTTAATTTAACAGAAAAAAATGAGGTCACAACTGCAACTGCGTGCTGAAAAAAGTTAAATAATTTTTTCCAGTGATTTTTAAATAAATAAAAAAGAAAAAGAAAAGTAAAGAAAAACAGACAAAAATAAACTTATCATTTGTGTAACGTAGGTGTAACAGATTTAATATAAAATATTTTGTAATTATTAAAAAATTTTATGTAAATCGATTATAAACAATTTAATTTATCATCAGAAAAAAAAGGGGGGTGATAAATTTACCGTATTCAGATACTATACGCGAACTGTGACGTCACTGTGACGTCACTGACCGTTCGTGGGAGCAAGAAAAATATTTCCTATGTTATTCGTCCATTGGATGTTTTGTAAAAAATTATTAAAAATCGAGGGAAATTATTTCCCGATTTTAATCCCCATATTTAGGTATACATGTGTGTTAGTTATCGTGTGCATGCGTTAGGTTAAGCTATTTTTGATGTAAAATTGATAAAATTTGAATTTTAAATTTCAAAACTCTAGAAAAAATGTATGGCAAACTTCCATATTCGATTGAAAACATAAAAGTTTCATTCCAAACGATGATATTTACACAATAATTATCCAACTAATGCACTAATTAAAAGGGAAATGATAAATATTCCATCATAATTTGACGCCAAATTTATTTTCAAATGTCTAAATAAAGTATCTGATATAATATACTAATATGTTGCAGCAGAATAGATTTCATATCTGTCATCCTTGGCGGGAAAAAAATATCGTTAAATTATCTTTCGAACATATTTAATTCCTTTCAAAAATCATGGTTATTTTAACAACATATATTAAGAGAGTAATGAATAATAAATATGAAACAATATTTCGTGCAATACATATTACGAAAATATACATCTGGCATGTATATTTTCGTATTACGTTTATGATCGCCAAATACAAAAAAAGCCAAGGACGACAGACTTGAAATTTAAAAATAAAATTTTGTCAATTTGACAGCAATATAACTCAATCTAACACTTGCATACGTTAATTAATACATATCTATACCCAAATATCGGGATTAAAATCGGAAATAATTTTCCTCGATTTTGAATAATTTTTTACAAAAAATCCAACGAGCGATTAACATAGGTCAACTTTTTCTTGCATCTGCGGGCGTCATATCTACTAAATAAACTTGCAACGATTCTTATGCATTTGAAACGAAATTTACTTTCTTAAATAATTACAATTAAGTATTATATTCCTTACTCGAATTCCATTAATTAAAAAAACTATTAAAAATTAAACATTTTATTATTATTATTATTATTATTATTATTATTATTATTATTATTATTGGCTATTTAACACAGCATATGACCATTTGGCGAATAGGGCTTCTAGGTAAAATATGCAATCACTAAATTTGCAAATAGTTTTATTACAAAATATCGATCACTCGGTGGGTGGAACCTGACTAGTTAAAAAGGAAACTAGAGGAATATAATTAAGACGATTATTTACACCTCACAAAATGTGTAAACTGCAATATTACAGCGTTTAGAACAAATAGTGTGGCAATCTTCCAGCAAAAGAGTGCTCTAAAGATTAAGCCTATCACAAGAGGTCAGTGCGATTGTGATTCTTGCTTGTAAAACCTAAACTAAAACATTCTTGATTATTTATGTGCGTAGCCAACACCTCCTGTAATAACGCTTCCGTGTTAAACTTTACGTCACGGAAGATAGGCCGATTACATCCAATCCCCACGATCCAACATATATTATAGGAATAAGACTCCTATATGATAAGAGCTGGCGCAGTGTACGCCCTTTTCTATCCCGTCTGGGAAAGTGTTGGCGGTAGAAAAAGCTAGGTTACCTGATTAGCGTTGTTATCGCCTTTAAACTTCTATACAGATCAAGTGAGCTAGAACTTTTTATCACGAAACAAACAAGTTGGCAATTTTAAGAACATCGCCAACATTCACAAAATTGCAACCCTTCACGTTAAAAGAAATGTAATATTAAAGTTAATTTTAAAAGAATTTAAAGTAATAACTTAAAGAAACAGTACATTCCTATTAAATTTGTCAAACAACTTTGAAAATAAAATGAAATAATTTGAAAATAAGGGAAATCTTACGCTACAAAGTTGTGCTCCTGCTCCGGTATCCACGAGTTACGTCTGCAATTTATAATCCACTTTTTCCTTCTTCCTGGATTAGAAGAAAATAAAAACAGGCGGTGCCTTTTTCTGGAGTTATTCGTGCAATTTATTGCCGATAAACCACCAATAATAAATCGTCAGCCGGTCTTGTGGGCTAGAAAATGGCGGATGCGTCAGCCCATCTATGTAGGAGTTCTATATCGGAAGTATTAATTGGATAAAATCGGCCAATCTTCGATAACGTAAAGCTTAGCTCGGAGGCATTGTTACAGTAGGTGCTGGCGTAGCTAAAGTAATTGAACAGCCGAAACTGTGAGGACCAGTCAACTGTTATGCAATGTTTACGATTCGAGTAAGAATTTCGATCGCAGCGCTGTCTGGTAGGCTTAATTTGTTTTAAAACTATTTTAAGCATTACAGCCCTAACAACACACGTGTCCAAAATACATCCTGAAGGTGTCCATAGGATGCCCATGGACGTCTTTTTCATATATAAGACATCCTAAGGATGTCATTTTGATATGATGAGGTTTAAGCGGTTGCCACACTGTATATTTTAGGTGGTATAAAAATATATAACAAAAATAATATTGACATATAACTTACATGATCACCTTTGACATAATTTTTAAGGCCATTTCTTTCGCAATGCTTTCTCCAGTTTCGTTACCAGCAGTAAAATATCCAGAGTCAGCCAGAAACAAAGCCACAACAGTTCTTAAAATGTTTGGTCCCCATTTATCGATGTTGCAAACGTATTGTTGCTTTGTGTCGAGAAAATATTGAATTGCACTTTTTTCGACTTCTGGAGTTACGACAGCTTCTAAATTAAATTCTGAAAAGTAAATATAAAATAATTGGATTATAAATGAAGAAAAAAAAAAAAAGAAAGGGGAAATCCATGCATTTATCATAGATAATGAAACACCTTACTTACAATCTTTGAATAAACACCATAAAATGCAATAAACTCGCAACAATTGTTTCGGGTCGAAAAAACACAAGACCCTTCATCAGGCGAATAAAGTAAGCACGAGTGCTGCAGTCAAAGCGGCAACGCACCGACCCGAAACAATTGTTGCGAGTTTATTGCATTTTATGGTGTTTATTCAAAGTTTGTAAGTAATTTTTCAACGGCAGTTTTGTGGTGCTTTTATTAAAAATTAAACACCTTATAGCAAGTGAAGAAAAGTTACAATTAAAGTAGATATATATCAAAATAATAGTTTTTCGCCTCAAACTCAACGCTTTTTTCAGCGAATATTCAACAGCTACAAAATACCAAAGTTAAATTTGGAAGAGGTTTATACATTACTAGCCAGTTGTAATCCCCTTTGAAAATGATAAATATAACAATATTTCCTAGGATAACAGTTTACTACATATTTTCGCAACGACGGGGCGCTGTAATCTATTTTAACGAAATTGAAATCATAATTTCACTTCATACAATGGTTATGCTTATTTATGTATAGAAAATATTGTTCATTCATAAGAGATTACAAATTCCTATTTGCATCACAAGAGGACGCTGCGAAACACATTAAAATATCGTTAATATAATTCAATTACTTGAAAACACTATATCCTAATCTTATTTAATAATCTACAAATATATCCTAATAATAATTGTTACTGACTGGATTACAATAGACAATCTGTTTGTCAGCAGTCCAGCGCCTTTCGGCCATACTTATTCGCAGTTTCACTTCATACAACGATTATACCTGATAATGTATAGGTATAAAATTTATATGATGCTACAGCCATTTTACAGTGTTACAGAGTTTGTCAGTCCATAGTCTTCTAAACTAGATGCTTTTGGCGTGGCTCGGAAACATGGCAACAGTTCAAGCGGTAGACAGCGCCACCTGGTACAGATTGCGCGAATTTTTTATTCAACAGCTACCAAAAGTTTTTTAATGTAGGATTTGATTTACATGAAAGGCGAATAGAATCGAAGAAACGTCGACTATACATATCATATATCACTTCTTAAAATTATTGGTGACAGTTGAATAAAAAAGCCACTCAATCTGTACCAGGTGGCACTGTCTACCGCTTGAACCGTTGCCAAGTTTCCGAGCCACGCGGAAGGCATCTAGTTTAGGAGGCTATGGTCAGTCCGTGATGCGCGTAAATATTGTGTGGTTGTATTTAAAGCTACCATGTTAAGACTTACATAGGTCCCCGTTCTAAGATGTATTTCGTTGAAAAATATGCAACAAAAATTAATAGTTAAGATTTTGAACGATTATGTGGCGTTTTTCATGCATAATAATAATAAATATTGTTAAGCAAATTTGTAGCATTTTAAAAAGCTATTAGCCGTAGTCGTAAAATCTTTTTTACCGTGCTTTGTCTAAGATAAGTCCACTGTCTAACTTCGTTTCGATTTGATTCAGTATTTCGACAGTTATCGCGATGGCAAATTCTTAATTATATATACACTGCTCGACATTGAAAATGCAACACCAAGAAGGAGTGGTCAGAAAATGATGAAATTTGGAAAAAAGACAGAGACAGCAAGGAACAATAAGTGATCTTTACATTCTCAAAAACACAAATTTACCTTATAAATTGTCCTTTCATTTCCACTATGCATTTCGGGTGCTTTCGCACCTTTCTTCAGGTGATTTGTGACTCTCATCAATTGTCTTGTAGTCATCTGGTAGACTACGGTCTCTTCCCTTCACTTCACTTCGTTTTTCTTTGATTCTATTGATCAATCGGTTAGAATCAAAGAAAAACGAAGTGAAGTGAAGGGAAGAGACCGGAGTCTACCAGATGACTACAAGACAATTGATGAGAGTCACAAATCACCTGAAGAAAGTTGCGAAAGCACCCAAAATGCATAGTGGAAATGAAAGGACAATTTATAAGGTTAATTTGTGTTTTTGAGAATGTAATTATCGTCCTGAAAATAAGTATCTAATTAAGTGATCTTTATTTCAAAATGATAGTCAGAATACAGAGCGAGAACGGCGTCGGCTCAGTAGGATGTAGGACCACCGCGGACAGCGATGCACGAGGAAACACGTCTAGGCATAAAGTCAATAAAAATGCGGATGTTGTCCTGAGGGATGGCTCTCCTTTCCCTTTCAACCATTTGGCCACAGTTTGTCTTCTGAACGAGGCAGGGGCAGAGTCTCCAAACGGCGTCCAATCACATCCCACACATGTTCGATTGCTGAAAAATTGCATTAGGCAGCCTCTGAAGGTAGGGAATTGCCACCGGCCGCAGTACATTATCCAAGTATCGTTGGGCCGTCATAGTGCCCTGAATACGAACTAGAGGTGACATGGAATTATACGCAATAGCGCCCCAAACCGTTATGCCACGTTGTCGCGCGGTGGAGCGTTCCACAGTTACTGCCGGATTAGATCTGTCTCCACGTCGACGCCACACACGTATGCGAAAACTGCCACTGGATGAACAGAAGCGTAACTCATCTGAGAACACGACGCTTCGCCATTCTATCATCCACGTCGCTCTAGTCCGGCACCAATCCAAAGGTTGGCGTCTATGCTGTGGGGTCAATGGCAGTTTTCTTAGCGGACGTCGTGAGTGCAGGCTAATTGACGGGAAATGGTTCTGGTTGACACGGAAACATACAGGGTATCTTGCACATGCTGCAGAATCGAGGTGCAAGTCACTTGCGTGTTCACCACAGCTTGTCGGCGGATGCGTCGATCCACGCGTGCTGACGTCACTCTGGCTGCAACTGCACCCCTCAATCTTGCCACATTTCCTTGTTCCAACCATGTTCGCCAAAGATGCACCGTGCTCGCATCCATGTGGGTATCAGCTGCGATTTGACGTAAGGGCCACCCCCCCCCTTCTCAGTCCGATCACCATACCCCTCGTAAAATTGTCTATCTGCTGGAAGTGCCTTCGTTGACGGCGGCCTGGCATTCTCTCCTATTACACGTATCCTCCGAGACAAAAACAAATTTCTTCGATAATTCGTCTGGCAGAAATAACGACACGGATATTGCCCATTCTGCAAGTTCCTTCCCTTATATATTACTGCACGTGCGTCGGAGAGCTGCGCATTTCACATCATTCGCATAACTCAGTGACGTGCGTCTACTCTAAAATTTGCATAAATTTCTGACCACTCCTTCTTGGTGTTGCATTTTCAATGTCGAGCAGTGTATATATATATATATATATACAGGATGAGTTTGACATAATCTTCCAAACGAAAGGAGGTGATAGAACAGCCCATGCAGAGCATAAAACACCATAGAAACCCTGTCCTATCTCTAAACTTTTCCGAGTTATGGTAAATAGAAGAAAAATCTGTTTTTTTTTTTCATCCCGTCTAAAAAAAACCCAAATTTGTGCGCTTTCTGAAAGTCTTGCAAGCAAAATAAGCACATATTTGGAAAGAGCAGAAAATCCTATCGGGTGACATCATTTACATCAGGATACCTTAATTTGACGGCGAGCTAAAAGGGCTAAAACATTGGCGAAGTTTAAAATCGAGTTGTCATTAAATTCTTTAACCGGTAATTCGTCAAACACCGTTCAAGCTACAATCGGTCAAATTTACCAAAACCTTCTCCATTCCACAAGCTTTAGAATGAGCCTACAATAAACAATATCGGTGTTCTAGATCAGGAGAAATTTAGCCTTTTGTTTGAAATACATCACTGAAAATGGCGTTCGTCGAAATTCCACAAACGAAACGATGGTGAGTAAATGGAACGTACGCAAATCCGTGACTATCTGCATATGGACTCTTAGTGATATGCAGATGTATTCCAACCTTCCTGCGCGCGCAACCTACTCGCGGATACAAAAGGCGAGTCAGTCTGTAACAGCTCATTAGCTCGTCAGCTTCTTTTACGTTTTATGCTGCTTATTGCTTTAGTATTTTCAGGACTTTGCCTGAGCTCGGCCGATTCTTTTCACCCTGCTCTCACGTCTACTTGCTCTCTCTTAGTTCATACTTAGTATGTTTTCCTACATTGGTACTAATTAACCAAGATGATTCTTATTCCGTAGAACATTTTTTCTTCTACTTTTGTAAATTAATATTGAAATTTTATCCCTTTTTGTTTATCCTTCTGAATTTTATTTTCAATTAAAGTCATCACAGAGATAAATTGTCATACATTCCAACCTGTAAACAGATATGCCTAGTTTTACAAATGAAGAGGTCGCGGATATGCATTTTGTGTATGGATTTTTCGATGGTAACTCTGGGAATGCCGAAGAAGAGTACCGTCTACGCTATCCAAATGGTCGTGCGCCCAACCGTGCTGTATTTGCCGCAATTCATCGAAGTCTTAGGGAGAGTGGGTCATTCGGTAGGGTGTACGAAAGGGGCCATTGTCGCCGCACCGCCACCGCTGAGGAGTCCGTACTCGACCGAGTGGAGAAAATTCCAAATATAAGTTCACGCATACTTGCGAGAGAAGGTGGAATCTCCCAAAATAAAGTGATGAATGTTTTGCGCAAAAAACCAGTATCATCCATACCACGTTACACCGGTACAAGAATTACGCCGCTCAGATTTCCAAAAGCGAGTAACATTCTGCCGCTGTCTTTTAGAGCGAGATATTGAGGAACATCATTTCCTTAGAACGATACTGTGGACAGAAGAGTCACTTTTCATTCCGGATGGCATGCTAAATTTACGTAACTGACAACATTACGCTCAACAAAATCCATTTGTAACATGAAATTCATCGTTCCAGACGCGATTCAGCTTAAATGTTTGGCTTGGAGTGGTTGGCGATCGCTTGATAGGTCCACATGTGTTCCAAGGTCATCTGACAAGCAATACATATTTGGAGTTTCTGGAACATCATCTTCTAGGATTACTTGATGTCACTGCTGTACCCCAACGAGCGGATATCATTTTCCAACACGATGGGACCCCTACACATTCTTCCAATGCCGTTCGGGACTTCTTCACTCAGCAGTATCCGCGATGGATTGGTCGTAATGGACCAATTCCTTGGCCATCTAGATCGCCAGATCTCACTCCATTGGACTTCTATGTTTGGGGTTTCCTGAAGTGAGAAGTTTACAGCACAGAAGTTGCCAGTTTGCAAGATTTATCCAGCCGGCTCGATGATGCAATAATAAAACTGAGGTATGCGCTTTCGCTAAGAGCTACTGTGGTTTCCGATCGTAAGCGGGCAAGGGCATGTGTCAGGTGTGGGGGGGGACCAATTTCAGTAGCGGCACTAAATTTCACGCATCCTTTCAAATGCATATGTGCTTTAATCATAAACGTGAGATACGTCTTTTTTTTTTTTGCGTATTTCTTTGTGAAAGACTTAAGATGCGCCATTGTTTTTTTTTTTCATATTTCTTTGTGGAAGACGTGAGTTGTGTCATTTTTTTTTTCATATTCCTTTATGAAAGACGTCAGAAACGTCATACTTCTTTCATTGCCATTCCATTGTGCTTGTAAACATAATACAACTGCAACTTTTCTTGTTTGTCTTTAAAACTTTCTTTTTTGCATCTGACAAAACAGCGGCCTGAAGGCGGACTTAAAATCAGTAATGACCGTGGCACCTCGTGAATCTTCTTCTCGACGAACGTCGAGTTCAGTGATGAATGAATTTCAAACAAAAGGCTAAATTTCTCCTGAACTAGAACATCGATATGGTTTATTGTGGGGTCATTCTAAAGCTTTTGGAATGGAGAAGTTTCTGGTAAATTTGACCGATTGTAGCTTGAATGGTGTTTTCTGAATTGCTGGTTAAAGAATTTGGTTACAACTCGATTTTAAACTTCGCCAATGTTTTAGCGCTTGTAGCTCGACGTCAAATTAAGATATCCTGATGTTAATGGTGTCATCCGTTAGGAGTTTTTCTGCTCTTTCCAAATATGTGCTTATTTCGCGTGTAATTCTTTCAGAAAGCGCACAAATTTGGGTTTTTAGAGACGGGATAAAAAAACACAGATTGTTCTTCTATCCACCATAAGTCACAAACGGTTAGAGATAGGACAGGGTTTCTATAGTGTTTTATGTTCCCCATGGGCTGTTCTATCACCTCCTTTCGTTTGGCAGATTATGTCAAACTCACCCTGTATATGTTGGGATGTTGGATTTCATTTTGTATTATAAAACGTGTGATGAAAATAATGATAATAATAAAAAGAGTGAATATGTCTTGCCATTTTCATTTATGACTGTGTTGGAGAAAGTGCACTGTGTGTGGGCTTTTGCGGGAGATTGTGTTAACGGTTATCTCGTTTCGGGAGAACTTAAGTTTTATGGGAGGAAAATGGATTTAGACTCATATAGTTGGGGGGCCCTTGGTGGCCGGCGTGTCTGCAGATGCGTGACAGGAATGTTTTTTTATTATTCCGTTTTTTGTGAGAAGGAAAGCAAGACCTCAGAGAAATTCTCTCTAAGGAGGGATCTACTCGCTTACCGTACGGGCTCGCTTGGATATAAAGAAGTGTTAGGCCTGAAATGGGCTGCCCGCGATGTCCCGATTAATGACTAATACTGTATTAAGGATTGTATCCCTTATTATTAAAGAGGATTATGGTATAGTTGACGTTGCTGCATGGTAATTGGTTCTGAAAGCGAGGAAAGGCTCCCGAGAGATCGCCAGTGTGAGGCCTGAAATGTGCTACCCTTGATGTCCAGAATAACAACTAATAATTTATTTATGGTTGTGTTTCTTATTAAAACAAGAAGATTAGGGTATGGTTGACACTGTTGCATGGTACTGGTACTGAAAGCGAGGAAAGGCTCCCGATATATCGCCCGGCTCGTGATAGAGCGATAAGTGAAGTAATAAGCTTCGTCGCAAAGTGAGAATCGAAGATGACTCCAGTGTGTTTGCCTAAAACGAATTGGCGAGACATCCAGATTTTGGATTAATTTGCCAGCGTGCAGTTTGGTGATGGCTTCCATAGCCCCAGCTATATTGCTCTTTGGACCCGTGAAACTTTGAGAGTTCCTGGCCCCTCTATGAGTCCATTTTTTCCGGTTGGAATTGAGCGTCGTTCAGTGTCAAGAACTTTAGGGCACGTTAATTCTTCTCATGACTTGTGTTATAGTATTGGACTATCTTAAGGAACTGATTAGCTGTAAGGAATCCCCTTCAAGCCGGATCCTCGGTAAGCTTGTGAAATTTTTCAAAATTGTTCTATGTATGGAATTGTTATATAGGTTGTTGTATTTAATTATTAATTTTCTGATAAACTAAGATAAACTAGAAATTGTTCTTTGTATAGAACTTGTATATCGGGTATTCTATGTAATTATAAATTTTCAGATAAACTCCAGTTGCTCTATATTTGGAATTTTAATAATAGGCCTTTATATTTTATCATTTCTTCGGAGTTCCAGAATTAGTGTATTCTTTAATCTAGAAGATAAAGAATTTTTGTGTGTAACTCAGAATGAATGTAGATGTTTGCTTCAGCCATATTTTAAGTTCTATAAAATGTTTAGACTGTCTCCAAGGAATGAGGATAACTATTTTGCATACTGTGATTAATTTATGAGATTAATAAATGATTAGAGAAAAGTGAAAGAAATACTAGAATCTTTGTTAATGAAATTATTTAAAGTAACTTTATGATATAAGAAGGAAAAAGAGGAGAGGGTAGAAATTGATCACTGCTGTAGGAGTATTGTTATTCTAAAATTGGAAAATTTAATGAGGGTATACTTTGTTCGAATTTTTGAATTCTTCTCCAAAGAAAAGGGTTGTGTCTTCTCAAAAGAAAAGAGAGCACAACACATACTGAGGGTCCCATAAATCACTAAACATTTTTAAAATTCATCAAAATTGAAGGAATTGGTAGAATTTTACGCTGTTTGCGAAAAAGTTATTCTCGTAAAGGGTGAATTTGTTTTAGTAAACAAAATAAAAAATAGTTAAAAATTTGTCAATAGAAGGCGCTGTACGGATGCGTAATGAAAAATATACAAATCAGAGTCCTTCAGATTACATGGTCTTACGATTAACACTGCTTATTTCTTATTTTGTCTCCTACTTGCGCATATATGAAGTTTTAATTGCGATGCTAACTTGGTGATAAGGCGTTAATAGTGAAAATGTTTTAACTCAGGAAAGAACCGCAAACTGAAACGGCAGTTAGCGGTGTTGTAATCAGGTTGTAACTCGCTTATGAACTGTAATTTATAGTGATGGCGGACACTTAGAATAGAATTTATATACCTCTAAACATTTCCATACGAACAAGTATAGTTTTTCTCGGAAATGTGTGATTTTTTTCTCACGTACAGCGTCTTCATCCATTGACGAAAATCTTGACTATTATTTTGTTTTCTTTCCCAATAAAATAATAATAATAATAATAATAATAATAATAAATCCCTTTCAGGAGAATAACTTTTTCGCAAACCGCGTTCTATTCTACCAATGCCTTCAATTTTATGAATTTTTGAAATGTCCATAGACTTATGGTACACATCTGGTACACACACACACACACACACACACATATATATATATATATATATATATATATATACAGACAGATATAGCTTCAGTCGGTCAATTTCTAAACAAATCAACTTAACCCTTTATATTCCACCGGGACTTTAATGCACCATCTAAAGAATTCCTCAATATAGCCTAAATTTACTATAGGATTTCGTTGGGACTATAGTTGAAGATTTAGTCCTTATAGTTTAAGTTTTCCCTATAGTTAATCTACAGTTAACTATAAGCCAAATTTAACACTTTTGCGACCGCTGACGTAGATTCAAGCCATTTGAAAATCTGTAACTCCAGCAGTGGGCGTTACTTTCGCAATTTGCATGCTATTTATTTCTTAAATATATAACCAATATTCACATTTTTACAATGAAATATAGTATGAATACAAATGCTTTGATTAGAAAGAGCATAATTATAATGTATATCCATTTCTAATATAAATGTGAATGCAGAAAATTTTGTTCTGAATATTGTGACATCGAAAAATAACGCCTACAGGCGGACCTTACTGTCGAAAATTCAAAATCATGCGGTCTCGAAAGTGTTAATATGAGATGATTCTCATGCATGCATAAAGAAATATAAAAGTTTCAAACCATTTTTCCAGAAATAAAATAATTTAGGATATAAAGGGTTAAAAATGTCATAAGGTAGAACATATCATACGTACTTAGATGGAAAAAAAAAGAGTAATAATACAGCAAAAAAATCATTTGTTTTATTTTTTTGGCTGCTTTGATGTCAGACATATAAAGACATCGCGAAAGATTTCCATTATGTTCATTGTAAAAACGTACTCTGTGAACACAACCCGAGAACTGTTGCGGAATCTTCATCAAAATCAGGAAGAAAAAGTAGATCGTGTGTGCCAGTAATGAAAAGTCGAAATCTCCGTTTTTTTTTTTTTTTTTCCCAAGACACTTTTAGGAATCGAGAATTTTCCACTTTTCTGCCACTAATTTTCTCATGCAGAAATGTTTACCGTATTTCTGTAATATACATAGAAAGATTGTGTAACTGACATCTAGAATCTAAATTGTGGCTCTAGAAAAAGTAATTCCATACCATCCTTATAAATTTTAGTCCCCTTTGAAAGCGAGTTCTAGAAACCCCTATTAGAATTCTAGAGTGTTTGACTATATTATCGAGGGCAAAGCTATTTAAAAATCTCTGCAAATAAATGCCAACTCAAGAGGCGGGATTCAGCAACTATAATCTTTGTTCATGGCGCAATTCTAAAAAATCAAGGGAAGATTTCTCGCAATACGAAAGATTCAGAATATTGTGTCATTATCTAGAAATGTATAGACTAAAAATTCTCGATCATTTCGTCTATTCAGTTTTGGTGTGCCTTATACGCATAGCTCTTAAATCTGTATTTCTAGTTTAGGAATTTAAAAACTGACCACTTATTCATTGAAGATGAAGGCGGTATATCTTTTTTCTCAGTGTAATGTGTGTGATTAAATAGAATAGAGATTATTAAACAAAAAAAGTGGCATCAAAAAAGGCTAAATTTTTTTATCCTGAAAAGAGATTCGAGAAAAGGTCGGAGACTTTGAGCTTTGCAATATTACGGTGGTTGCACGAATCGTGTGTTGTGATCCATGGTTGCAAATACTATACTTGCGATTTATGCTAGTATTTATATGAATGCTCGATTTTTCACACTTCATGCTTACCTTCCACACAGTGTGTGTAAGACAGACAGGTTGTAAACCTGTACAGATATTTCACATATCTATTTTTTTTATACAGTAGTTAAATTCCTTGTATATCTTTCGAAGTAAAAATATTCTTTAACTACGTTTCTGAGAGCTTCTACGCAAGTGCTGTCTCAACGAGTCCAGTTTCAAAATAAGGAAGATATCGCTTGTGGTCGAGAGAAAATGGCGATAATGGGAATACCGAACGACTGATGTTTCACACATTTTAATCGAACGGTCAATTTCGTACTACTTCAAGCTTTTGAAATCGCCTTCAAAGCTGAGCGTGAGAAATGTGATTACACAATACATAATGCATACTTGCTAACATCCTAATTATAAACCGGGAGATTTTTAGTTCACGTCCCTTTTTTCCACACCAGTATATTTTTAGAGTAATTGTCTCCAAATTTAAATGCGACTAAATAAGAAGAAAAACACTCAAAAAATATACTGGTGTGGAAAAAGTGGCGTTTACTAAAAAATCATCCGGTTCATAACTAGGATGTTGGCCAGTATGACAATATTATTTGAGCCCCTTCAGGTAAATATTTATCTATTTATTTATTTATTTTTTACGTTCTAAGAAAATTGTTAACGATGTTCTTCCTTTTCCCAATCACCCTAATTGTACACTAAGCGACAAAAAAAAAAAAGGCTGCACTTGGATATTTTCAATTTTCGCCTTCTACAAGCCAATTTTTATCGTTTAAAAAAAAAATTTTCTAGCAGATATTATTATATTGTCCTCCACATACACTTTAGCTTTGAATCCAGTGTTAAAAACAAAATGCAATTGTCAGGAAAATTGTAAATTTAGAAATTATTTCAAAAATGGTAAGAATAAGGCAGTTAACGATGCCACAAAAAGTATTAATCTTTGAAGGAAAAAAAAAAAATATTAATATTTTAATACGTGAGATGGCAAAATAATTAAATGTTAACGAAATAGTGGTAAAAGGGTTTTTAGCAAGATATAAAAATTTTTAGCTGTTTAAACTGGAAATTTGGTTTTAAGCGGCCATGTTGCTCATCCAAGCGAGATGACTGTACGTTAAAAAGCCATTGCTTATAAAATCGGTTTGAATTACATGTAGAACGTAAAAGAGATTCAGAAAACGTGTTTAGCAGCATAGCTTCTTTAACTACTGTACAGCAACTATTAAACGAAGCAGGTTTAAATGACAAAAAATTTGAAAAAATTCCATTCTTAGTGAAGAGAATTATTAAAGCAAGATCCTAGATGGCTAAAAAAAAATTGAAAAATGATTAGTTATTTATTGGGCTGAACTGGTTCTCTTTGATGAGTCAAGTTTAACTTATTTCGAGCTAAAGAAAATAAGCAGATCTCATAACGAAAATATGACCGGCTTAATGAAAATCGCACTTTTAAAACAGTGACACATTCTCCGTACATTATGGTATGGAGGTGCATAACTTTTAAAACAGTCGGGCAAATTTTTATGCTCAAGGGATCAATTAACTCGAAATAAAACACAATCTTCATAAAAGGGGTGTCTGACAGACTATTTTGGAGGTATCATGGACATTTCCGCAAACAGCATTTCAAGATGATACTGCACCTTACTACCCGGCGTCTGTGGTAAGTTTATTCACTTCAAATTATCAATATTTCCTATCCATTCCCATGAGAACCTATCATTCTGTAAGTAATCATACCTTCTTTCACTTTAATTTAAATCCCACAAAGGATATAGTAGAATTTCTTCTTTACCAGACATGGGAATAGTCCTAATCGCAATCGAAAATGTTTCGTCTATAAAAAGGGAGGGGAGAGGGGAGAGGATTAGAAATTTGCAGCCTATAACTCTGCCAGAACTAGAAAACATTATTTGTGATACTTGGCACATTGAAATTTCTGAGATTTATACTAAAATCTTTATAAAACTATGTCATTGTGCAATTAAGGAGTAATTCCATATAAAGGTGGAATTGCCGAATGCAATACATATTTTTAATAATAAATTGCTTAGATCTTACAAATAAGGAACTTTATTTCATACATTAAAATATAACTTGTTTATTTTTTATAATAAATCATAATAGAATACAAAGTGTATGGTTATTACATTACGTTCAAAAAGAAAATTTTATGGAGATTTTTAAAAAGTACTTCGTAGAGTGCAATAAAGCGAATTATTAAATCGAAAATGTACATAGGTATCATTTCATACCTTTGGTATTATGCAAACAAGACAGATTTACTTGTTTCAAACATTAATTTTGAAGTTATTACAAATAAAAGGTTATAAGTCATTTTTTCTGCAGTGCGGTTTTTTTTTTTTTTTTTTTTTTTTTTTGTCGCTTAGTGTATATTACTTGTTAATCGTTATGACATTTTTTCAGATACTGTAGAAACTAAAAAACAATCCAAATCCGAAATCGAAATCGAAAGTCGGGTTTCGTATATGATCTGATGTTGTAAAGATGCACCAGTCTACAAATTTTGGTCACACACCTTTTTATTCAAAAATGTGATGACAATCAGACATAACAGGTGATTTTATCATCAGTAAAAGTTCGTTCCAAGCCAGTAACAATTTATTTTATTTTATTTTGTTGTATTTTTGTAGTTATGATGTTAGTCTCAATGATATTAGTTGAAACCGGAATTGTGATAATCGTGGAGTGAAAGATTTTCTTACATATTTCGACCATTCTGTTTTAACTAAATATTTCATGATACAAAGTAGAGAAGACGGAACAATAGCTAACGGTTGCTATGATGTTCCTGATGAGTATAAAACTTGGTTGTACGACTGATTTACGTATAATATTACAACATATAATAAACACGTAACATCTGAATAATTACCTGACGTGTGTGTAATTGTAAAACGTTCTTCTTTTGTGAATCCAAGAGTTTCCAATCGTATAGACATCTTATTTGATGTAGATTTAACAGGAGAAGGTATTTCATTGCCACACAAACTTCCTGGAGAGTCAGTCACATCGTTTACGAATAGTCTACTGTAACCTACTCTCAAATTAAAATAATCAAAGACCTGGAAGATAAAAGAAATAATAATTGTAATTTGATAATTAATTGATCCTTGCATCAAGAAAAATCTAGCATGTGTGCATGCTGTGGCCACCACAAGACTTTCTTCTATATTTTGCTATATTAGTTCCCTCAGTACAAATAGTTTATTAAAATTATTATTTATTAAAATTATCTACAATAATGATTGCAGGCGATATCATCGGAGCAAAAACTACAACTAATTATCCAAAGAAAGTTTATTCTCAATAAAAATCATCTTAAGACTTTCGCGACCGGGGGTGCAAAAAGCTGTGTGCATTTCCAATATTTTTCTTTGGCGTTTCTTACGTAGTAATTTATTCAGGTTTTAATATTCCAACGCCAAGTCTCCTGTTATTATTTGTTAAGCTTCTACGGGCTTAGTTACTTGTCTTCTGCTCTTATTGTTACTGAGCAACCTGGTCTGAGAAGCCTCATATGAGGGAGAGATTAGGTCAGTAATAGTTTGAGCCATTTTCTGAATTTCACAATGTGCAAATTAGTTAACCGGTTCTACCGATTACGTACTAAAAAGTTTCATGCCATCAACCGTCTGAAGTTCCTTTTACAGTGCAAGAGACACCGCATCATCCCTAAATTCATTCAACTGAAATGCAATATTTCTGGTTCCAGTTTTGTTAACAAAGCAGTACTCAGGTCTCATTTTAATATTCTCCGTGCAGTTATCAAGGAAACTCGTACCACCATCGCCAAAATTGGAAAAGATTTATTTTCTCTCCACTTAAAGTTAGCTTTTGAACGTCCTAATTTTATGTTGATTGATCGCAATTCCTGGATTCATTGTGACAACCGCTCTCGTAAACACTCAACTAAATTACAAGATAAATTCACCCGGCTTCGTAATTCACAGAGTCCTATTCATTCGAACGACTTTCCTGTTGTCAAAAAAATTCAATCGTTAATCTTTCCAATGCTGAAATTAGATAGAAAACAATACATCGAAAGTGTTACCGAATTAATTAATGATGGCCCATATATTCCTCTGCCCCGTGACCCCTCTACTCAAGAGTTAAATAAAATTAAATCTGCTATAAAATCTTGCCCCTTGTTATTGGACTATACTAAATCTCATCTTATCCCTTCTATTGCTAATTGTGCAAGATTTTATGCTTTACCGAAAGTTCACAAACCCAATATTCCATTTCGTCCCATAGTCTCTAATATCGGTACTGCTTCCTATAATTTAGCTAAATTTCTCACAACAAATTTTGCTCCCCTTCTTGCTGCTAATAGTTATACTGTTAAGAATTCCATAAAATTTGCAAAAAACATTCAAAATTGCCCTCACACTAATCTCACTATGGTTTCTTTTGATGTAAAATCTCTTTTCACTAATGTTCCAATAAGTGGCGCCTTCTGCTGTCTCGAAAATAGATTAAAAGAGTTTCATTTCACATCTTTTGAGATACAAGAATTAATCTCTCTTACCCGCATTTGTTTATCACAAACCACTTTTTCTTTCCAAAATAAATTCTATCGTCAGTCTGAAGGTTTAGCCATGGGTTCCCCTCTCTCCACAATTCTCGCTGATATTTACATGCACTATTTCGAAAGCAATCTTTTTAAGAAAATATCCTTTCCTTTTTGGACCCGTTACGTTGACGACACCTTCACGCTTATCGACATATCTCATCACAATATTGACCATGTCTTAGAAACTTTAAATTCAATTGACAGTAATATCCAGTTTACATATGAAATAGAAAATAATGGCTCCCTTTCACTTCTTGATACCCTCGTCTCTCGCACTGTAAATGGATTTTCAACCACCGTCTATCGAAAAAAATTTTGCTGTCTCCCTTCCTCCCCATGCGCTTTCATGTCACCCACCTAACCAAAAAATGGCTGCTTTCTATACTTTTGCAAACCGTGCCCTTAATATTTGTTCAAATCCTATTTTATTAAAATCTGAAATTAAATACCTGAAAGCCATTGCAATTGACAGAGGTTATGACCCTTCCATTACAGACAAAGCTATCCAAAAATTACAACTCCCTCGTATTTCGTCTACTAAGTCAGTCTCTTCTAATATCAGTATTGTCTTGCTCTATTTTAATAAATCCAGTCAAACCATAGCTAAAATTCTCAAACAATATTATTTTAAAATAATATTTTCGCCTTCCAATAAACTCACCTTTTCTCAGTTAAAAGATCGCATTGATATGCATAATTCTTGGGGTATTTATAGTACTTCCTGTCAGTGTGGTTTATCATATATTGGCCAAACTAAACGCAGTCTTAAATTTCGTCTAAAAGAACACATGAATTACGTCCGCAAACAAGAAACCAATAAATCGACTATTTCTAAACATTGCTGGGAGGGAAATCATAATTTTAAATTTAATTCAGCTAAAATAATTTGCAGACCTAAATCCATTCATGAACTCGATTTCTTTGAAGCTTTTCATATTTATAAAAATTTTTAAAACCTTGTAAATTGTGATTTCGCTATTCCCTATTTGTCTGACTGTTAGAAATTTTATATTCAGTCCACATTTTCTTAATTTTTCTACTGTTTACACAGCTAACTTTAATAAATTCCTATTGGCCACTCTCCCACCTTTCCCGTAATCCTATTGGTTGAACTAAATTCAGCCCCTCTCCTATATATACGAGCACTTCTGCAGATTCAGAATCCTTTTTGCACTGAAGACGGCACGCTTAAGGCTGCCGAAACAGCTGTATGCATTTCCAATATTTTTCTTTGCATTTCTTACGTAGTAATTTATTTAGGTTTTAATATTCCAACGCCAAGTCTCCTGTTATTATAATGATTTCTTTCTTTTTGTAATAAGTAATTATTTTCGGCAATTACAGTATGCATTGTTGTAATAAATATTAATGTAAGTACATAGATTTTTTTTTTTCCTTAAATAGAAAATAAATTTATTTTTTACAATATTTAAGAATACAGTAAATCCCGATAAAAATAGTTTCATAATGCACTACGATATATCTGTTTGTCATTATTATTATTTATTCAATAATTTCGCTTTGTCTGACACGTGTGTTATTAGTATTTTGTAAGAGAGGGGGGGGGGATTTTTAAAGAATGTACACAAGAACTTTTAAATGTGCTCCTTATTATGCACTTTTTTTTTTTACGCTCTTTACAATACCATTAATAAGCTTCAAGTATTACTTTACTGAAGTTAATAAAATCTACAATGTTAATACTTTAAAATACTATTAAATGGAAATAGGGTTTAAATTTTTTTTTCATCATTTAAAGTAGAGGTGCACAACCTTTTTGGCTGGTGGGCCACTCTCGCTGTTGAGTGGGACATGGAGGGCCACTGACGAGGTAATATAAAAGAATGGAACTGTGCATGCAGATGTATTCGCTGTATAACATATATATATATATATATATATATATATATATATATATGTATGTATGTGTGTGTTTCTTAAAATATATATAATAAAATTTTTATAAAAAAATTTCAATCAGCGAGTCAAGTGAATCTCAAAGTGTAATAATCATAAAGTTATTATGAATAGTAAGCAAAAGAATTAAATAAATATATCATATGTATAAAATACAAAAAAAGGATAAATAAAATGTATTGCTTTATAGAGAGAGGGGAAAAAATCAAAGGTTACATTGGAATTCTCAAAAAACATCTAGCACAAATGTAAAGGCAGATAGAGGGTACAAAAGCAAGCCGTTTTAGTGTAGGTAAGTGGACATGAAAATACCGCTTTGAGGTATTAGATAGCACTGGTGAAATCTATATGTGTAAAAGCTTCTCACGGTTTTAATTGTCATTTTCCACATGAATTTCAAACAATATATTGTGTCACCTTCCTGTTCTGGCGTAACAGAAAGAACATGGTCTGCAAAAGTCATAATGAATTTAATGAGGATTTGGATGCTAAACTATTATGACAGCAACCAAGGGGACCCTTTAGGCAAATTATGAAATCAGCCTCAGCCTCCTACATGCCTCCTCCTGATAACATCTGTAGTTACATCCCCGTTATCAATCAGCTAAATTATCATAATAGTTACCATTAGCAACTGAATATACTGCTGAAAATCTGTGATATATCTTACGCTTTTGCAAATGTAACCAAAGTATTTGCACGACCATTGAAAATCTTGGTTTTAACTACACATTCTTTTAGCCGATATCCCATTTCTGTTTGCAACTTCATAAATCATAAATGATGGCCACCATTATCACGGTCGGTGTTTTTATCAGTTTCACAAAATAATAAGAACCCACCCCGGACTTGTATTTCTTTTTTATGTCTCCGGACAGAAATAAATTCGACTAACCACATTTGTAGTTTTTTAATAGAAAGTAATTACTATTATAAATTTACGTTACTTCATCATTAATTTTAACCCACATAAGAGAAAGATTTAAAAAAAAAAGGGGGGCGGGGGGGGAGAAGCTTTACTTACTAATTGTTACATTTTTCTGTTTTTAATCTTCTCAGGTAGATAAAGATCACTTACTAATAGATTATTCCATGATTTTTGCAATAAAAAATGAAGGAACATACTATGGGTTACATTATTGAGAAATTGAATTGAAAACTTAGCTCTCAAACAGAAATGTGCGTATAAACCAACAATTCCCTCCACCCCACCCACCCACCCCCCGCACACAACAACAACAACAAAAAGTTTTTCTAAATGCCAATTTTGCAAATGCAATAAATATATATATTTTTTTTCTTCTTTCTTTTTCATTTTTTCTCTCCTACTGATGACTAATGAAAGCTAAAATATCTGTCATTCTGCGGGCCGCAAATTGATGGCTAGTGGGCCGCATGTGACCCCCGGGCCGCAGGTTGTGCACCTCTAATTTAAAGTTAAATTACTTTTTCATATTCTGCTACCTATTTCATCTAACGAACAAATTGGTCTTGATTTTTTTTCTTTCAGAATGATGTGTGGTTTATTTATAGGCAGATTGGATATTGACAGCCAGAATTGACACATTTCGGCAATATGACACAAAAAAGCAGAAATTTTGTTAAATTTTAGTAAAATGATAAAAAATTTGGGAATCAGCTTTCAAAAATTTTTTACTAAATTATTACTTAACTGGGCAGTTGGTTCAAAAATATTGCGTAGAATTTATCATTCGACTTGAAAAAAAATTTATTTATATATATATATATATATTTAAAGAAAGCAGAAATTTAATTTACTGACTGTGGTAAAAGACAAATTTTATAAATCAAAATACTAAGTTCAATACTCCATCATATATCAGGAACACACAAAAAGGGCTAAACAATTTATAAGGGAAAAAAAAGACTGTTGTGCCAAAGGCCATCAAAAACTCTCTTTAATATCAATATTTATAACAACGCCCTTTAATATTAATCATCCAGAAATGTTTAATCAACATAACTTTTCTTAATAAACACTTTAAAGTTTGAACTGCATAACTTAAAATTTTAATTTTAAATTATACAGTTTGGCGTAATTTTAAGCTATAAATGCTGAGTTATAGCAATATGGGAAATTGTAGAAAATAAATGAGAAATAGCAGCGTTGCTTTTCGGTCATCATACTATTGATTAAAAGACTTGTATATATAGGAGGGGTAGGGAAGAGGTATTTTCTAAATCACAGTTAAATCGATATATCTCTATATCGCGATATTAGATGGAAGATAAATCGATTTATAGAATCGCTACATCGGCCACTCCTAGTCGCAACCAATAAGAATGGACTGCAATTAAGACCAAACAAAACTCTAGTGAATCTGAAAATCTGAAGGGGAGAGGTACCTATGTAAACAAAAATCGTGTTACGTCCCTATCTTCCTCGTCTATCAAAATTTGTAAAAATGCGTGTTTCATGTCCGCAGTAAAGGCTACAGGATGAAATCTAAGTCTAGACAAAATGTCAAAAATATCTTCATAAAGATTAGGTCCAATATGTAAACAATTGTTAAGAGAAAGATTATTGTAATCATGGAAAGACACATCAAACACGATTCGTAATTTACTTGTTGTACGGTCTGTTTTTATTACCGCTCTATGTAGTAAATAGAAGGTTGTAGAATTTTCCTCCAAATCCGTAACGGGTTCCATAATCCCCTCTCGCAAATAATCCTGTAAAACATTGTTGTATTCAAAAAATAAATTTGGGTTTCTACAAAATTTGTACTTAAGTCTCGAAAATCTACTTTCAACGATTTCAAAATTATTTTGTAATTGTGATTTACTCATTTTCCAAGGGAATTTAACTTTATATCATTTATTTTCATACTTAATTTCCGATTAAAACTTTCATAATTTTATTTTCGGAAAGGTCAAATTCTTCTTTCGGATTAATAATACCCGAATTTTCCAAATTTCAAAAATTTTCTATTTGTTTTGACAACAAATTTTCTTCTACTATGATAATCATGGTTAATGATTCAAGAGAATCGCTTTTAATTCCTTGTAAAACTCAACCAAACACAGTTTTTACTGCTACTAAATTTTTATTAATGCGCCTAATATTACCTAACACAATATCATAATAATAATCGACTCTTATCAAAAGTGTAATGCTTTCTTTACTATTCGGTATATAAGCTAATTCCAAATTCTGAAAATTATCATTTTTCGAGATTTTTTCCAATTCAGGGGGAGGGTAAATAAACGATCATAAATTTCGTCAGTAGTTAAAGCTACAATTTGAATATAATGATCAGGATTATTTTTATTCACGAGCTTTAATTTTACTATGCTATAGGTTTTTTTCTGTCGGTGTTTCACTTCCAAACGTATATACTTTCAATTTTTCATTTCTAATCACTTATAAATTCAAACCCGAATAAACTACTACGTCAGAAACGCCAAAGAAAAATATTGTAAATGCATACAGCTGTTTCGATAGCCTGTAGCGTACCGTCTTCAGTGCAAAAAGGATTCTAAATCAGGAGAGGTGCTCGTATAAATAGGAAAGGGGCCGGATTTAGTTCAACCAATAGGATTACGGGAAAGGTGGGGAGAGTGGCCAATAAGAATTTAGGAATGTTAGCTGTGTAAACAGTAGAAAAATTAAAAAAATGTGGACTGAATATAAAATTTCCAACAGTCAGACAAATAGGGAATAGCGAAATCACAATTTACAAGGTTTTTAAAGTTTTTATAAATATGAAAAGCTTCAAAGAAATCGAGTTCATGAATGGATTTAGGTCTGCAAATTATTTTAGCTGAATTAAATTTAAAATTATGATTTTCCTCCCAGCAATGTTTAGAAATAGCCGATTTATTGGTTTCTTGTTTGCGGACGTAATTCATATGTTCTTTTAGACGAAATTTAAGACTGCGTTTAGTTTGGCCAATGTATGATAAACCACACTGACAGGAAATACTATAAATTCCCCAAGAAATATGCATATCAATGGGATCTTTTAACTGAGAAAAGGTGAGTTTATTGGAAGGCGAAAATATTATTTTAAAATCATATTGTTTGAGAATTTTAGCTATGGTTTGACTGGATTTAGGAAAATATGGTAAGACAATACTGATATTAGAAGAGACTGATTTAGTAGACGAAATACGGGGGAGTTGTAATTTTTGGATAGCTTTGTCTATAATGGAAGGGTCATAACCTCTGTCAATTGCAATGGCTTTCAGGTATTTAATTTCAGATTTTAATAAAATAGGATTAGAACAAATATTAAGTGCACGGTTTACAAAAGTATAGAAAGCAGCCATTTTTTGGTTAGGTGGGTGACATGAACGCGCATGGGGAGGAAGGGAGACAGCAAAATTTTTTCGATAGACGGTGGTTGAAAATCCATTTACAGTGCGAGAGACGAGGGTATCAAGAAATGGAAGGGAGCCATTATTTTCTATTTCATATGTAAACTGGATATTACTGTCAATTGAATTTAAAGTTTCTAAGACATGGTCAATATTGTGATGAGATATGTCGATAAGCGTGAAGGTGTCGTCAACGTAACGGGTCCAAAAAGGAAAGGATATTTTCTTAAAAAGATTGCTTTCGAAATAGTGCATGTAAATATCAGCGAGAATTGTGGAGAGAGGAGAACCCATGGCTAAACCTTCAGACTGACGATAGAATTTATTTTGGAAAGAAAAAGTGGTTTGTGATAAACAAATGCGGGTAAGAGAGATTAATTCTTGTATTTCAAAAGATGTGAAATGAAACTCTTTTAATCTATTTTCGAGACAGCAGAGGGCGCCACTTATTGGAACGTTAGTGAAAAGAGATTTTACATCAAAAGAAACCATAGTGAGATTAGTGTGAGGGAAGTTTTGAATGTTTTTTGCAAATTTTACGGAATTCTTAACAGTATAACTATTAGCAGCAAGAAGGGGAGCAAAAATTGTGGTGAGAAATTTAGCTAAATTATAGGAAGCAGTACCGATATTAGAGACTATGGGACGAAATGGAATATTGGGTTTGTGAACTTTCGGTAAAGCATAAAATCTGGCACAATTAGCAATAGAAGGGATAAGATGAGATTTAGTCGAGTCCAATAACAAAGGGCAAGATTTTATAGCAGATTTAATTTTATTTAACTCTTGAGTAGAGGGGTCACGGGGCAGAGGAATATATGGACCATCATTAATTAATTCGGTAACACTTTCAATGTATTTTTTTTTTATCCAAAATAACAATCTGACCACCTTTATCAGCTTTAGTAATGATGATATTTTCATTAGATTTTAATTCCTTCAAGGCGTTTTTTTCTGCAGGGCTGAGATTTGATTTAAAATTTTTTTGATTTTGTACGCTATAGGCTACCGAAACAGCTGTATGCATTTACAATATTTTTCTTTGGCGTTTCTGACGTAGTAGTTTATTCGGGTTTTAATATTCCAACGCCAAGTCTCCTGTTATTACTTATAAATTCAGTTCGTTTGCAATAGAACGACATAAAAATGTTCTATTAGAAGCTGAATCAAGAAGCAAACGGACCGTTTTCTCTTTATTTTTATTTTTAATATTTACGGAACAAGTTTGTAACAAAATTTTGTTTTCAGGATTATAAGAAGAAACAGTAGAAACGATTTCCTGTTTGGATTCTGAACCAGAAGGAACATTTATTTTTTCCTGAGGTTTATGTTTAGATTTGTAACAGAAAGTTGTATTATGTTTATATCCTCAAATCCTGCACTTAATGTCCCTATGGCATTCCGCAATACGGTGCTTTTGTTAAAAACACAAAAAACAACGGCCTTGAGATTTTAAAATATTTTTCTTCTTTTCAATATCGAATGCGAAGCAATTTTCTGACGCGTGATTCTTTTTACAAAAAATACATCTCATCTGTTTATTTTCTACCGCAGTAGTGATTAATTCATGTGCAGACGATAATCTTCCGCTACTGGCGTCTCGTGTACTCAATTTATTACTTTTTATTTGTTCCTTTATTTTATTTTTTGTCGATAATGTTCTTTCACGCGAAATTATTTCCGTTTGTAGGAAATCTAATAGTTCTTGAATTTTAATTCCATGTAAATTGGATGGGTGTTTTCTATTGAATTCTAAATTTAAATCGGACGGTAGTGACTTTAGAATTGCTGCGATTAACATAGCACTATAATTATTCTCATCAACTTCTAACGAGGATAATGATCCAATATTTATCTCGATTTCTTCATGCAATTTGTTTAAATCTAAAAATATCTGTAGATTTATAAATGGGTGCTAAATTTAACAAATTGTTCATGTGGTAGTTAATTATCATATCGCGTTGTTCGAATCTTTGTTTAGGAATTTCTACGGCTTTGTCATAATTTTGTTCTGAAATCTCTAACCTGTGTATGGAATTTAAAGTTGTGGAAGTTAGATAACTTTTTAAATAATTAAATTTCTCTACCTTTGACAAAGTTTCATTATCATAATAATAACTTTAAAAGTATTCCAATAGCTCATAAATTGGGACAATTCACCGCCAAATCTTTAAATAATTAATTTCGGGAGTTTAAAAATTTGTTATTCTCACTTAACGGTGTACTTTTATGTTGTAAAGTACTTGAAACATTTGAATTTACATCACTATTTTCGACTGAATTTACTTTTATTTTCATTTTTGCTCTGAAAATAACGGTCGCGATTTTGTCTTGGCATTCATAACATACGTTTTCTTCATTTTCGTATTCTGTTAAAAGAATTAGTTTTTCTATTTCCCTATCGGCTTCCTGTACAAGCCTATATTTGTTTGTTAATTGACTAAGAGTTTCTTATAAATTCTCAACATTTAAATGTTCTTCTTTTAAATGTAATTCTATACTCTTCACTATCTTTGTTACACTTGATCGAAGAATTTCTCTATTAATTTTATGTTTGTCCAGCTCCATTGTAAATTTTCATAAATTTCTTACCTTGAGCCTTCTTCGCTCTAAGAGCTAATCCAATATTATGAAAACACAAATATTAATTTTAGTAATCAAATCTAACATAAGCATCGTTACTTTCAAAAACAACATTCTCTTGCTGGCACTGATGCACCAAGATGATAAATAATTTGCGGTTCAGTGGTATTCACATTTTAAGAACACAAAGAATCAAAATTAAAATGCCGGATTGCTTTGAAGCAAGAGAATGAATAAAATAGAACGATGTATACTTTTTCTTGAGGTTTAATGATCATAATAAAATAAAATTCTATTTACACTTAAATACATTTTTTACAAAAAAGAATATTTAAAGAAACGTAGTTCCGAATCAAATTAACTCTCATAGCGAGGGATCGAATAATTCTATCTTCGAACACAGACGAAGAATCCAAAATCTAAACTAAATAAAACTTTTATTGGCTGTTGCCAAAATCTATAAACAAAATATATAAGCTCTTCTTTTTTCTTTCTGCGGCGACGCAGCGTCTTCTAAATGGAATTGTTTTTACTACAGTATTTGATGAGGCAGGTGAACCACTGAGATTTTCTGGTGAGCTGTACAATTCTGAATAAAAATTTGCTGCCTCTTTTAGAATTAACTCTTGATTTCGAGTGATATTTCCATTTTTTGCGTTCAAAGCTAGAATTCTTTTCCTAACAAGCATACGATTTCTCTTTGCAGTCTTCAAACCTTTGTTTTCTTCAAAGGCTTGCTGGATCCTATTACAATTGAATTTCCTGGAGTCTTCTACAATCTTTTTCCTCAGAGTTTTACATAGTTCTGAAAATTCAACTTTTGTAGTACTATTTTTCTTGTTTTATTTCATATTTCTTCTCTTTTTCCATAAACTGTCGTGTTTCTTCTGAGATTTTTTTTAAACAGTTTTATATTCTTCTGATACAGCAATATTTTTTGCTGATTCCAGAACAACATTGATCAAATTCACAGTGAACTCATTAACATCTTCAGTATCCTCAGACAACAGAAGTCTGTTCTTTAGTTCAAGCTGGAACTCTTGTTTTTTAACTTTTAGAAGCTGTGATTGAATTCTTTTCTTTCGAATTCGCACCAATTTCTGTCTTTCCAATGCAACCTGGAACATTACCTTACAACGTACCATTCTGTTATCACTACCATAGTTAATTATTTTTCACGGCACAATCAGTAAAAGTGTTTTTTTTTTTTTTCTTTCTTCAGTTGGAATGTTTCATTTGTTCCTCCATTGAGACTTTTCCATGTCCATTTCTCCTTTGGATTTCTTTTAAAAAATATATTCCTGACATAAAGTTTTATTTTAAAAATTCAATCAATCTGTATCCCTTTCATCTCTAGTTCTCTTTCCAAATGTACCAACTACACGTTCATTTGAATGTTTGGTACCTATTCGAGCATTGAAACCTCCCTTAATTATTTTAAGATTAAGTCTTCAAGTTTTGCTGAGAGCCTTCGTAACATCAACATAGAATTTCTACATAACCTGGTCTTCACATTGCTGGTTGGAGCATGAACTTGAATTATCTGAGCGATATAACGCTTAGAGAGCTTGGTGTGTGCTGCAACTCTATCAGACAAGCTTGTAGCGTTTATTACTCAATTTTTTAAGTTCTTGTTAAACAAAAATAAAACTCGACTGCATCTGCCGTTACCATTTCCTTGAAAATAAAACATATTTCTACTCTTCAAATCTAGAAAATATTTACCATTTCTTCTAACTTCACTGAGACCTACAATATCCCATGTAATATGTCGTAATTCTTTAAGCTCAAGGGGTCTGTCTTCAGAGCTCAAGGAGTCTATCTTCAGAGCTCAAAGACCTGCAATTTAAAGTACATACAGGGTGATTATAATTAAAGTTACGATTTGAAAACGCTATAACTTCAAAACTGCCGCTGAGAATGACTTTATATTTTACCAGAACAATTGCTAGGCAGTGTAATATTGTTTGTCGAAGGATAAAAAAGTTCCTAAATGTACTTTTAACCATTCGTAAGATGTTTGAAGACAGCACAGAATTTACGATGGCAGCCAGTAACTCTTTCCAGGAACTTTCCGAGTGGTGTCTCGACAGCGGCTCAACATCGCATATGGCTCATGACAAGAATTTGTTTACAGAGTTCGAACCCAGAAGTGGCCTATTTATAAAATTAGCTGTAGATGAAACAGCGGAGATCACAGGTGTTGGAACAGTCAAATTAAAAGTTCCCGGTAATATTGACGGTAATATTGATATTTTACCAAAACAATTGTTAGGCAGTGGAATTTTGTTTGGCAAAGAAAAAAAAAAGTTCCAAAATGTACTTTTAATCTTTCGTAGGATGTTTGCTTCATGAAGCTCCTCTTTTTATTTTGTCACGATCACTGTTTTGCTGTAAACACCTATTCTTGTTTTTT
This sequence comes from Salticus scenicus, assembly GCA_963930645.1. Lineage (NCBI taxonomy): Eukaryota > Metazoa > Arthropoda > Arachnida > Araneae > Salticidae > Salticus > Salticus scenicus. The sequence goes on along the minus strand of CAWVNO010000717.1, from coordinate 119,798 downwards.
TTTTTGCTAAAAAAGTTGTCCTAAACTTTTAAAGTCTGTTGCTTCATCCTACTTAATTTAATTGCTAACAACATTTCTGCGTATAATGAATCTATTTAGGCATTTCTTTTGAGATTACAATTGACAGTGCCATCTATACGCACATTTAATAAATACTTTTTCCCTTCACCAAACAAAATTCCATTGACTTAATATTATTTTGGTAAAAAAATATCAAGTCATTTTGACCGTAAGTTTTTAAGTTATAGCGTTTTAAAATCGTAACTTTAATTATAATCACCCTGTATATTCATTCCTTGACAGCTAACCCGGTGATTCTTCGCACCCTCTGCCTTCTTGGTTTCTTGCGACTTTTACATATATATATATTGAGGATACTGAAGACCTCAAAGAATTCACTGAGAATTTTGTCAATGTTGTTCTGGAATCAGCAAAAAATATTGCTGGTTCAGAGGAAGATAAACCTGTTAAAAAAAAATCTCAGAAAAGACACGACAGCTTATGGAAAAGAAAAGACAAATAAAATATAATAAGGAAAATAGTACTGCAAAAAATGAATTTTCAGAACTATGTAAAACTCTGAAGAAAAAGATTGTCGAAGACGTTAGGAGATTCAGTTGTAGTATGATCCAGAAAGCCATTGAATAAAATAAAGGTTTGAAGACTGCAAAGAGAAATCTGATGCTTGTCAGGAAAAGAATTCTAGCTTTGAAGAAAAAAAGTGGAAATATCACTCGGAATACAGAGCTAATGGACAATATTCCTGTGACGTCACAGTAGGGAAAATCGCCGAACACGTGGCCGATATTTTGTAAACAAATTAGAGTCAAGATGCCATTTTATTGCTACGCATAACATTTTCCTAAATATTTCTCCAGTGAAACTTAATAATCAGATATCTGTTTAAACAAGAATAAAAGAGAAATGTAAACAACTGAATCGAATGATAAAGTTAAGACTATTCCATATCGTAAAATTGCAGAACATTTTATGTATACACACACACACACACACATATATATATATATATATATAATGAATAAAAGATTAATAAGAACATTTTATACACACACACATATATATAGACATCAAAGGTTAAATTATTAGAATTTCTGTCACTTTAATAAAGGAATTTATTAAATGGAACATCCATTTAAATTTGTTAACATCGCCACAGTTCACATAACAACTTTTAATATTACATATGTTGATTAATATTAAAGTATATTACTAAAACTGGATTAAAAACAAAACAAAGGTATCACTATATCACTCTTACTTCAATTTCATATAATCTGTAACTCTTATAAATAATATTGCAAGATAAAAATTGGCAAGCCACAATGCTTTGTTATGGTAGAGTTGAGGATTGTTTGCCTAACCAGCTAATATTCTTGTAGCCTCGAACCCAAAGTGGGAAAATGGTCCATTCTAAAAGAAGTCGCAAATTTTTATTCAGATTTGTACAGCTCACCAGAACAACTCAGTGGTTCACCTACCTCATCAAATACAAACGATGCTGTACCAGTAATATCGAAGGAAAAAGTAGCTAAGAGAATAAAAGTAATGAAAAATGGAATATCTTCAGAAGAAGACAAAATCTCAGTGGATATTTTAAAAGAAGCAAGGAATGAAGCCATTGGATTTCTTACTGAACTATTCAACAAATGTATAACATTATCTGATGTTCCAAAGGACTCGATAAATGCTATCATAATTTTACTCTTTAAAGAGAAAAGGAAGATATTAGAAACTATCATCCAATCAGCCTGCTCTGAATTTTGTATAAAAATCTGATGAAAGTTCGGACAAACCGCTTACAGAAACAATTAGATGCAGCGCAATTTAAAGAACAAGGAGGATTTCGGAGTGGTTTTAATACCATCGGTCATATTCATACAATTGGAGAAATTATTGAAAGAAGTAAAGAATGCGAACTCCCTCTGTGTGTGGCTTTTGTGGACTACAAAATTTCTTTTTACTCTGTATCACCACTAGCAGTTTTGGATGTATTACGGACAATATTAAATCAAGATATATTCACCTTTTTAGAAACACTTTTAAATAAGCAACAGTCAAATTAAAACTCTAGAAAACGAGTAATGCACATAGACCTATTATAAGAGTGGACGGAGCATTCCATTATTAAGGGAATATAAGAAAAGGTGCAAAGATGAAACCACGTGAATGTTGAAAAAGGTTACCTTTTTTTGGCATTTATCGCTTTATTGGCATTTTTTGCTTTAAATATAAATATATATTTTATTATTATTATTAAAATGATACAGCAAGCAAAACTAGTGTAAAACACTACAGCTGCTGAAATTTATTTTTACCTTGTTATTAAAACTTTCCAACAAAGTTCAAAAGTTTTTATAACTTTGGTTTGTCTATACTCGTTTTAACTCTCATAAATAATGATGCACATTTTTGAAATAATATAAGATATAATGTAGTTAAACTAATTCAATTTAGAGAAATAAGTATAGCAGTTATAAACATTTTATAAAAATAATTACTTAAAAAGAACGAAATAATAAAATATTAAAAAGAATCTTACCTGTGAAATAAAATCCTTATTTTACATAACTTTTAGGGTTTTAAAATGAATCTATTTACTATTTCTTGCTATAAAATTCTTTTTAAATTCAAAACAATCTAATTTTTAAAGTGAAATAAAAATTTTAAAAATAACTGTCAAAGAAAAAGGGAAAATATCGTCTGCTTAATAAAAAGCAGAGTTTAGAGCATGGCGAGTAAATTTCAATATTGGCCAGTTTGGCTTCCTGTAGATCAACATTCACATGACCTTTTTATAAGTTATCTTTGCACTAAAAAAGGTTGTCATTGTCCCGTCCACTCTCATAATAGGTCTATGGTAATGAATTCAAAATTAGAATGTGCGTAATACAAGGGGACGCAATTTCACCCAAACTCTTCAATGCAGTACTTGAAGAAGTTTTTCTAAAAATTAAATTGGGAAGAGAAAGGCATAAGAATTGATCGAGAGTTTATAAATAATTTGAGATTTGCGGATGATATTGTTCTGCTTGCCTCCTCATTTGAGGATTTGCAAAAAATGCTTCAGGAATTAAACAAAGAAACCAAGCTTGTTGGATTGAAAAGAACCTCAGCAAGACAAAAGTTTTGTAAAGTTCCTTTGTTTCTCTAGTGAAGATCACTGTTGATATGCATGAGTTAGAAACGGTATGCTGTTACACTAATCTGGGACAAGTCCTTACTATGAACGGTAAGATCATGGAAGAAATTAACAAACGAGTTAAACTTGCATGCAGAGAATTCGGAAGAAATAGTGCTATATTCAAAAGCGGCCTACCAATTTGTTTGAAAAGAAAAGTTTTTGATCAGTGCATTTTACCTGTTTTAACTTATAGTTCAGAAACTTGGACATTAACATGTAAAGCTATACAAAAACTTCAAACAACCCAGAGAAGCATGGAGAGGTGCATGTTGGGATTCACCCGAAGAGACAGAAAGCGAAACACTTGGATTAGGAAACAAACCAAAGTTATTGATGTTATTTCTAGAGTCAAAAAGTTAAAATGGACATGGGCTGGGCACCTTGCGAGGAGAAATGACGATGGACCACCAAAGTTCTATTTTGGATACCAAGATACAAGAAAAGATATAGGTAGAGAACACTGTAGAAGTTGAAATAAAGGGGAAAAAATGAAAGAGAAAAAAAGAACGCAAAATCAAAAATATGTAAAACAGCAATTACAAGATATGTAACATATATTAGCAAAAAAAAAAAAAAAAAAAAAAACTTGAGTGACTGCATTCGATTTCACTCGACTTTCCTAACATTAAGTAATTATCGGTCGTATAAATAAATTAAAGTAAAAGAAGCCATTAAAGAAACAAAAACAATATGGTGTGTCTCTCACACGACTTTCTTTTACCCTGTAAATTAATACTGTAAATACGAATTGAAGATTAAAGGGTAAGATAACGAGTACTCTTATGTAAACCCATGTTAAAAAAATTCAAATTAGGCCTCAGAACAGTTTTATTTGACAAATAATTCTATATGGAAGGGGGTTACCTCCCCCCCCCCTCGTTTTATTATTGTAAGTACATTTATGTAGAATTCAAATCTGCTATTAAATTCAAAAGTTCGTTTAAAATTATTCAGACAACTTTCACACGCAACATTCCTTGAAACTTATCAATCTTGAACAAACATTTCTAGTAACAACCGTATTAACTTCAAAATACAACATTTGGATCACCTGAAATTATTTGTTTCTTATGTACTTCAGAAGACACAGACAAAGGTCAAACGTTAAAACTTGACTTTGGTATTCAGGGAGTTTCAAAACTTGTAAATATACCAAAAAAAAAAAAAAAAAAAAAAAAAAGGAAGAATGTTTAGCTTTAAAAAATACATGATTTACCATTATGCTATGAAGGATTAGTTTCAATTCCTGAGCAGATTTCCTGGACATGGTAAAATATTACAGTAAAGCACTTCCACTAACAGTATAAAATAATGTTATGGCTTAAATAATGGCAGCCCTGTATATCTTCTAAACGTTATGTACACATCACATGGTGCACATAAATATAATCCTATAATTATAACACACGGCACAACCTGAAGTACACTTCCATCATTTTTCAAGTATCACTATAATCTAGTTCTTTTGTGTAGCCCTGTAAATAACAGTGAATGATTTCTATACTATATTCTACATGAAACATGTTTTACGTGTATAAAAAAATATAGTATATATTCGTTTCATTTAGTTTAGTGCAGCCTGTAGACGGTAAACTTGACTTATCTGCAATTTTCCCCATAGACGTAATGTATTTAATTTCTCTTGGGGATTCTTGTACCCGGACCATCTCAACGAAAAGTTTAATGTAGCATCCCTATACGATACATTTTTAGAATTCCGAGTTCGGAATTTCTGCTGTAATTTGTTTTTGAGATGTTGCCACAAAGTCAGCTTTCTTTACAGCCGCCGTGGTGTAGAGGTATATCTTTGGACTGTTACCCAGACGACCTCGGTTCGATCCCAACAGGGGCAAGTAAATTTAAAGACTCTAAATAATTAATTCTAAATTCTTATTATTATCTTTGCATATTTAATTTCCAATTCTTGCTGTTTCTAGAATATCCTAATTTATGTTAATCTTGTATTCTGGAGTATTCGGATATTGTATATAAGTAACTTGTTCTTCAGTTTGAGTACGTTCTCAGCCGAGTGTAGCTGTATTACAAGTTTGTTCTGCTAGTAAACTACGTTTCTTTCTTCCCTTCCAGTGCTTACTTTGGCTCTTCACGACGTCTACGTGACAATATGCTAATAATAGACAGATTTTTAGATTTAAGGGACCTCAAAACGTGTAAATATAACAAATGACAAATTCAAAAATTTTACCCAAGATCAATACTTTCTCTACCTTATGGGTAAGAGAAAGCATAAAGAGAAAATTATATTAGAGTGTTTGAGTATCTCTTTCTATATAGTATGTTGCCTAATTTAACGCTATTGCACTTAAAATAATTTAAACCCATAGATCACAATGATAAAGAATTTTTCTTTATGTCCCTGCAAAAGTCAATAAGTGCTAGATTCACCAAAATCTGTCAGTTCGTGAGACAGTCACCTTTAATATATATATAAAGTTTCAACTCAATCAGATAAGATATTTAGATGATATCGCACTTTAAATAATTGGAGTCGATTAGACATAATGATAAAGAAGTTTTCTTTGTGTCCCTGTAAAAACAATCTGGTGTGAAACAACCACACGACTTACATTACCTACTATTATACGTATAAAATGATTTTTTTTTTTTTTTTTTTGAGATAATGTGATGAGAAGACATAAAATTGACCTAACGAAGTAGAAACCTAAAATATTTTCGGTAAGAGAAACTTGATACACGTGTAAAGACATACAAAACAAAATTTGTATAGCGCGTTAAAAAATAAGAAAAAGAAGTTAGTAGAGTTATATTTTGAAACACCAATTTCCGTGATCTGAAACTGACCTACCTAAGCAGGATGACTGTTAATTTTCCTGTAATAACCATGTGATACATGAGAAAGGATATCTAAAATGGACTTTTGTAACAATTTTCTAATTAATCGTTAGAGCCGTTTTTGAGATACCGACTTTTGCCAAAATTTGGCATACTCAATTATTGGCCGGAAAACAATAATCACTCACAAAAGGATATTTAAAAGGCAGTTAATATAACGAGTTTGAAAAAAATCTGTATAGCCGTTTTTAAAGGAACGCACTTCCGAGGCCTAAAATTGAGCTATTTATAAAAGACGCCTATTAATTTTCCTGAAGTAACCAACTATGTATTCAAAAGGACATTAAATAGAGTGCTTATGTAGCAACTTTGAAGAAAATGGTTAAAGTCGTTTTTCAGATATAGACTTACGATCCCACTTCCGGTTTTCCCCTTTCCACCAAAATTTAGATTCATCTGTACATCAGACCCCTCTCCTTTCTGAAGTTTCGTCGTTCAATTTTTATAAGTTTCGGAGTTATGTGAGCCAGAAGATTCCCCCACATACATACACACACACTGACCAATTGCCAAAAATTACTTTTTTGGTCTCGGGAGACCTTAAAACGTGTAAATACTGTAAAAACTCGATATCGAATTTTTGGACCGAATACAATACTTCCGTTGCCTACGGCAGTTGGGTAAAAATATATGTTATGTGCTAGATTCTCAAAAACGCATGTGATCGTCATCTATAATATGTATATGAATTTTCAGTTTATTCGAATAAGACGTTTAGACGCTGTCGCATTTTAAATAATTTGAGCATATAGGCCATAACGATGAAGAATTTTTTTTATAGTCCAGTAAAAAAACTGTAAGTACTAGATTTACCATAATCTATACCGTTCGAGAGACAGTGATCATTAATATCTAGGTATATAAATTATAAACCCAATCGAATGAGATATTTAGACGCTTTTACGCTGTGAATAATTTAAAGCCGTGGGCTTTTAGAACTTCTCTTTGTTTCCCTGTAAAATAACTGTATGGTAAGTGCTAGATTCATCTAAATCAGTAGTGCTTGTGCGATGGTGATCTATAATATATTTACTACTTTCAGCTCATTCGAAAAAACGTTTAGAAGCTATCATGTTTACTCACACACACATACACACATCAGAGTTGTCAGCATTTTAATTTATTCCAGAGCATTTTTAACCCTGCCTTCCTTACATACCACTTTTATTTTAGGAGGTTTTTTTTCTTCTTATTTTATAGTATTTATCTGTTGAAGAAAATAATTCTATAATTAAAGGGGTGCGAAATGAAGGTGGTGCTAAAAATTTTCCGGAATAAATTAAAATGTTCGCATCTATGTACACATGCACACACACGTACACCACCGTAAAAAGGGGAAAAGTGAACTAAGGGGACCTCAAAACGTACAGATACACAGCAAAATCTCAAAGTCGAGTTTTTGTAAAGATTACAGTACTTTCCTTACATATGTATGTTCGGAAAGTAAAAATAAAATAAAGTAAAATAATTTTACTCAAAATCATGTAAACTTACTACTTTTATTCTATAATCTGGTGGAGCACGAATCGTCCAAATTTCTTGTGAAAGACCCCATGGATGTTCGGCGGTTATAACGCCATCTTCTTCCTTACTGCTAAAAGATTTAACTGAAATAAATGAAATCAAATGTTAAATGAGATAAACTGGTTTTTACTTTCTCTTACCCATACATATGCAGATAAAGTATTGTTTTGAGGTTAATTCTTCGAAATTAAGTGTACAGATTGATTCAAAATTAGTGTGACCAATTTCAGAACATCAGAATTTTTTATTGGGTTAAGTTATTTTTATAAAATTTTCAATGTGGTTTCCTTTAACATAGTACACTTTACGTAAACGTTTAGTCCAAGCTAAAAGAGTATTTTCGACCATTTTTGGGGGTATTTTTCTAACTTCCTCTTCGATTGCTTTTTCAAGCTCTTGAAGTGTTCTTACTTTACGTCTACTTAATTGTTTTTTTAAATATCCCTATAAAAAAGAATCACAAGGAACACAGTCAGGGATTCTCATACATTCTCATCCATTCCATAGCACCTGACGGCCAACTTGCCTTTTGCAAAACAGCTACGTCTTTACAACACTTTTCGAGTGAAATATATTGTATCTTCGTTTTGCCAGTTATGGATGACAGATGAAACAGTGCTTCATCCGAAGTTATCCATGTTTTGTATCTAACTTAGCGTAACATTAAATACAGAGGCCAAGAACGTTTTCATCGTTTTTCTACGGTCTTTGCAGACATTTGATGACAGACTGGTTCATTCACTTTTTTATAGCCAATTTCCTCTTTCTGACGAAAAATTGTCGATTGCGATACCTGTAGTCTCTTTGCTAAAGTTCTTTGAAGCAGTGGATTTTCTACAGTGATAAGTATTTTCAGTTTTTTTTTTTTTTTTTTTTTTTTTTTTTTTCACCAAGGACTTTCTTTTGTCCACATTTTTTTCATGGACCTTTTGACTGCCGGCCAAATTTTATTTCTTTTCGAAGTTCAGATAGTAATCCATTAGAAAAATGTCTTTTCTGATTTTTAAATGCTTTATTTATAAAAGAATTTGAGCAACCATCCTTAAAAAGCTTTAAAATTTCACTTCGGGTTTGAGGATCTAATTTCGGAGCCATAATTTACTCCTACTAATAAAAATAGCTAGATTGTCAATTAAAACGTCACACTTTTAAAAATAAAACTGTTTGAAAAGCGTTTAAAATTTACCACAAATAGTTACATGCTTTTCAAATTTGTCACACTAATTTTGAATCAACCTGTACTATTATTATTACTAGCAAACCCAAGCGAAATTTTCGCAGTTTATTTATTTTTTTATTTACCTTTAAAATTTGAAACTTAAAAGTCCTTTATCAATTTCACCACCCAATTAAAATTTTAATTAGGTGCAGAAACCAAATTATTATTAGGTTTTGTGGGAGGAAACGTTAATAATTGTTGAAGCAAATCATTCGAAAAAAGTTTCAAAATAAAATTCTTGTTTGATGACCCAGTTTTCATATTTCCCCAGGAAAGACAGCTTTAATAAAGGACCCCCTATGACGACTTTTAAAATTTTGTCGCCATGTTAGCGAGATGTCTTTTAATTTATTATTATTATTATTATTATTTATTCAATTTGGCATAATTTTTTTGTTAAAAACACTTATTGCCGTATTCACCAAACTTCATTGATCGAGGGTTAAACCATGTATCAGGCAATCCGAGAATCAAAGCTAACACTAGATTAAACTCCTTCGGTATTCACCATCAGCCGATTACGTGATCCATGGATTAACTGGAAAAGAAATAAAAGCTTCGTTTAGATTGGCCAAGAACGAAGATAGCATTTATTCATCATTCGGCGTCAATTAACTAATCAATCGGATTAGAAGATTAGAAAGGGTAAAAAGCAAATTGGCAACACTGATACTCCTGTTTACTTTGCTTTTGTTTACGCACGGATTAAGAATCAATTTTACTTTAAAGCATTTTTAAAAAGAACAATCACGCAGACGACAGCTGTTTACGCTACGATTTAAAATTTTGATTGTTATGATTTAGATAATCTTAAAGCTATTAATGTTTTTTTTTTCTGCCGAAGTTAATGCATTATTCTTTTCTGTGGCAGATGAAAGCCTATTATCAATTCATCGTATTCGAGATTCCACGGAATCTTTATTTAATCGACAGCGATATTGAAATGCCACATTATCCAAAGAATCCAAACCATTTAATGCACCGTCCTATTCCTTCTTTCAAATGCTTCCAATAGTTCTAAGCTTTCAGTTTCATCTAGTGAGAATAGATCGTCAACCTCAGCCATGTTGCTTATTTGTTTACGAAGCTGAGCTGCGGAAAGCGCATGCGTTACGAAAAGATCCGAGAGTTATCTCTGTAATCCTCCGATATTCGAAGATCAAAAACGAAGTGTTAAAGTAACCGGTGAACTGCGGATTTTCGTTGGATAATACCAATTTTTCTATAATCGAGCGATTACCGCTGATCCGAGATTTAATCCGAGTGTTAAGAAGTTGGTGAATATGGCCCTTAGTACCTATTTTGATTACATTTTTGATTATTGCGTTTTTCAGTCAATTTATGGCAAATTCATATTTTGTTTATATCTTAAAAATAGTGCTGGCTTTAAAACGACGCTTGTAAGGATTGTCAAAGTGCAACTTTTAAAAATAATTTTTTCTATAAAATGATCTTATCAGACAAATGTCGTATTTTAATTTATTTAGTTAGTTATTTTAATTAGGTCACCAAACTGAGTCCGCGTGCTTATTACATAATAAGTATTACTTGTGTATTATTTTTTATTCTCGTGCATTTTATTAAGTCACTATCGTATCGTTTCTACAAAATATAATCGTAATCGGTTCACGTTAGAGATATATTATATATATTATTATTATTACTAGCAAACCCGGGCGCTTTATTTCTTTTCTTATTTACCTTTAAAATATGAAACTCGTAAATATATCATACTAATTTCACCACCTAATTATATTTTTAATTTACTAGAAGCCAAATTATTATTAGAAACAAATTAATATTGTGCAATAGGGAAACCACAATCATTCAAAGAAAGGATTCAATATTAAATTGATGGTTGGCGATCCAGTTTTCATACTTCCGCATTCTGAGGGGCTACAGAGTTGGAAAATTCTAAAACTTGAACATTTGCGGCAATGGGAAAATTTAGGAGGGATTTGCCAAAGAAATTTTGTATTACATTTCTTATATATTTTTTTTTAATCTATTAATAATGTTATTTATTAATATTATGTATTTTTGCTTTTTAAGTGTTAAATTAATTCTTTTTCATTCTCCAAATCAAATTCATGGCCATGGCAAAATGACAGTCATATTCGGATTCAGGAGGACATTTTATAATACAAATTTACTAAGAAAGGTATCAGGGCTCGATTTTTTTTTTTTTTTTTTTTTTTTTTTTTTGCAACGTAGTGTAAGTTATCAAAATCTTTTATTATTATTATTATTATTATTATTATTGAATGTATTTGGTGGAAGTTCTTTACTATATTATATCTTGTCCACGAAAACAGCCCAAAAATGAAAATTAATTCCTCATACCTCACGCTAAACAGTGTATTTTTTAATTGAAATTTTTAGCACTTATGTTTAGTATAATTACGCGAGTTGGGTTCTGAAATATACTGCCGTCAAGTTTTAACGGTTGACCTTTGTATATATGTAAAGGTGCTATCAGACGGAAGATGATATATTCTAAAATATAAGCTATTGCCGCTCAAAAGCGACCAAACGACTTCAGTAGGGTTGTCTTTAAGCATAAACGGAAGAACGAAATCCAGAAATGTAAACAACAGACCCAACATTTGGCTATTATCCCCAACCCCCCTCCACCCACAAGGATTTTTAAACGGGAAAAGAATAGAGGGTGTTCTGTAATGGTGATTGGAGGATTGGAAGATTTCGTTCTAAAGACTACCGTATGAGATTTAAACAGTCGAAAATGCCTGATTGACGAACATACGCTTGGCCTTATCGTTTCAGCGAGACTTTATCGTTTACCTTATCGCTATCGTTTACCTTATCGAGACCTTATCGCTAAACGAGACCTTATCGTTTCAGCCCATAGAATGATAATAAAGGAAGAAGGAGCGTATATGTTTTGGTTTCGGTTTGTAAAATCCAGGAATGCCGGGTACAGGGTTGTAGCTATGCTTCAATCTGATTGGTTGGCGACTTGTTGGCGAGATTTTTGAATCGTCTCGTCTCTCAGTCAATCAGTCAGCGAGGCTGCGCCCGCAACAAACAGCGATAAATGCGCCGAGGATGGGTACCCTATTTCAAGGTTTTAAGCAGCAGGAGCAGCATTCGCTTGCAATTCACTAAAAGGGGTTTATAAGCATTACAGTATTGATGTGCTCCTTCTTCCTCTATTATTATTCTATGTTTCAGCCACCTATAATCGGCAGCGAGCATACCTGTCAACTTACTAATTAATATCAGGAAGATTATCAAGACCCACCCTTTTATTCACACCAGTCTTTTTTCAGAGTGTTTTTCTTCTTATTTAATTGTAATTACATTTAAAGAAAATTTCTCTAAAAAAAAAAGTGGTGTGGGAAAAGGACGAGTTCTAAAAATCTCATTAATTAGTAAGTTGGCAGGTATGGCAGACAGGATTTAGAAAGCCTATATAACTGCTCGTCTGAAATATCACATTAATATGATACTCGCTAGCTTTGTCAGTTAGCTGGACCGAGACTCTCTGATTTTTTTTTTTTTTTTTCCCCATAGAAAATCCTGCTTTCCTGACGATATTTCCTGTATGGTGTTGATTTTCTATCTCCAAAAACACTTTTTATGAGTTTTTTATTTTAACTCTTAAAAAAGCTTTATCAATACTATTATCAGTACTATGAATAGTAATAATTGATTATAGGTGTAATAATTCTATTATAAAAAAAAAAAAAAAAAAAATCTTTAGTGACTCCACTCGATTTTCTGAACAGCAAATAATTAGCGGTTGCATAAATAAGTGAAAGTAAAACAAGTCGCTAAATAAATAAAAATGAAAATTATAATATTGTGTTTGAGTACTTTTCTCCATTGTTTAATTTTGCGTTATTGCACTTCAAATAATTTCAGCCCATAGATCATAATGGTAAAGAATTTTTCGTTGTGTCATTATAAAAAATAATAAGAGCTATATTCACCAAAATCTACACCATTCTGTAGCGGTGATCTATAATTTGTGCACTAATTTTCAGTTCAATGGAATAAGGCGTGTAGACGCTATCGCACTTTAAAAAATTTGGTCCATAGAACATTATGATAAAGATTCTATATATATATATATACATATATATATATGTCCCTGTTAAACAAAAAAAAAAAAAAAAGAAAAAAAAAAACTAACTAAAGAAAGAAAAAAAAAAATTAAGCCGCATTTGGATATTTTCCATTTCTCTTTCTGCAATCGCCAATTTTATTATTTTAAAAGTAAATTTTCGAACAGATTATATTACTTTTTGTTCCACGTACAACTTAGGATTGAGCCAAGTATTAAAAACAAGATGCAATTGTTGGAAAAATTATAATTTTAGAAAATATTTCAAAGGTGGCATGAATAAGGCAGTTATCGATATCAAAACATATATTAATTTTAGAGTGAAAGTCAAAAAATATTTTAATACGCGGGATGTAAAAACGATTAAATGTTAACGAAATATTGGTGAGCTCGTTTTTAGCAAGATATAAATTTTTTTCGCTGTTTAAGCTGGAAATTTGTCTCTAGGCGGCGACGTTGCTCATCCATTCGAGATGACTGCAAGTTATGAAGGCAGTGCTTAAAAAATCAGTTTGTATTACATTTAGAACAAATAAAGGATTCAGAAAAAGCGTTTAAATAACCATTTTTTTTTTTTTTTTTTTTTTTTTTTTTAAATACAATGCAACAACAATTAAAGAAAACAAGTTTACGTGCCAGAAAATCTCAAAAAAAAAAAAAAAAAAAAAAAAAAAGCCGATTCTTAACGAAAAGAATTAGGGAAGCAAGACTGCAGAGGGTTAAAAAAATTAAATAATAATCAGTTATTTATTGAGCTGAAGTGGTTCTCTCTAATGAGTCAAGTTCAACTTATTTCGAGCTGACGGAAACTAGTAGGTCTGATGACGAAAATATGACCAACCTAATGAAAATCGCACTTTTAAAACAGTGACACATTCTCCGTACATTATGATACGAAAGTGCCTAATTTTTCAATGAGTTGGGAAATTTTTCATGTTTAAGGGATCAATTATCCCGAAATAAAACTCGGTCATTAAAAAATTGATGCCTCACCGGTTATTTTGGAGGTACTTCAGACTTTTCAACAAGCAGCATTTCAAGACGATAATGCACCTTGTTACATAGTACATGTGGTACAGTCAGTAACAAAAGTATCCGAACACTAGCAAAAATTCCTATGTAAAAAAAACTAATGTGGGCACCACATGACTTCCTCATACACTTTTAGGTTGGTTGGTTGGTTGGAGGATTAAGGCCGATTGACTCCTTATGTGTCCTAGGCCTATAGGGGGAATGCCCTCCGTGGGGGGCTTTCTCATACACTTTTAGAAATATACATAATGTTAAAAAACATTGACATTGGACCTGAAACTTTTGACTAAATATTAAAAGAAAAATGAATTATGACTGTGTTCTGAGCTTTTCTGAAAGTTAGTTAAAAACCGATTGCAAGATTTGTACTGGTAACGACGCTGATGAAGGCAGCAGGGACCCAAAAAAATTGTCTAAAAGTATTTTAAAAAATGCATTTTTGCCGTGTTCTGAACTATTCTGAAAATTTCAAATGTCTAGCCAGTTGGGAAGTTAGTTAAATAAATTTTCTGTTGAACCATATAAACGCTGCCGAAGGCTACAGGGATCCGAAACACATGGCTAAAAGTACTTAAAAGATGCATTTTCACAGCGTTCTGAACTATTCTGAAAGTTTCAAATGTCTAGCTAGTCGGGAAGTTACTTAAAAAAAAATTCCGTTGAACCATATAAAAACTGATGAATTCAGCAGTGACTTGAAACGATTTGCTAAAAATATTTAAAAAAATGCATTCTCACCGTGTTCTGAGCTTTTCTGAAAGTTTCAAATGTGTAGCTAGTCAGGAACTTAGCTAAATACATTATGGCCAAGAAACCTATGTATTTTTGGTCATTATGAACCGAATTTTCCTAAATATCTCCAAAACGGAAAATCATACAAATTCCAAAAAGGGAGGTTTACAACTAGATGTTATAACAAACCTGTGTACTAATTCGCAACTTTCTACGTCCAACCATTTTTGAGTTATGCGACACACACACAGACACACATGCAGACGTCACGAAAAATCGTGTAAAGTCGCTTATATCTCTAAAACAAAAGCTCGTGTTAAGACGACACTTCCAGGTGTACAACTAGACATCTTGACTGTCACACGTATAATTTGGCAACGTTCAGTGATTACTCGTTTTCGAGCAATGTGAAATACAACATCCATTTCGCAAATCGGGATTACTGTACTTCCTTATACTTTGCATAAGGAAATAAAAAGTAGACTTAACACTGTTTTGTAAAATAAATCCTTGTCGAATCATGTCCTTATGCTGACTAAGAATATGATTCGACAAGGATTTATTTAACAAAACAGTATTAATTCTACTTTTTTTTATATAGGAATTTTTGCTAATGTTCGAATACTTTTGTTACCGACTACGTTTATTTGATTCAAGTTGTTAAAACTACCTATCCATTCCCAAGAGCATCTATAATTTTGTAAGTTATCACAACTTTTTTTACTTAAATCCCTCAAAGAATATCGTAGAGTTTCTTTTTTGCTAGACTTGAAAATAGTTCTAATCTCAATCCACTCGACAATATTTAATCTATAAAAAGGGTGGGGATTCGAAATTTGTAGCCTACAGCTTTGCAAGAAATAGATAAATTATTTATGATATTTGGCACGGTGAAATTTCTAAATTTCATGTTAAAAAACTGTAAAATACTACGCCATTGCGCATTAAAGCAGTTATTCCATATAAAGGTGAAATTATCCAATGCAGAATATATATATATTTAAGTAATTATTTAGATCTAACAAATAAAAAAGTTTTATTTCATACATTAAACTATAACAAGTTTATTTCATATAATAAATCATAATAGAATACGTATGTGTTTATTATATTACGTTTAAAAAGAAAAAATTATGTACAGTCGCTAACAAAAGTATCCGAACACTAGCAAAAATTCCTATATAAAATAAGTGGAGTTAATACTTTTTAAATAAATTTTTGTTAAATAAATCTTTGTCGAATCGTGTTCTTAGACTGACTAAGAACAGGATTCGACAAGGATTTATTTAACAAAACAGTATTAACTCTACTTTTTTATATAGGAATTTTTGCTAGTGTTCGGATACTTTTGTTACCGACTGTACGTTTATTTGATTCAAGTTGTTAAAACTACCTATCCATTCCCATGGACATCTATAATTTTGTAGGTTATCACAACTTTTTTTACTTAAGGGCCCTCTTCACTCACCGCCACCGGAAGACGAAGCTAATGTTATTCTATGGGAAATTTTTCTTTACAGATAACTTAGTAACTAATACATATTTTTAAATTCTGTTTTCCCATTCTGAAAATTCCCATCTGTTAAATTGACGGCACTTTTTTTAAAAATAATTTTTTAAATATTTAATATTTTATTTTAAAGCTGCAAAATACGAATTTTCAATATGTGAAGTTTTTCATTTTGCAATTTCAAAATAATATATTAAAAATTAAAAAATTACATTTTTAAAAAAGGTCCGTCAATTTGACAGTTTGGAACTTTCTGAATATGAAAACAGAATTTAAAAATATGTATTAGTTAATATGTTATTTGTAAAGAAAATTTCCCCATAGAATAACATTGGCTCGTGCTTCCGGCGACGATGAGTGAAGAGGGCCGTTAAATCCCACAAAAAATATAGTAGAATTTCTTCTTTGCTAGACCTGAAAATAGTCCTAATCTCAATCCACTCGACAATGTTTAGTCTAAAAAAACAGAGTGGGGGTTCGAAATTTGTAACCTACAGCTTTGCAAGAACTACATAAATTATTTATGATATTTGGCACAGTGAAATTTCTGAGTTTCATGTTAAAAAACTGTAAAATACTACGCCATTGCGCATTAAAGCAGTTATTCCATATAAAGGTGGAATTATCCAATGCAAAATACATATTTTTTAAAGTAATTGTTTAGATCTAACAAATAAATAGTTTTATTTAATACATTAGCAGGCTACGCCCGCTTCGCTGGTCACTATATTTAAATGAATTTTCAAAAGAATTGTATCAGTATTTATTTTTTACATCACATTACAAATAAAAACTTAAAAAAAAAAAATAATAATAATAAATAAAATAAACACTGAAATCGCTTTAGCGCTTCTTCGGGTACCCGTTGCCAAAGGCAGATCTTTTTTCTACCCGTATACTGCATCGGGTCCAGTTTCCCACTGTCTATAGAAAGGTCTTTCCCGGGCACTTCAATCTGGGTATTTATCGACGACTTGTGGATTTTCTGTTATTTAAGAACTACGATTTTAAAGATGACTGTATCTCAGCATCTATTACATATTTTAGTTTTTGAAACATGTGTTTTATAGCCCCCGTTATTTACACTATATTACGATTTGATTCCAACCACTGCAATAAAATAAAATAAAATAAAAAAGTAGATTTTCTTTTAAATAATTAAATACATGAAAAACGAATTTCAATCAGTTTATCCTTTCTACTATAAACTACCATTTTTTCACCCAATAAATATTATAAATAATAATAATTAAAAAAAAAAAAAAAAAAAGATTTTTCTTTTAAAGGAATTAATTAAAAAAATGAAAAATAAAAAGTTGCTATAGTATAAAATTTATACATAAACGTAACAATTTATTTCTATTGCATTACCATTTGATTTTCAATAAATATAATAATAATAATAATAATAATAATAAATCTTTAAATGAATGTATTAAATAAAAAATGAATTGCATAATAGCCGTTGCTAAGATACGCAGACGATTACTTTCGAAGAATAAATTCATGAAAAATGAAACATTAAAGCCAATATTTAAAATCGAAAAAACAATTATTTAAAAAATTCAAATTCGAAATTCGAAAAAATCTCGATGAGGTGCACATCTGCAGGTTCCCAGGCACCTATATGCCAAATTTGGAAGCTCTGCGATCAGTAGAGTGTGAGCACCACAGCGCAGATACACAGACACACAGACACACACACACAGAGACACTTCTCTTTATTTATCTTATAGATTAAAATATAAGAAGTTTATTTCATATAATAAATCAGAAAGAATACAAAGTATGTGTTTATTATATTACGTTTAAAAAGAAAAATTTATGTACAGTGTCGCTAACAAAAGTATCCGAACACTAGCAAAAATTCCTATATAAAAAAAGTAGAGTTAATACTGTTTTGTTAAATAAATCTTTGTCGAATCCTGTTCTTAGTCAGTCTGAGAACGCGATTCAACAAGGATTTATTTAACAAAACAGTATTAACTCTACTTTTTTTATATAGGAATTTTTGCTAGTGTTCGGATACTTTTGTTACCGACTGTAGGTTTTTACTAAATACTTCGTAGAGTGTAATAAAGCGAATCACTAAGTCAAAAATGTACATATGTACCATGTTAAGACTTCCGTATTATACAAACATAACATCTTTATTTGTTTCAATCATAATTTTTTTATTTAGTACAAATAGAAAAGGTATAAGTCAATTTTTTAACAATGCGGCTTTTTTTTTCCTTAGTGTAAATGTGTTAGATACACCAATATTTATACATTTCGTGCGACGGTGACTTATAGCATGCGTATAAATTTTAATCTCAGACAAATAAGGCGATCAGATGCTATTTTACTTTAAATAATTTGGGCTCATTGTCCATAATGATAAAAAATTTCTGTATGTGACCCTGTAAAATCCTATAAGTCCTAGATTCACCAAAAGCAATAAGTTCGTACTATGGTGATCTATAACATACGTAGAACTTTCAGCTCATTCGAACAAAGCGTTTAGGCGCTATCATGTTCACTCACACATACATACATCATCGTAAAAGTAGTAAAAAAGAACTCAGGGGACCTGAAAACGTATAGAAAGACCAAAGTCGAATTTTTTACATGATTACGTATTACAATACGATCCCTACATATGTATGTTCGGAAAGTGAAAACTAAGAATATAACTTATTTCCGCGGTATTCCACGGTCAGTATGCATTATTTTTATTTTACTTTCTTATAGATTGATAACAATAAATAATACTAATTATAACTTCCATTATATGTACTGAACACATTTTTGATGGAAAAGCCAAATTAATTTTGGGAACAGTGACAAGTATCCAAGCTAGAATTCTAACATGGATCCATTGGCATATGCCGCTATTTTAATTAAAATCAGACATCAACTGTGGAAGAAAATCATATTTATTGAAATTTTATTTTTTCCGACTGAGTGAAAATAATGCCTGGACCGGGAGTCGAATCCCGGATCTTTGACTTACAAGGTCAAGGCTCTACCAATTGCGCAATCCAGGCCGACAACGATCCAGGAGTAATGCTGACCGGGTTGTCGGCCTGGATAGCTCAATTGATGGAGCCTTGACCTTGTAAGTCAATGATCTGGGGTTCGACTCCCGGTCCGGGCATTATTTTCACTTAGTCGGAAAAAATAAAATATCAATAAATATGCCGCTATGTTCTACAAATTAAGCTCTCTGATTGGCATTACTAGCTCAAAACAGATTACCTGCCAAATGTTTATTGAATACCTCAGTTTTTAGAACAGTGAGGTTTTATGCCAAAGGACCTAGGTTTAAATGCTGACTTTGACAGTATTCCTTTTTGTTAAATTAATTTGGACTTTCCATTAAAACTGTACGTCAAAAATAATGTTTAAATTTTTCATTAACAAATAAGAGGCAAATTTCACTTACTTAAATTATACCAGTATCTGTACCAATCTTGAATCTCGCATCTTGAATCTTCAGAAATACCTGAAAAATAAAAATTTAATATATTATTGAAAGATTCACTCCATTAATATTTTATTCATATTACATATAAATATTAATCGTTTTGGTACTGATATATTTAGTGATACAAATAGTTCCCCATCACACTATAGAAAAGTTTGATATTCATGAACATTTTCAAACTCCTTTTATGACGTGTGTAGATGTCCAAGAAAGAACGCCCTCATTTCAAAATAAAAAATCGCGAAAACAAACATTTATAGAAGAATGAAACAAACGGTATGTTTATTGCGAAAACTATAATAATGTAATGCAGAATTTTTAAATTAGCAATGAAAGCTGCCAGAAAATCGCGCTGCACGACTTAATCCCACAACGACATTATACATAGGTGCCAGCATCCAAATTAACATTCCATAAAACTATATTATTGAAGACAGCACAACCGGTTTCGAAAGGACGTGGCCTTTCTTCTTCAGGTGCAAAAAACACTAGAAGAATTAATGCCACGTCCCTTCGAAACCAGTTGTGCAGTCTTCACAATTTTATGGTGTGTGAAGTAGTTTTAAAGTTTAAATATTGAGTTTACATCAGTCTTGTAATATATTTTTGTGATTCCATAGAATTGTTTGTATCCCCCCCCCCCATTTCTACACCACTCAATTTTTAGAGTAAATGTAATTTAAACCATAGCCTCCTAAACTAGATGCCTCCCGCGTGGCTCGGGAACTTGGTAACAGTTCTAACGAAAGACAGCGCCACCTGGTACAGATCGCGCGACTTTTTTATTCAACAGCCACCATTTTTTTTTTTTTATTATTATTATTATTATCGGTGGCAGTTGAATAAAAAAGTCGCATAATCCGTACCAGGTGGCGCTGTCTACCGCTTGAACAGTTGCCAAGTTTCTGACCCCACGGAAGGCATCTGGTTTAGGGAGCTATGTTTAAACTCTCCAAATGCAACTGCAATTAAATAACAAGAAAAATACTCCGAATAATCTGGTGTGTCACTCACAAGATTTTCTCTTACCCTGAAATTTAATACTATAAATACAGGTTGGAGACTAAGAGGTAAGATAACGAGTACTGTTGTGTAAACCTATGTTAAACAATTTAAATTAAACTTCGGAAGAATTTTATATGATAATTAGTTCTTAGTAAGGAGGCGGTAGCCCCCTCAAACCACCTTTTCAATAATGCACCTACATTTATATAGAAGATAATTGTGTTATTAAAAAATCATTTTGTTTTTAAAAAATCATTTATTAAAATTATTATTTAAAAAATTATCTGTTATGATAATGCAGACGATTTCCATATTAGAGAAGAAGTATAACACTATATATATATATATATATATGTACTGATAAGTATAAAGGATTTAAGTCCATATTCTTGATTTTTCAGGAGACGAAAAATAAAGTTAAAAAAATTCTGTATAAAAACTTATCCGTTCAATACAGTTTTAACCAGGATATTATCATAATATACAATTTTGTGAATAAACTACCAACATTTAATTTTGAAGTTTGTTTATTTTTAACAGATGTATATAGTTTTGAAAAAATGCCTGCCGGACTTAAATCCTTTATATCACTCAACCCAGGACTTAACTCTTTTTTACCACTTTTACTTGTACATTCATTTAACAATATGATTATGCTTACAGGCCAAA
This sequence comes from Salticus scenicus, assembly GCA_963930645.1. NCBI lineage: Eukaryota > Metazoa > Arthropoda > Arachnida > Araneae > Salticidae > Salticus > Salticus scenicus. Next base: position 98,475 of record CAWVNO010000717.1, on the reverse strand, counting down.
TACTTGGCTGTAGCATTAAGAAATACTGGATTTATGACCTCAGTGAATGTTCAAAAGATTTTAAACGTAATAAAAATAAGGGCTTATCAATTCTAACTTCCTCAGCATATTGATTCACGACTTTAATAAGATACATGAACAAAGTGGTGCAGGATTACCAAATGCTTTCATCTTAGAAATCTAAGATTAATGAAAGGTTATTAGGTAAGGGGTTAATCCATGATAAATCCAAGTTAGTGAATTATGAACGATCAACATTATTGAAAGAATTTATTACCTCAAACAAGGAATTGAATACATTATGATAGACTATCATATTAAAGATAGGAATTATTACACAATTATTGAAAATTAATGCTCAAAAACCTTCAATGTCTATGAAGAAATTAAATAAAGATAATATGCGCTTGATAACATATACCAAATAAAAAAATATCTGATGTACAATACTACTCAAGTGCTGGACAGAGTGCAGCCGTTATTTTTCTTAAGAAACAGAAAAAATCACAAAAGGTTACAAAGAATAGCAATAGACATAAAAAGTATATTACTGATTCACAACCGATTTACGACCCTGTTTACGACTAGCACTCAATGACCACACAGATGGAACCTCAGGCTCCCGCCATTGAATAAGCAGAAATATACCATAAAATCTGGAAGCAAGAGGATTCGAGAAGAAAATACCCAATTAAAAAAAGCAGGAGGATCCAACAAGGTAAAGAAACGCAATAAGAAATTTAAAAAATGAGACCTCCTACAAAAATGATAATAAGAGGGCCCCAAGAGGAAAAAAAAAAAAAAAAGAAAGAAAACTCTCTCGCAGATGGTTTCGAATTTTTCTGGAGATGATTGTTTGTTTTCTCTCCCTGCTAGATGGTCTTCTGCCTATACTTCGTAAAGGTTGCAAAAAGACCAATTTTACTCTTAAAGCTATGAGCATTGCAATTTTGCAGAGGGCCCAACTTTGGCCTCAATTAATAACAATTAATAACTAAAAAAGTTAAGTACTCGATTTTCAAATGTTGTGTGATTATGCTACACTGTGCCTGCAAGAAGATTACTATGATGCACCGGTCCTGTGTTTGCATCTTATATAAAGTTTGTGCCTGCCTCCCCCATAACCTGGTGACGGTGAGAAAGTATACTTTAATTTATTTGGTCAGCCAGTCTAATTAAAATTGTAAAATGTGTTTATTTTTGGAGAAACATATGTATCCCGAAATCTCTGCACTCATCTCTGAAATTTATGATAGATCAGTCTTTTAATATGAACTATGTGAAATCTTAATTGATGATTCTTAATAAAGAAATTAATTAAATAGATTGGATTGATTTCATTTAATAATAATAATTTTGTCTTCCCTTTCAGGTTTAACTATTTTATTTAAATGATTGTTTTGGGGGGCATTTCACAACGCATGCCCAAATATAAATTTGGCATTCAAAATGTACTGCTATCTAAGCTTCACCTTAAGGCCACAGATGGAAGGGTAGTTAGATTGTACTTGTATCTATCCAACATCAAGCTAAACTGATTGAGAGGTAAATCAGTTTAAAAAATGATTAGCTATTTTTGTATTTTACCTCTAGAAGCTGTTGTTATAAAATTTCATTGTCCTTTTTTGTTACAAAACATTTGAAGATTAGAAGATTATAAACCATAATAATCGATATACTGTAGTTGAAAATAGTTAATAATAATAATAATAATAATAATAATAATGATAAACAAATAATAATAGATTAAAAAACAAAATTATAGATAAAAGAACAAAAATATGTATCACCCTATTAAATGGCAACAAAATGCGTCATTAATAATTCACAAGCAAAACACTAAAGTTAAAACACACTGTAAAAAATAGTTCCTTAAAAATGAGCTAAATTGCTCCAAAATAGCTCCAAAACAATATATACTTAAATTTGAAAAACCATGAACTCATTTTTGAGTATATTTACAAATTCAAAAATAGGGTTGACCAATAAGAATCCCAATATCCACATGTTTAACATGTCAATATACTCAAAAATGAGTACATGGGTTTTCAAATTTAAGTATATATTATTTCGGAGCTATTTTGAGACAATTTAGCTCATTTTTAAGAAAACATTTTTAACAGTGCACAAAATATAAAGCATTAGGATTATTAGAAAATTGACCATCACAATATTATATTTGTGTTTATTTCCACTGAATCATGGGTCATGGTCATTAATGGTCATTTTCATCAGTATCACTAAATTCTAAGTCAGGGTCAATGTTCTCTGTGCCAGCTGATGTTCGTAAAGTTTTGTAGAAGTCATGGAATACTGGAGGCACAAGAGGAAGCAAAGTAAGTTAATCTCTCTTCTTCTCCACTGAGGTTGGAACAGATTTGTTATACCGTTTTTGAATCTGGGTAATTCGGAGATTTGTTTTGCCTTGTCGAAGAAAACTGATTTTTTTTTAAGTTGCCCTCAAGTAGACTGTACCAATAAAATATCTGACCTCCTTCCTGGCAATACCAACCATTGTATCTCTTGCCACTTGAACGGCTCCCTATTAACATTTTTCTTCCTCACAACGAGAGTACTTATTGACAGTAGTGCAAAATAAAATAAAAAAAATCCTCTTGAGTCATCTCTCTAACAGTGAATTGATTTTTCTTCCCTGTAGACCGAACAAGCTGATACCAATCATGTGGGTGGAATACTTGAAAAGCCACACTTTTCTTTTATCTCTCAATTAGAGCATGGTCTACGTCACATTCCATGTGCGAGTGACCTGAAATTAGAAATTTGTGATTGATGCTGGAGAAATGAGGAAGTCAGCCATCGCCTTCAAAAACATCGCTGACACATGGGTATTTTTGTTTTGAGCACTGATGTGTCAGAATAGAAACTTACACTTGTAATAGTGTCAGGTACATTTCGTAGGTAGTCGTAAAGGCATGAAGCTATTTCGTTAGGTCCACGACCGGCTATTGCATCGTGCCACATGTAATGACATGACTTACCTGTGGCATTGCCATGCATAATCAAATTAAAATTCCAAAGTTGGCGTTTGTAGAAAGCTACAGATGTGGCAGAAATGGAGTTGCTAGACACTGTTGTAAATCAAGAACTAGACACAGTTTTGAGGTATCAGTTTTGGCTTCTGCTTTGTCAAGTCTTTTCTGTTCATAGGCTAAATCTACTTTTCTCTGATGTTAAATGTAGCAAATTATTGGTAAAGAATGCTGTAGTAAATTATTTATGGATATTAAATTTCAATTGAAAAGTGGGTAAATATTTTATAAATATCAGTTCTATATTTATAAATTAAGGCATAAAATACAATACTAAGCTTATCAATACCAGTTCTATATTTATAAATTAAAGCATAAAATACAATAATAAACAATTGAATAATTATAATCTCATTATTGAATTGGATTAAAACCTGTTGACCTCCAAGTGGTACAGCGCAAAAAGAGAAAAGTGGACTTAAATCCTTTATACCAAAAACTAATCAGGAGACTCGAACAGGAAAAAGGGATTATGTTGATTTACACCCTTTACACCATTCAAGTGATTGCCAACTTTCATTTTATAAAGGGAACAAATTGACTTAAATCTTTTATACCAAACATGAATGCTAAATTTCTGACTTGAATCTTTTTTACCAATGAATTTTCTCAAAGACTAAATAACATGGGCTTAAAACCTTTATACCAATCGATGGAGAATTTTTTTCTGCGTCTGACTATGTACTTAACTCAAAATCGACATTTTTGGACTTAAATCCTTTATACTTATCAGTACAGATATATAAAGTTGAATTTATTCTCAATATTACACTTTTTTTTTTTTTTTTTGTTAAAAATGAAAAAAATCGATAACTTTATTTTAAATTATCGCAGATCGGTGGTTCAACCATTCGTTTTAAAGGTATTGGCGAACTCTTTTGAAAGATACTCATCATGAAAATCTATTCCCCTCTAGGGGGGACTTCCTCCTCCCTGAGGGGGGAGGCGAGTCTCCTACATACACAAAATTTTTTTCCCAGTTGACGATCTCTATTACACAAAATATATATTCGTTTCATTTGTTTGCTGCAGTCTATAGAGGTTAAACTCTACTTACCTGCCATTTCCCCCATAGACGTAATGTACTTGAATACTTTTGAATGTCCGTGTACACGAACTATTTGCTTCATCTCAACAAAAAGCTTACTGTAGCATTCCTATATACTACGCATTTAGAATACCGAGTTTGAAATTTCTGCTACTATTTGTTCTTGAGATATGCTGATAACAGACAGACAGACAGACGTACAGACCATTCGCTAAAAACATGATTTTCGTATTCAGGGGACCTCAGAACATGTAAATATAACAAAAACTCACGTTCGAAAATTTGACGTTAAAAGAATACTTTCTCGACCCTATGGGTAAGAGAAAGTAAAAAAGACTGGTGTAAAAAAAAAAAAATCTGGAGTGACTCCACTCGACTTTCCGAACATTGAGTAATTAACAGTTTTGTAGATAAAGTAAAGAAAGAGGAGTTAAACAAACAAAAGAGAGAAAACCATAATAGAGTGTTTGAGTATTTTTCTCCATCTATTACATGATGTTTTATTTAACGCTACTGAACTTTGAGCCCATAGATCATAATGATAAAGAATTTTTCTTTGTGTCCCTGTAAAAACCTATAAATGCTAGATTCACCAAAATGCTTATAGTTAGTGCAACATTGATTTATAATACTCATATAAATTTTCAGCTCAATTCAATAAGGCGTTTAGATGATATCGTACTTTTAAAAATTTAGTCCCATAGGCCATAATGATAAAGAATTTTTCTTTGTGTCCCTGTAAAAAAACTGTAAGTGCTAGATTCACCAAAATCTATACAGTTAGTTCAACTGTGATCTATAACATGTGTACAAATTTTTTGCTCAGATTAATAAGGCGTTTAGACGCTATCACACTTTAAAAAATTTGGCCCCATAGGCATAATGATAAAGAATTTTTCTTTGTGTCCCTGTAAAAAAACTATAAGTGCTAGATTCTCCAAAATCTATACAAATTGAGTATTTGTGACCTATAATAAATGTATGAATTTTGTGCTCAATTGAATAGGGCGTTTAGATGCTATCGCACTTTAATGATTTTGCTCCCATAGGCCATAATGATAAAGAATTTTTCTTTGTGTCCCTGTAAAAAAACTATAAGTGCTAGATTCACCAAAATCTATAGGGTTTGTACTATGGTGACTTACAATATGCGTACCAACTTTCAGGTTAATCGAACAAAGCGTTTAGACGCTAGCGTGTTCACTCACAGACATACACACATACATACACACATACACACATACACACACACACATACACACTGACCAATTGCCAAAAACCACTTTTTTGGACTCAGGGGACCTTAAAACGTGTAAATCAGGTGAAAACCCGATATCGAATTTTCAGACCAAATACAATATATAATGTTTAATAAATAACATTAATAATAGGTTAAAAAATACATATATAAGAAATGTAATACATAATTTCAGTGGCAAATCCCCCTCCCCTAAATTTTTCCCTTGCCGCAAATGTTGATGTTTTAGAATTTTCTAACTTTGTAGCCCCTCAGAAGATATTTAACAGTTAAAATAATCCCACCCCTCTAAAAATCTAATTTATAACCATAAAATGACCGAAAAGTGATAAAAATAAGGGGCTGTCCCTGAAAAACGGTGGGTGGTAGGGCAACATGGACGTCATATTTGGATTCAGGCGGTCATTTTACGTAAGAATTTGCCAAAATGGTGTCGGGGGTAATTTTCATTCCGAGCAGTGCTATCAGTTACATCTTTAAACGTATTTCCATCTTAAAGTATATTCTGTTATTTTTTAAGGAAAATGAATAGTTTCATACACTGAGAGAGAAAAATATACCGCCTTCGTCTAGAATGAATAAATGTATCATTTTCTAAATCCCTCAACATGAAATATAGATTTCCGAGCTATGCGCATAAGGCACATAAACAAACTGAATGTAAGAAATGATCGAGAATTTCTAGTCTACACATTTCTAGATAGTGAAACAATATTCTGAATATACTGAATCTTTTGCATTGCGAGAAATTCTTGCTTGATTTTCTAGAATTGAGTAATAAACCAAGATTATAATTGCTGAAACCCACCTCTTGTAATAACAGGAAACTTGGCGGTGGAATATTAAAACCCGAATAAACTACTACGTCAGAAACGCCAAAGAAAAATAGTGGAAATGCATACAGCTGTTTCGGTAGCCTTGAGCGTACCGTCTTCAGTGCAAAAAGGATTGACGTAGTAGTTTAATCGGGTTTTAAAAAACCCACCTCTCGTATTCGCATTTATTTACAGAGATTTTTAAATAGCTTTGCCCTCTAGAATATAGGCAAACGCTCTAGAATTCTAATAGGGGTTTCTAGAATTCGCTTTCAAAGGGGACTATAATTTATAAGGATGTCATGGAACTATTTATTCTAGAGCCACAATTTAGATTCTAGATGTTAGTTACAGAATTCTTTTCTCAGTGATAAACATCTATATAAAAGATTAGATGCATAAAAATGAAAATAATCTGAGTTCGTGGAACGTATTGAGTGCCATGTACACATCTAGCTGTATTCGCATATTTTAATAAGTTGGTAAGGCGTGACTGTTTTTAGTTGTGAGGTCGTTGATAACTGCTTCTTTTGACGTCCCTGATTAGAAGTAATTTTTTTTTTTTTTTTCCTTTATTAAAACTGGCTTAGAATCCTTATTATACCCTTATATCGTCATTAAATCTCAGGAAAAAGAAAGAAAAAAATTCTATATAAATTTAAAAATCTATATAATATTTCTCTAACGGGGACCAGTTACGATTAAATTTTGTAGAAATGATACGATAATGGCTTAGTAAAATACATGAGGATAAAAAATAATACATCTCTCTCTATATATATATAAATGGCTAAGTGATTTCCCTGGTCTGTGCGTGGATGCAAGTTGCCACCTAATTTTCATATTTTAGTTAATTTAAAAAAATCTAATTGTCTGATCAATAAGCTGTTTAATTCTACGGATTCAGAAAAATTGCCCGTTTCATTTAGTACCTTATTTGTAACGAAATTTTAATTAGATTTTTAGGGCCCGAATTAGCCTAATTGGGGCCCGGGGCAAAATCTTAGTTGGGGGGCCCCTCTCTGCTTTACTACTTTAGTAATGAAGGACCGAAATTTATGGAGCTATTATTATAGACATGACAAGTTGACTAGAACCTAAAATAGCTATGAAGACGCTCCCCCCCCCTCTCGAATGATCAGACGAAATATCGTTCTGTCCATTTTATTTCTGATTGTTAACTTTGTCATCTAGCTGCGAAAAATTCATATCCTTGCTGATATTAGGGCAGAATTCAGCTAAAATTTCACAATTACGATGGCTTAATTAAGCTGGATTTTACACTGTACTGATATTTTGTTTTTAAAAAAAGTTCATTAAAGAAGGAAACGTAAAATAAACTTTCTATTCGATTTGGGGGGCCTCCTCTGATGTGGGGGCCCAGGGCAACTGCCCCGTATGCCCCTGCCTTAGTCAGGCTTTGCCATGTACACATCTAGCTGTATTTGCATATTTTAATAAGTTAGTAAGGCGTGATTGTTTCTAGTTGTGAGGTCGTTGATAGCTGCTTCTTTTGACATCCCTGATTAGAAGTTTTTTTTTTTTTTTTTTTTTTTCCTTTATTACGAGTAAAACTGGCTTATTATCCTTATTATACCTTTATTATACCCTTATATCTTTATTAAATCTCCGGAAAAAGGAAGAAAAATTCTATATAAAATTAAAACATCTATATAATATTTCTCTAACGGGGACCAGTTACGACTAAATTTTGTAGAAACGATACGATAATGGCTTAATAAAATACGTGAGGGTAAAAAATAATACATCTAGATATAGATATAAATGGCTAAGAGATTTCCCTGGACTGTGTGTGGACGCAAGTTGCCACCTAATTTTCATATTTTAGTTAATTTTAAAAAATCTAATTGTCTGATCAATAAGCTGTTTAATCCGACGGATTCAGAAAAATTGCCCTTTTCATTTGTTACTTTATTTGTAACGGAATTTTGATTAGATTTTTTAAAATTAATTAAATATGAAAATAATAACCTGGTATTAGCTTTTAAATTGGACATTTAAATTTTTAATTGTTACCCCCCCCCCCCCCAAAAAAAAAAAAAAAAAAAAAAATTACTAGTTTTTTTTTTTTTTTTTTTTTCCTCTTTTCCAGCATAAAATGAAATATGCTTTCACGCGAAAAGTTACAAATTATAAAATATTTAATTTGCTCATGCATATGAAAAAAATGAAAATATGAAAATGGAGTTAAAAATATATATATTAATATTCCTATATTTTAGATTTCTTTTTCTTTTTTCTTTTGTTTAAATAGTATGTTTTGTCACGGATGAATCGCGCTTGGCATGAAAGCTATTTCAGCATTATATTAAGGAGCTTTACTTATCGAGAATCCTGGGTAATTTTTAAAAATTTGATGCTGAAATAGATCGAACATTTTTCGCCAAGGAATCCATTTTTGCAAAAGCCACTTTAAGCCAAGTAGCGCATCAAAAATAAAAATAAATTATAAAATATTGAAAAACAGTAAAGAAAGAAAAGGAAAGGTAAAAGAAAAGAAAGAAACAGAAAAAAATAATCACATAAATTGTGTATTTTTGTCTAAAGTGGCGATAAAAATCAAAAGTCGCCAAGGGGAGCTATATTAATGCTGTACCATGATCAGGTTTACATATTTCATTATTTATTTATTTATTTTCCTATACACCAACTAGAGGAGAGGAAGGTATTAAGATTATGTGAAAGCCATTTCTGTTTCAAGTCTATTTACAAAAGTCACAGATATAATTTTGGTTTTTCTGCTCCGGTACAGTCAAGGAGAGCCCGCAGAGAGCATTCGAAGAATTTTCCGTTACAAAAGATAAATTCAGCGTTCATTCTTTATTTTCTGGTTCTTTAGTTGAATACATGAAGTCAATTTCAGATGATACATAGTATTCCATATTGAAATACCTAGTATTCCATAATACCAGATATCTCGTTTTTTCCGGTCTGCACTTTTGGAAATTTTCTTAGACGTCTGTTTATTTTTTAATCACGTAATTATTTGTTGGTTATGATTATTATTATTATATATATTTTTTTTTTTTTTGCAGTTTTTTCTTGAAGCTGTAGTCTATCATTCTACCTTTTTTTCCCGATTTTGGAAGTTTTTCTTGCCGATATCTTCAATGTATACTTGCCTATTTGAGTCTCTTTATAACCCCCCCCCCCCCTTTCTCTCTCTCTCTCTCTCTTTTTTTTTTTTTTTTTTCGTATTATTTACGATGGATGCAACGTTTTCCGGATTAAAAAAGACCCACAAAAGACTTATTAAAATCGAACAAAAACTCCGTTCTTTAAGCGATTGCCGGTACTTTAAAATCACTCCTAATTATCTTAACGTAAACAACCAATTTTTATTATGTAGCTTTAAAAGCGATGTTTCGAAAAAAGAATTCTTAATAATGCCATTAAAAACAAGAAATCGTGATTTTATATACTTAAGCAAAAATAGCTATAATAGAAAAAGAAGTTCACGAAACATACATCAACAACGAGAAAGCCACCATCTTTAATAAAATCCAAACCTTTCGCGCTATTGAGAAAAACTAGTTGGCATGGGAGGACTCTCCTCAGTTCCCCATCATATGTATGTTCTCATAAATTTCTTGTGCAAGTCATATTATATTCATGTTAAGAGAAATGAATTTGACCAAACGCTTAACAAAGTGACAGAACGAAATCCTCGCCTGATAGGCTACCGACCATTCAGCTCGATCTTATTCTAATCTATTATTTATTTTATTGGGTTCGATTTCGTAATTTATTTTCATGCTACTATTTCCAATGCAACAATCCCAAAAATGCATATTTATATGAAATATCACCCCATTTTGCTATGTTGATAAAATCTTAAATTTCGAATAACTTACGAAATTTTCCTATTAGAATATTTGTAGTCAATCATGTTCATACAAATATCATAAATGTTATTTTAAAAATGTCTATTTATGATCCTCAAAATGGACGTTTATGCTCGATTTTGCCTTATTCTTCCATTTTAAGTAAATGGTAAATTCCAAATAACTTACGAATTTTTTAAATTGGAAAATTCATACTCTATGGTATTCATGTCAGTATCTTAAATAATATTTCAAAAGTTGTCTGACATTTTTATGATGAAAATATTCCTCAAGATTGACGTTTGTGTAAAATATTGCCCTATTCTGATATGATAAGAAATTCGTAAAATTACAATAATATACGAAATTTTTAAATTGGAAAATTCATAGTCAATAATATTCATGCCAGTATCCTAAATAATATTTATAAAGTAGTCTGACATCTTTACCATGAAAATATCCCTCAAAATTGACGTCTATATTAAATTTTGTCCTATTCTGCCATGTTAAGAAATTCGTAAATATCCAATAACATGCGAAATTTTTAAAGTGGCATGTTTATAGAAACTGATGTTCATTCCGGTATCAAAACTGATATTTTAAAACTGGTCTGACATTTTTACAGCAAACATTTTTCATTTAATGCAAGTTTAAGTGAAATTTTGCCCTATTCTCCCATGTTATGAAAATCATAAATTTCAAATAACTTACGAAGTTTTTTAATTCGAATGTTGCAAATATGTAGGATTCTTGCCAGTGTCGAAAATAATATTTTAAAACTGATTTGTCTTCTCTGCGACAATTTGTTCTTGAGACATCGTGTACACAGACTAACATACTAACGAACTAACGGACTAACACACTAACGGACTAACAAACTAACAGACACCCTACAGACGGACATCATACAAATTTTGTCATTTTCGGATTCCTCTCACCTGAAAACGTGTAAAAAAGTCAAAAAACCGAGGTCGAAATTATTCACGATTACCTAAGTTCCCCATACCTATAGTATGATGGGGAACTAATACTATTGAAAACAAGCACAATAAAAAACTCAAATTTATGTTGAAAAAGCAAAACACTACCCCTAAGTTTCAGTAACAAGAGTATTCATATTTAAACTTATCTAAGCATCAAATCAATACCCACCAAGATAGCCTTTTAAAATAAGGGCACAAATACGCACTCTAGAACAACCTATTTATAGTAAAGACAGTATTGCTAAAGTAGAAATCGCTATCAGTAGAATTTCCCGAATACGATAAAATTAAGATTAGGAACGTAGTTTAAAACAAACTAACTAAAAAACTTAAAAATAATAATATTGATAAGGAAGAACTTTAAAGACCTCAAATCATTGAAAATCAATAAAAATATACACTCTGTAAAAAAAAAAAAAAAAAAAAAAAAGTAGAACAGTAGATATTTTTACAAAAAAAAAAAAAAAAAAAGGTGAATCTTTCGTTTGTAATGAAATTATTTTTATGCTTAACATTTTAAAAATCATTTAAAAAGAAAATATCAGTATCGTTATCATAATTTTCAAAAATAAATTATTAAGGACAACAAAAATAGTTTCTACGTTTTTAAACAACACTGTGAAAAAGTAGAAGGACAGTAATACAAAATTTAAAATATAAGCGATATTCGTGAGTAATACTCTTTCCATTAGCCCTTTTGACTTCGAATACAAAATTTGGCAGTGAATCCTACAAAGGTTGGATTCCTGTTTGGCAAAAATTAGCCTATGAGCTATTCAAAGCTCCTCGAAGTTTAGTAAGGAATTCAAAAATTTTTTCACCAAATTATATTTGATGAACACACATTAGCCAGATGTTTTCCACGTTGTTAAGATCAGAACTTTTAGCTGATTTTGCTAAAACCTGTACATTATTTGTAGAGAACCAATTTTCAACTCCATTGTTGGTTTGAATTGAGGCTTCATCTTGTTGAAATATCCACTCTTCTCTTCCTAATTCAGAGCCATAAAGAAGAAGCTCACAATTCAGCACTTCAATATAGTCCGTATATTTCTGCCTACCACTGAAAAAGATCACACTTGTTCTTCTTCCACATCCAATTGCATAAAAATTCCTCAACCCCCCCCCCCTCCCATTTGTCCAGTTGAATAAAATTCTTCTGCATTACCCAGACAATGCCATTGTTATTGGTAACCATCTAAATTATCTAAGTTAAACTTCTTCTCGTCTAAAAATATTATAGAAGTCCCATCTGAGATCCATGACATGTTTTCCTTGGACCATGATAAACGGTAATCTATCTGTGTTTTTTTACACTTTGGATGATGTTTTCGCTTTTACAAAATTAATTATTTGGAGATTGTTATGTAGTTGTAAACTGTTTGTCTTGACACAAGAGTAACACCTGATTAATTATGGAAATTTGTGACACTTCTAGTGCTCTTTTTAAGCTCATGAGCAATATTTCTTCTATTGTAAGGAGTTACCTTTTAAGGCCTACCAGTCTTCTTTTTTTTCCAATTTCTATCTGGCTTTCTGATAAAGTTAGAAACTGTATTGGGTAGGACGTGCAGTATGCGAATAACCTGTCTAACACATTTACCATTAATTTTATATGTAACAATCTAACCCTTTTGGAAATAATTTAAAGGTATTCTTCTAGGCAAACTGAAAAGAAAATAACAATGCAATTTTTAACAAAATACGTTTTCCTCTACAAAAGCAGCTAAAGAAAATTCAATATTTACTCTTTTATTTGTGCAGAGTCCGCCAAATAACAAATTTTGGAAAGTGTCCTTCTACATTTTTTACACTCTCGAAATCCTAATTACTAGTTTTTCTACAATACATAAATTAGCATTAACAGTAGAGATTTCATTTTTACGTGAAATTAAAGAAAATTTTGTTAAACAAAATCTGTATAAAAATCTAATAGCCAGGATAAAAATACGGAAAATAATTTACAAAAATCGACTGTCCTTCTACTTTTTTTACACAGTGTAACTTGAATCTTAAGGGGGTGCATCACGGATCGTGAAGGTCATCCAAAGCCCATGTTATTCTACGGCGAAATTGGTTTATAGAATTACACATTACCTAATGCATTTTTTAAAATTCTGTTTTCGCAATCAGAAAATTCAGAACCATAAAATGACTACCCGTGAAACAAAAACTGCTTTTTTTAATTTTTAACCCTTTATTTTTAAGCTGTAAAATGCGAAAAATACACTTGTGTTGCTTTACTAGCCTCTAACTTATCAACAAATTGCAATATCTGAAATCTGTATAGCGTGCACTGTTAAAAATTTCTGTAAAAATACAGAAAAAGTATGGAGAATCTCCGTAAATGTACATGAGTTCACTGTTAAAAGCAGTGAATCAAGAAACTCGGTTCACTGTCAGAAATTTCTGTAAAAGTACAGAAAAAATATTGAGACTCTCCGTAAATTTACATAAGTTCTCTGTAAAAAGCTTTGAATCAAGAACTCAATTCTTAGTTTACAGATATTTCCCTTTTCTAGAAAGATTTTTCCCGGTAGGGATTTTAATTAGATATACTGAATGAATAAATAAACATATACATAACATTGAAAATAATTTTGTACTAAAATAATTACATAAGATTTTTTTATAATATTTAATTAAAAGTTCTGAAAGTAAAAATATACTGAATAAATTATTTCACTGCATTGTACTATTACTTAAAAAGGGAAAACTTTTTTCTTTCCCCGTACGTTAGGGAAAATTAGATTGTTTCAGCGGATTGTTTATCCTTTCTCACCTGCTTATGAAGGGAGTATTATGGCTGACTGTGATGAGGAAACTCATCCATTTTAAAATCAGAAATTCTTGTGAAAATCATAATTAGGTAAGTTCAGTTTTGTATAATGATTATCTTATTTTAATAATTTACAAAAATAATTATTGTTTATGTTAACGGTTCTTCTTCTTTTATATATATTTAAATCCTGAAAGTTATTTACCCAGATCTAACCGCCTTGTATAGTACGACCACGTTTCCTACGACTAGCAGTGAGGACGAGTCCAAAAGTTGGGAGGGGTGCAAAATTGGCCGAGAGATTGTTATTTGGCAAACATCCAGTTATTCGGTGTTCCTTTATCGCTTGTTTTCTCTCAGTCACCCCTATTTTAACACTGGACTCGTTCAATCCGCACTTGCGCAGAGGCTTCCATGGTCGCAAGAAATGTGGTTAAAGAATATCTAGCTGCGTTATTGGTTGTCTGTAATTTTTTAAGGAATATCTTTTTTAACCCATTTTTGGCCAAACATTCATTATTATTTATTTTTTCTAGCAACTCAACGTAATACATTCTTTATTAGTCTATAATAATCATCCAGTAAAGTTTCTTCTTTCTTATTCCTTTATGGTATATTCGGACAGATGTTGGCTCGCTGCCAGCTTGAATTTAATTCAAAATAACAACGTGAAAGCTTCTAAAACAGTGAATACATTTTATGCTTATTGAGTCCTGTGTACTGGACTGTAGCTAAAAAATAGTTAAACATGTTACTAAGGTATTTGCTTCCAAGTAAATAAAATAAAATAAACTCCCTCCGCACCGCCACAAAATGAAAACAGATTGGAATGTGACATTAAACAGAAACATTTGAATATAATGCCATATATATATATATATATATATATATATATATATATATATATATATGATTAAAAGTTAAATGAGTAACGCAATTTGTTACTTGTCTGAGAATAAAATGAAATATTAAGCACACCCATAAAACTAAGAAATATTATTACACATTACATAAATCTTTGACTCTAAACTTTTTTTTTTTTTGGGGGGGGGCTTAAGGGCTGAAAGGAATGATTTGTATTGTGACTCGCATAATATTTTCAGTCTTACTTTTTTTATTTTATTTTTTTTTTAAGCTATTGTATAGCTTTTATCGCGGGCTTTGAGCGCGGCGACCGAATCGAAATATTCCTTAACGAAAAAAAAACCTAACACAGTTCGGCAAACTTCGGTAGAATTCGGCTGTACGAAGCTCGCACGGATCGAGACGAGCTGCTCCGAAATCGGACGAATACGTAAGCAGCTGTTTGTGAGAAAGTATATAGGTGTATAGGTATGTATCATCTATGTACAACAGTGAATAGCTGTACGCGTAAAATTTGTGTATAAAATACATCAGATAAAACTTGAATATCCCCATTCGACTTGCAGGACTTTAAAACCTATTAAATACCTTTTCTCTATTAAAATTTGTTTGCTTATCGGTCACCACGCTCAAAAAGTGTAACTTTAATTAATATCAAAGAAAAAACTTGAATATACCCATTCGACTTGCAGGCCTTTAAAACCTATTAAAATACCTTTTCTCTATTAAAATTTGTTTTCTTATAGGTCACCACGCTCAAAAAAGGTAACTTGAATTAATATCAAAGAAAAAACTGGAATATCCCCATTCGACTTGCAGGCCTTTAAAACCTATTAAATACCTTTTCTCTATTAAAATTCGTTTTCTTATCGGTCACCACGCTCAAAAAGTGTAACTTGAATTAATATCAAAGAAAAAACTTGAATATCCCCATTCGACTTGCAGGCCTTTAAAACCTATTAATTAGCTTTTCTCTATTAAAATTTGTTTTCTTATCATTATTGTTATCTTATCATTATTGTTATCTTATTCATTAATATCAAAGAAAAAACTTGAATATCCCCATTCGACTTGCAGGCCTCTAAAACCTATTAAATACCTTTTCTCTATTAAAATTTGTTTTCTTATCATTATTGTTATCTTATCATTATTGTTATCTTATTCAATAATATCAAAGAAAAACCTTGAATATCCCCATTCGACTTGTAGGCCTTTAAAACCTATTAAATACCTTTTCTCTATTAAAATTTGTTTTCTTATCGATCACCACGCTCAAAAAGTGTAACTTAAATTAATATCAAAGAAAAAACTTGAATATCCCCATTCGACTTGTAGGCCTTTAAAACCTATTAAATACCTTTTCTCTATTAAAATTTGTTTTCTTATCGATCACCACGCTCAAAAAGTGTAACTTGAATTAATATCAAAGAAAAAACTTGAATATCCCCATTAGACTTGCAGGTCTTTAAAACCTATTAAATACCTTTTCTCTATTAAAATTTGTTTTCTTATCGATCACCACGCTCAAAAAGTGTAACTTAAATTAATATCAAAGAAAAAACTTGAATATCCCCATTAGACTTGCAGGCCTTTAAAACCTATTAAAATACCTTTTCTCTATTAAAATTTGTTTTCTTATCATTATTGTTATCTTATCATTATTGTTATCTTATTCATTAATATCAAAGAAAAAACTTGAATATCCCCATTCGACTTGCAGGCCTTTAAAACCTATTAAATACCTTTTCTCTATTAAAATTTGTTTTCTTATCGGTCACCACGCTCAAAAGGTTTAACTTGAATTAATATCAAAGAAAAAACTGGAATATCCCCATTCGACTTGCAGGCCTTTAAAACCTATTAAATACCTTTTCTCTATTAAAATTCGTTTTCTTATCGGTCACTACGCTCAAAAAGTGTAACTTGAATTAATATCAAAGAAAAAACTTGAATATCCCCATTCGACTTGCAGGCCTTTAAAACCTATTAATTACCTTTTCTCTATTAAAATTTGTTTTCTTATCATTATTGTTATCTTATCATTATTGTTATCTTATTCATTAATATCAAAGAAAAAACTTGAATATCCCCATTCGACTTGCAGGCCTCTAAAACCTATTAAATATCTTTTCTCTATTAAAATTTGTTTTCTTATCATTATTGTTATCTTATCATTATTGTTATCTTATTCAATAATATCAAAGAAAAACCTTGAATATCCCCATTCGACTTGTAGGCCTTTAAAACCTATTAAATACCTTTTCTCTATTAAAATTTGTTTTCTTATCGATCACCACGCTCAAAAAGTGTAACTTAAATTAATATCAAAGAAAAAACTTGAATATCCCCATTCGACTTGTAGGCCTTTAAAACCTATTAAATACATTTTCTCTATTAAAATTTGTTTTCTTATCGATCACCACGCTCAAAAAGTGTAACTGGAATTAATATCAAAGAAAAAACTTGAATATCCCCATTCGACTTGCAGGCCTTTAAAACCTATTAAAATACCTTTTCTCTATTAAAATTTGTTTTCTTATCATTATTCTTATCTTATCATTATTGTTATCTTATTCATTAATATCAAAGAAAAAACTTGAATATCCCCATTCGACTTGCAGGCCTTTAAAACCTATTAAATACCTTTTCTGTATTAAAATTCGTTTTCTTATCGGTCACTACGCTCAAAAAGTGTAACTTGAATTAATATCAAAGAAAAAACTTGAATATCCCCATTCGACTTGCAGGCCTTTAAAACCTATTAATTACCTTTTCTCTATTAAAATTTGTTTTCTTATCATTATTGTTATCTTATCATTATTGTTATCTTATTCATTAATATCAAAGAAAAAACTTGAATATCCCCATTCGACTTGCAGGCCTTTAAAACCTATTAAATACATTTTCTCTATTAAAATTTGTTTCCTTATCGGTCACCACGCTCAAAAAGTGTAACTTGAATTAATATCAAAGAAAAAACTTGAATATCCCCATTCGACTTGCAGGCCTTTAAAACCTATTAAATACCTTTTCTCTATTAAAATTCGTTTTCTTATCGGTCACCACGCTCAAAAAGTGTAACTTGAATTAATATCAAAGAAAAAACTTGAATATCCCCATTCGACTTGCAGGCCTTTAAAACCTATTAAATACCTTTTCTCTATTAAAATTTGTTTTCTTATCGATCACCACGCTCAAAAAGTGTAACTTGAATTAATATCAAAGAAAAAACTTGAATATCCCCATTAGACTTGCAGGTCTTTAAAACCTATTAAATACCTTTTCTCTATTAAAATTTGTTTTCTTATCGATCACCACGCTCAAAAAGTGTAACTTAAATTAATATCAAAGAAAAAACTTGAATATCCCCATTAGACTTGCAGGCCTTTAAAACCTATTAAAATACCTTTTCTCTATTAAAATTTGTTTTCTTATCATTATTGTTATCTTATCATTATCGTTATCTTATTCATTAATATCCAAGAAAAAACTTGAATATCCCCATTCGACTTGCAGGCCTTTAAAACCTATTAAATACCTTTTCTCTATTAAAATTTGTTTTCTTATCGGTCACCACGCTCAAAAGGTTTAACTTGAATTAATATCAAAGAAAAAACTGGAATATCCCCATTCGACTTGCAGGCCTTTAAAACCTATTAATTACCTTTTCGCTATTAAAATTTGTTTTCTTATCATTATTGTTATCTTATCATTATTGTTATCTTATTCATTAATATCAAAGAAAAAACTTGAATATCCCCATTCGACTTGCAGGCCTCTAAAACCTATTAAATACCTTTTCTCTATTAAAATTTGTTTTCTTATCATTATTGTTATCTTATCATTATTGTTATCTTATTCAATAATATCAAAGAAAAACCTTGAATATCCCCATTCGACTTGTAGGCCTTTAAAACCTATTAAATACCTTTTCTCTATTAAAATTTGTTTTCTTATCGATCACCACGCTCAAAAAGTGTAACTTAAATTAATATCAAAGAAAAAACTTGAATATCCCCATTCGACTTGTAGGCCTTTAAAACCTATTAAATACATTTTCTCTATTAAAATTTGTTTTCTTATCGATCACCACGCTCAAAAAGTGTAACTGGAATTAATATCAAAGAAAAAACTTGAATATCCCCATTCGACTTGCAGGCCTTTAAAACCTATTAAATACCTTTTCTCTATTAAAATTTGTTTTCTTATCGATCACCACGCGCAAAAAGTGTAACTTAAATTAATATCAAAGAAAAAACTTGAATATCCCCATTCGACTTGCAGGCCTTTAAAACCTATTAAAATACCTTTTCTCTATTAAAATTTGTTTTCTTATCATTATTGTTATCTTATCATTATTGTTATCTTATTCATTAATATCAAAGAAAAAACTTGAATATCCCCATTCGACTTGCAGGCCTTTAAAACCTATTAAATACATTTTCTCTATTAAAATTTGTTTTCTTATCGGTCACCACGCTCAAAAAGTGTAACTTGAATTAATATCAAAGAAAAAACTTGAATATCCCCATTCGACTTGCAGGCCTTTAAAACCTATTAAATACCTTTTCTCTATTAAAATTCGTTTTCTTATCGGTCACCACGCTCAAAAAGTGTAACTTGAATTAATATCAAAGAAAAAACTTGAATATCCCCATTCGACTTGCAGGCCTTTAAAACCTATTAAATACCTTTTTTCTATTAAAATTCGTTTTCTTATCGGTCACCACGCTCAAAAAGTGTAACTTGAATTAATATTAAAAAAAAAACTTGAATATCCCCATTCGACTTGCTGGCCTTTAACACCTATTAAAATACCTTTTCTCTATTAAAATTTGTTTTCATATCCTTATTGTTATCTTATCATTATTGTTATCTTATTCATTAATATCAAAGAAAAAACTTGAATATCCCCATTCGACTTGCAGGCCTTTAAAACCTATTAAATACCTTTTCTCTATATAAATTTGTTTTCTTATCGGTCACCCCGCTCAAAAAGTGTAACTTGAATTAATTTCAAAGAAACAAGTTGAATATCCCCATTCGACTTGCAGGCCTTTAAAATTTATTAAAATACCTTTTCCCTATTAAAATTTGTTTTCTTATCATTATTGTTATCTTATTCATTAATATCAAAGAAAAAACTTGACTATCCCCATTCGACTTGCAGGCCTTTAAAACCTATTAAATACCTTTTCTCTATTAAAATTTGTTTTCTTATCGGTCACCACGCTCAAAAAGTGTAACTTGAATTAATATCAAAGAAAAAACTTGAATATCCCCATTCGACTTGCAGGCCTTTAAAACCTATTAAATACCTTTTCTCTATTAAAATTTGTTTTCTTATCGGTCACCACGCTCAAAAAGTGTAACTTGAAATTATATCAAAGAAAAAACTTGAATATCCCCATTCAACTTGCAGGCCTTTAAAAACCTATTAAAATACCTTTTCTCAAAAAAATAGAGTTAGATCATTGAAATTTGGTACATCGAGGTTTTCGATACCTACAAATCGATTGCGGATATTTTTGATATATTCTCATTGCGGATATATTCTCATTTATTCAATAAAAGAAAAAAATTGTTTTTTTATCTGTCACCACGCTCAAAAAGTGTAATTTGAATTAATATCAAAGAAAAAACTTGAATTAATATCAAAGAAAAAAAATACTGCATAAATAAAATGAATAAATAATTATAATTGCATAAGTTGATAAAAAATGCTATGCAATAGCTTTACCGCGGCAGTCCTCGAGTGCCACACGTATTTTTTTTTTTTTTTTTAAATAAATTCTACTCGTATGTACAACATTTATATACTTTATATGCAAACCGGAAACCAACAATGCAGGAAAACGAATAATAACACTTCCTTCTAAGCGGTGATAATAGACGGCAAAGAAGGGGTGGGAGAGTTCAATTACATTTTCAAACTGTTTATTTTTCTATGTACAAATTGATATTTAAACATTGAAAGTATAACGTATGTATAAAGTTGTATAAAGAAATGTTTAAATGAAAACAAAATGAAATTTTATCTTGGCTTCATTTTTTTAACAAATTCAAATTTCAGTTTTCAAAACTATAACTAAAATACATACAGTATTTCTTTTTTAACAATAAATCCCAAGTACAAATTCATCTGATTATCGAATTATCTTATCGCATTCACAGACATGACAATACTACGTCCATATTTTTATGTAGTGAGCAAGAAACAGCCGAATGTGGATTGACTGTATTTTAAAACTACAGTTTGTTAAAATTGTATTATTTATTTTATTTATTTATTTACTTTTATGAAGGGGGGGGGGATTTTATAAAACAGAAAGTTTTGTTCAGAGGATTATACAGTTTAGAGGTAATATTAAAAATAAAATACTTGTTGATTTTTTTTTTTTATTATTATTATAAAATAAATGATTATATCTCCCTTATTTAACATGCTATCGTCACGCAAATTCATCCACAAATTGAACTGGGTCTATATTAACATAACCTAAAGTTACAGTTCATTTCGTTTATTAACGATACAGGGTGATTACAAACATTATTGATTTTGCTCAATTTGTTACTGGCCTCATAAGGTGTTGTCTTAAATCAATCTTCATTGAAAAACATGAGGGAGACCCAGTTCTTTAAATACCCAATGTTTGAAAACATTTCATCGAGAGATAAGTTTTTAAATTGAAAAAAAGTGATAGTTTGCAAATCTTGCTAAACTTTTGAGGAGTGTAATTTATAAAGTATTGTTTGTTTTCGTTAGCTGTGACCCTGCTCACCTATGCGCATGCGTGAGGTCTGCATTGATTTTGTTAAAATAGGGTAGAAGCGTAGAAGATGAGAGAATGTTTACATTTTACGAGTGAGAGATAAGTTGCGGTTTCTTTTTTCTTTTTTTTTTCTTTTCAGGACATTATTGAATTTTGAGGCGATACTTCTTCGTTATATTCGTATAAAGGCAAAATGCTGATTTTTCCCCCTTGTAATTTTTAAATAAGTGTAGAAGATCAGTTTTATTCTTCGATGCAAAATAAAATCCGTAAACTTAAAAGTAAATGCCTGTTTTCTTTCTTCTTCTTCTTTTTTTTTTTTTTTTTTTTTTTTTCAGTTAAAATTATTTTTATTTGCTTACTTGATCTCTAAATTCGTACTATATCTGTCATACCTGAACACTTGTTTCATGCACTGATTATAGTAGTAAATTAATTAAAAATGACTTAAATTAGGTAAAATTTACATAATTCATTAATAAAAGAAGAGAAAAAGAACAACGTTTACAGTAGACTTTACCTGTAGTAAAAGTAATATATTTTTTTCTTTTAAATTATACTGCTAAAATAAAAATACCATATTTTTGGATCTCTATTTTACAGAAATTTACAGAAAATCGTATTTAAATCAAATCATTAGATTTTTTTATCATGATTATTTTACACCTTTTATTTTTCGCGCATATTGTCATATAAATTACATTAAATAAAATATTGTTAATTAAAATAAAAAATTAAACTTTAAATTCGCGTAAAAAGGTAAAATAAATATTGAAGACTCATAAAAAGAAAACGAACACGTGTAGAACGAAAAGCGCATTTGGCTAAGTGCCCATCTCATTCAACGCATCACCCCTTTTCCGAGTAGGATCGTTCCGCGAGAGGTAGACATGGTTTACGAAAACGGACAGTAACTTCTCTCTTTCTTAAAATAAATAAATAAATAAATGATAAGTAAATAATTTGTGATATGATGTAACCTCATTAAGGAAAACAATATATATATATATATATATATATATATATATAGTTATTAAAAATAAGCCTCATATTCACATGCTACAGCCAGACGTATTTTCAAGCATTTCATTTTACAGGGAGATCTGAAGCGTTTTCATTTTTCTCAAATTTTTTACTAGTTCACCTTCCGCTTTCGAGGCAAAACTTACACTGAAATAAGAGGTGTAACATGTTCTTTACGCTTTTTCAGATATTTCACAAGATGTCTGAAACTGAAAGTGTGAGATAATTTATGGAAATGTTGCGTATCATGTCATATTATTCTTCCGACTAATAAGTTCAAAAGTTGCTCGGGGTTAGCCACATTACTTTTAGCTTCACCACATCTTAAAGAGGAGGGGAGGGGGACGAGTAAAAAGAATTTTTTTTAAATATCTACATCAAGTTATTCTTATATTTAAAATTTTCATGGACATTATATGCATTATGTTTATAAAAAGAAACTGTTACATAAGGTACATTTAAAATGGAACTGAATGAAAACTTAGTAAGTTAAATAGCATTGAACTAAAAATGTTTTGAATAAATCCGTAGTGAAACTGTTGATAATGGTCAGTTAAAATTGCCAGATTTTTATTAATGGACTTTTAAGTTTTATCTACCTTATTAGCCATTGTAGAAAAGTGAGTGTAAAACTATTCAAGCCTTCAATAATTATTTCATAAAAATTTTAAGATTTTCTTCTTTTCTTTCTCTTCTTCTTTTTTTTTTTTTTTTTTTTTTTTTTAAAGGACAGGATTATTGTTTTCAGTCAACGTAGTTATCATTTGCGGTGTTTCACTTTCAAAATGTCAGGTATTTCGCTATGCAAGGATACACTGTTTAATCGATTTCTACAAAAATCGCTACACTTAATAATCGGGAAAAATCTATTGAACGCCATATTTTTTAGTTCAGTCGGATAACTGGTTTAAAAAAAATATTAAATAAAAACCGCATTTTATCTTTAATTATATTTTAAAAAGGAAAAGTAGTTGAATGGGAGGGGGGGGGGATACCAGCTTATTTTTCCCCATAAAAGTAAATTTAATTTACATGTGAATAAGAAAATATATTTACTCTTATGTCGAAAAAAAAAACAACTTTTAAAATTTTTCTTTTACTTACATTGAGGGATAAGACAATTGTTATTACACTTTCTGTATATTTGGTAGTATTTATTATATGTTAACCAGTTAAAAAATATTTTTCCTTTTTTTCTCTCGCACATGAAGGTTAAAAAACAAATACTTAGATTAAAATTGAGAAAAAATATCTTATCAAAGAAACGGAACAGTTTTAGTAAAGGATTTCCTTCGTGAAATTTGGAATTTGTCACTGAAGTAGCTCGGAAGATTCTCGCCAAGGTCATTTGCGCCATTAAAAGGCCACCAACCAACCTCGCCAAGGTCGTTACTTACGCAACTGGGATAGTCATTTTAATTTATCGTCAAAATGTTAATAAAAATTTAAGTTGCTAAGGGGGTCCTATTCTAAATTGTAACAAAGAAATTTTAAGAAATGTACCAACTGTTGCGAAGGGAAGCAACAAAGTTATCACATGCCTTCATATGGAAAAATAAGCTAAAAAAGATATGTCGCACTAAATTAAATTCTGTTTTGTGCAGAATTTTATCTCTATTACCAAGTAAACAAAAATAAGTTCTCTTTCTATCTCTTTATATATTATAAATCTATACATTGTACACCCCGCTTACAAATGATATCGTTTTTTAGACACATATCCCAGCTTTAAATTCTATTTCTTTTCTTTTCTTTTTTTAGGTTAATCTATATTTATGGCGCTTGAATTTCTCATAACTGTTGTGATAGTATTAAAGATGCTGGATACACAGATGTTGTGTCTGCCGTAAGTGCAAGGGTTCCTATTTTTATTATTTATAAAATACAGTAAATATATTCCTGTGACGTTGTAGTTCATATAAAGGTACTTAAATATCTTATGATTTCAAAAAAGTATTTTTTTTTTCCTATATTAATTATTTAAAATACTGTGTATAAGGTAATTCGGGGAAAACGCAAGTTTGTTCCTACTACTTTCATGTGTCAACAGATGGTAATACTGGCCAGCATGTGTGAGAAGCCTTGTCCCAGTGAGCGCGTGAATTGTGAATTTGTATCAATCTATCGTATTTAATCGCCGTTATTTTAATTCTCGTGAGCATTTACCTTGTGAGTAAAGCTCTTTACAAATATTAGGTTGCTCATATTTAAAG
The DNA here is from genome assembly GCA_963930645.1 of Salticus scenicus. Lineage (NCBI taxonomy): Eukaryota > Metazoa > Arthropoda > Arachnida > Araneae > Salticidae > Salticus > Salticus scenicus. The sequence continues at coordinate 73,824 of CAWVNO010000717.1, read as the reverse complement.
TTCATAAATAGATGTTTTATTTTAAGTAAGATATTAACAATATAAGTGAGTTTTTTATTCTATTACACAAGGTAAGCAGAAGCTGTCTTAACCTTGCAGCTAGAACGCGGGGAATTTTCACCCCGTACATGGTGGAAGATGCAACATAGTTACGAAACATTTATATATATATATATATATATATTTATTTATTTATTTATATTGTATATTATAGTGTAAAATATAGATGTGATTAATAACTATAATATTATAATTTTTGTAATACTTTAACAAACTTTCAAGTCTTCAGTAAGGATCTATCTCGAATACAGCTCGGAGCAAGGCAGGCAATGGAGTTTCTGGGATTTATCCTTATAACCCACAAGTAATCCCAGATCATGCGTGTGCTATTTCCATATTTGCCAACATGCTGATTATTATTCTGTAGTGTCGCCAGTCCCGGCCTTTTTTTCTCACCAGTAAATTTTTAGAGTAATAGTCTGCAAATGTAATTGCGATTAAATAAGAAAGAAAATACTACAAAATTATACTGGTGTAAAAAAAAAAAAAAAAAAAAAAAAAAAAAAGGCGGGATTAACAATACTACGAGATATTAATTAGGATGTTGGCAATGGCAAGTATATCTCTTTTGGTTCCAGCAATGATGCAGTTGTTGTTTTCACAAACGTCGCATGTGAGAATTGACCTATACCAACAGTTGTTTCCACTAGCAGACCAAAAGGTAATCGACTGTCACAAGCAGTTGCCTTCACCAGCAGAGCAAGAGTCAGTCGACTGTTACCAGCATTTGCCTTCACCAGAACAGAAAAGCCATTGCTTCCACTAGCCTTACGCATCGAATGCAAGAAATGGTAGCAGGAAGATTGCAATGGTAATTATTTGCACTAAATTCAATGTTGTGCAGTCTAACATTCAAACTTGTGCCCTTATTAGTTTTACCAAAGTAAATTTGAAATAAAGAAATAAAATAAATCTGTTTAAAAATTTATTTCTTTATAGTTAATCTTAATTCACAGGTAATTATCCAATGTTTGTCTTATTTATTGTGGAGTTGCATCTTGCCTGATAATTGGTGGCATGTTTCCCTTATATATGGGGTAAGATGCCACAATTACACAATTTTAACATTAAATTTGTCAATTATGTGCAGATTGGAAAAGGAATTAATTAAACATTGAAGAACATGGTGGATTTTTTCATTATCATATCATTTGAATTTTTGGCTATATTAACACTTTCGTGACCGCTGACGTCATTTCACGCCATTTGAAAATCTGTAACTCCGCCAGTGGGCGTTTCTTTGAAAATTTGTTTGCTTTTTATTTCTTAAGAATTTACCCAATTTTCATATTTCTACAATCCATATACTATGGATACAAGTATTTGGATTGAAAGGGTTGTAATTATAATGTATATTCATTTGTAATATAAATGTAAGTACAGTTAACTTTTATTCTGAAATACTGTAACTTGGGCGAAAAACGTCCTGAGACGGGCCTTATTGTCAAAAAGACAAAAATATGGTGTCGCGAAAGAGAAAAGCAAAACATCCTTACACTCGAATATAGCAACTTCCCCCAATTCTCCTTATCGAATTTTATTTATTTTTTAGCATGCTATTTAGAAGAAGCATACTCTTTGAAATTCGCATTAGTATAGTCATTTCCCTTTAAAGAATAACGATCGTTTCTATTCATTATTTGTTTAAAATGTCATAAGATATTGTTTTTAATTTGATATTAAAAAAATTTCCTGCAAAAGTAATTTTTCATTTTTTTTCTTTTTTAATAGTTATAATGGAAATTGCTCCTGATAAAAGAAACAGGTTATCTAACGAAAAAAGAAAATGGATTATAAGTTCCTCATCATTACAGACTTTTATCGCAATTTTTATTTCAATAATCATGTTTGAAAAAATAATTATGTTTATTGTTATATTTGCAAAAAAACTAAATAAATAAATAACTTTAATTTATAATAGTGTTTTATTTTTTGTCATTTTTAATTATAATTTTTCTTTCCAGCAGAGTTTTCTTTCCCAATGAGCTTTTCGCACTTATTTCTCAGGTAATGTATCCGGATTATCGGAATACTTCTTCCTGGGGTACCAATACAGATTTATTTATTTTTTCCATTTTGTAGAAGAAATGGTTTTAAATATTGTTTTTGTAAACAAATAATTTTTGTAATGACAGATCGAAACTATTTAAATTCTAAACTAAGCAATTAATCTTTATTTAATGATTTCTTCAACAAAAAGATTTACTAGAGAAATAATTTTGTTTGTAAATTACAACTCAAATCTTAAAAATATTTTTAGAGATCTGAATTTATTAAATTTAATTAGTGAAAAAGACCGAAATAGTACTCTATTTTCATCTGCATTGAATCCTACACTTAATATTTAATAGGAAAAGCTCTAGACTTCATTATTTGCAGTTTAATACGTACTCGCATTTTTTTCTCCACTTGCTATATTTATATAAAAGAAACTTTTAAACCAAAAACTGCAATAATGGAGAAAAATATTATATATATATTTAGGTATAAAACATTTACGTTCACCAGTGCTTCTACAGTTACATATTACGAAATTTGATCTGAAATAATTTTTTTTTACTTTCAAAAAAACAACTTTTCGAAAAACAATTGTCGTATTAAAAGCGGAATATTTGGAAAATTCTTAGTGTCACAGTTCCCAATTAAAAATTGCATCAAACTTGGTTTAAATAACGCGTTGTAAGCTTTTAATACATTCAGTTATAAAAACATTCAGTTATTTAGTTCAGTGATATTTTAATGTATTTGTTTATACTGGAAAATGCCATCACTTGAGAAATTTTACATGAAAATTACAAAAATAAATGTCGGATTAAAACGTTTGGAATCTAATTTAAAATAAAATATCAATCTTTATAAACATTTCGAAATTTTCAAAAATTTAAAAATTGTTAAGTACTTATCTATGATAAAATTAAGTAACATTTACTTGATGCCCATATATTCAAGTATAAGCTGAAAAGAAAAGAAAAAGTTACTGGCTTTGTTTCCTGCTGCTAAAATTTTACTTCTATAGAAATTGAAAGCCGATATAATCGACATCACTTTGATTTAGCGACTGCCAATAATATGAATTGATAATATTTGCCTTTATTCTGTTTCACTTAATGAGGAGGGGGGGGGGATAGTTTTTCTGATTTACATTACATTAAAATGGCCACAGTAGTAAATAGAAACAGGAAGAAACTTTCGCCAATTTTACGAATTTACAGAGCAAGTTTAGCCCATAGAGATGAATGGAGAAAGGGGTTAAGAAGTATGTAAAATTTCAATGCAAAAAAAAAATCTTGGATAAATTATTTTTAAATGTTCCATTTTAAATTGTTACTTTTGGTCAATAAATTAAAATACGCTTTATGGATCTTCTATATTTCTATTAATATGTCATACAGAAATACACACTTAATAAACTACTAATTTTATATACTTAGTGTTTCTTTAGAGTCTTCTTATGGAGATACACTAGTAATTTCTATTATTTAGCCAAAATAAAATTCTACAAATATATTGTAATTTTCCGTGTATAATCCGCTGGTCAGATAAGTCAATTTTGCACCGGGAACTTTAATTGACAAATAAAGTTATATTTGTAGGACATGTTCTCTTTTCGAAGTCTTACAGAATAAAGATTTTTCTGTTAATGAAAATTACTGGTGACAAAATGCCTTATCTTACATGCAGATAATACACCGAAAATTACGGTACTTAAGAATTCGAATCTATTTAGTACTTAACATATTTTTTAAATATTTCTTTTTCTATTTTTTTTTTCATTCAGAAAGTTTACATCTTTATATTTACATAATACATTTTAAACGATTAAAGTTTTCATTACATTCTTAACAGCTTTAAGTTTTACTTTAGCAAACAATGAAACGTTTATATATATATATATATATATGCATTATTAAAATATTCAAAATGTGTAATAAATTTTAAAAAAGTATATTTACAAAGTTGATGAATTTTTTGAATGAAAAAATTAAATGAAGTTATTGATAACACAGGTCTAGAAAAATAAAATTCGTAAAAATAAGTTTATCTGATGTTTTCTGGTGTGCTGCAACCAAAAATGAAGCCAATTCTTCTCTATCAAGTATAGTTTTTGTCATATAGCATGTTTTCCGACGCAATTATTTCATTTTTGTTTGTTTCTAGCATATTTCCGTGATTAATTATAATTAATTATGAAAACGTACTATAAAAATTGCCATATACAGAACTTGTGTCGGTAAACACCCTGTATTAACAAAATATATATACATGATAGAGAAAGAAGCTGGCTTCAGTTTCAGTTTCAGCAAACAAACAAACAAACAAAAAAACATAAAGATCAGCCAGAATTATCAAATGAAAATTTTAGATGTAGATCTATTCACTATTTTATTCCCCCATAAAAAAGGGATTTTTTTTTTTTTTTTTTAACTTGTGGACCAAATATTATCGAGACGATATTAAACAAACATGGCATATTTTGGAAAAAATTTCTGATCATTTTATGTAAGAAAAAAATGCATTTACAGGTGCGTTAAAGAGCATCTTTAAAATACATTCAGAGTATACTTACAAATTTAACGAAGGGTATTGCAGGATAAGCATATGAAAACTGCACCAGCGTCGAATAAAGAGTTCTTACCTGCTATTTATTGTTCTTTATCTGAAACATCTTTTGCACACAATTTTAGACTTCTACCCTCAACGATTAGGGAGTAATAGGGGCGGCAACCTAAAACGTTAAATTTAATTTTTAAAAAAATCTATTCAAGATATCTTAACGAGGTTGAAACTATTTATAAATGTTTATGAAGTACATAATATATATATATATATTTTTTTTTCAGAATTTTCACTCGATTTTAAACGGTAGAAAATGATAAGTATATTTTTGATGGGCGATTTTTTATACTTTCCACCAAAGTGACACCTACCAATTAAATACAGTTTATTTTTTTATTAGTTAGCTATTATATATAAAAATTATAGAAGGGTCAAATTGGTAGAACGTAGTGAAAAAAATAATAATCACTTAATAATAATACCAGTGATATTATATTTATTTTTAAAAACTACTTAATATCAATAAATAAACAATGAAAGCAAATATAAAAATGCTCTATTAACATTTGTTATTAAAACGTAACAATTAGCAATAATAATAAACAAAAAATTATATTTATTTATTATCAGGTATCTTACATCTCGCCCTTTTTTCAAGACACTTTTAAGGATGAGAAATTTCCGTAATTTTTGCTACCTTTATTTTTACATAATAGTCTCTATCCTGTTTAATCACGTCACAACACTTCAAAAATACTGATATAAAAATTCCTGTATGAAAATAGCATAGATGTCAAAATTTTATTTATTTTGGAGTACTTTTTAGCCCCGCCTTTTTTCCATACCACTTATTTTTTAAGGATAAAATTGCCTGATTTTATGGAAGTTATATATTTCATGAAATTTTTCTATAAATAAAGGCGGGGCTAAAAGTACTCCGGAATAAATCAAATTATTGGCATCTATGAAAATAGCAGTAGCAAAAAAAAAATATATATATATATATATATATATATATATAATATAATTTACAAACATTCATAAACAGTTTCAACCTCGATAAGATATTCTATTTCGAACCACTTTATTTTTAGAAAAATTTTCTCCAATATATATCTTCCATTTTATCCTTAAAAAAATAACTGGTATTGAAAAAAGGCGGCGCTAAATATACCCCGAAATAAATAAAAATGTTGGCATCTATGCTATTTTCATACAGAAATTTTTATATCAGTATTTTCATCAAGGAACGCGGTAGCGTTCCGCCCCGCCAAGCTAAAACAAACAACCGCCAAACTAAAACAAACATTAAGAGAAATACAAATGAAATTTACAAAGTAGGAAAGTCAATGTTGAACGCTACAAGTGTATATTATGTCGACATAGCATCTCGGACTTTTCGACTACCTGTATCTCAGCTCCCTGATCCCTAAGACCTATGATTTTATGCACAGACCTTAAGCATACCCTTAAGACAAAACATACAAATTTGCATGTCGCTCCGAATTAAGGGGCCTGAGTTATATAACTTTGAAAACCCGAAATTTCCCTGTTACTTTCTGCTTCTTGTAATTGTTAAGACAAAAACTTTTGACGGCGATTGAGCCTAGAGTTCTGCAGCTAATGAGCTGAAAATTTGCATGGACATTCCTTCTGACCTGTACCAGTGCCTTTTGCAATCAAAAATTTTTTTGGTTGGGTTACTGCTGCCTGCGGCAGCGTTACCAGTACACATTTTGCAATCGCTTTTTAACTAACTTCCCGACTAGCTAGAGATTTGAAACTTTCAGGATAGCTCATAACACAGTGACAATACATTTTTTAACACTTTTAGAGCGTGTTCAGTAGAGCGCCCGCGATGGATCAATGCGACCGGGCGGTGACGTCACTGATCCTGGACCGGTCTTGGATCGGGCCAGGAATCTACTGAACGCTTTGGAACAATTTTGACGTGATAGGAGCAGCGCCATCTATCTAATTTGACCTGTATTAGCAGATTATTTATTGTATTTCTGTTGTTTATTTTGTCTGAACTTTTAATACGTAATTCCATAAAATGCTAAACTATATTACGTTTTTTCTTAAAAAAAAAAAAAAAAAAAGAAAGAAAGAAAGATCTTTTATGTAATAACAGTTTTACTTCTTTCTTATTAATGTAGAATTCTGTACTATGCTAACAAAAAATAAGAAGCTATTAATTGATTGTACTGACAAATTACTAATATACATTACTTTGGTTATGTTTTTTCTAAATTCACGTATAAATTTTAATCATGAAAATGTTAAGAATGTTACGTTACATTTATTTTTAAAGGAGCAGAGTAGATTTATCTTAAAGGAGCACTTAAAACACCTTTCTTTCTCTTCGAATTTTATTATGAACAGAAATGTACAACAAAAACGTTTTTAAAAAAAATAAGTTATATAAAATATGAAATATGCTGTTCAGTTAATATAATGGATTTATATAAAAAATAATCTTATTTTCTTCTTCGATTTATTAATCATTATAAAGAGCTTTTTCTCTTATTACCGACTGAATATTAAAATAAACTAGCAATGTAAACAACACTGCATAATTTTATAGCTACTTTTTTTACAGTCTGTTTTGTTTATTAAATTTAATAATTGACATCTTAAACTTATTTTTACCTAAATTAAAAATATGTGGAAGGATTTTAATTTATTTACTTATAGTTAACTTATTGTTTAAAAGGTAAAAAATACAATCGTTTACAAACTTTTCTAATTGTAAAAAAAAACAATCGCATGAATGAAAAGCTTTGTCTGAAAAAAAAAGAAATATAATTTTTCCCAGCTTATTTTTATATATTAAATTAACAAAATATGATAGCGTCCGAATTAAAAAAAATAATATTTTTTTGTTTCAATTAAAATTGTGTAAATTTTTGTTTTAATTTTATGTTTGAATGTTACGTTCATCAATAAAAAAAATTACGTATCGAAAATCGTTATTACTTAAAAAATCTTTTTTACACAATAAATAAATAAACATAATATAGTTTAGCATTTTATGGAATTACTTACCTTATTTTCTACAGCACAAACAATGCATATAAATAGGTACATCTGTATTAATCCTCAGCTAATCAAACAAATAAACAATCTTTGTCAAAAACAGATGTTCATTGTTCAGGTTTTCACTGCGTAATGTCAATCAGAGCCTGATTTTCAACCTATTGCGCATTTGATCCATCACGTGACCCAATGGATCAAGAAATTTTTCTGGGCTTTCTGATCCACGACCGGTCGAGATCGGTCCATTCTACTGAACGATGTGACTCTGGATCGGTCGACACCACTGAACGCTTTGGCTCGGAATCTTTCGACCGGTCGCGGATCGGGCACTCTACTGAACACGCCCTTAGTCAACTGTCTCAGGTACCTACTGCCTTCGGCAGCGTTTATATGATTCGACAGAAAATTTATTTAACTGATTTCCCGACTAGCTAGACATTTGAAATTTTCAGACTAGTTCAGAACGCGGAGAAAATGCATTTTTTTTATTACTTTTAGCCAATTGCTTCGGGTTCCTGCTGCCATCGGCAGCGTTGCAAGCTCAAAGCTTGCAATCGATTTTTAACTAACTTCCCGACTAGCTAGGCATTTGAAACTTACAGGATAGATCAGAACACGGTGACAATACATTTTTTAACACATTTAATCAACTGTTTCAGGTCCCTATTGTCTTCGGCAGCGTTTATATGATTCGACAGAAAATTTATTTAACTAACTTCCCGACTAGCTAGACATTTGAAACTTTCAGAATAGTTCAGAACACGGTAAAAATGCATTTTTTAAGTACTTTTAGCCAACTGTTTCGGGTTCCTGCTGCCTTCGGCACGTTACCAGTACAAAGCTTGCAATCGGTTTTTCACTAACTTCCCGACTAGCTAGGCATTTGAAACTTTCAGGATAGCTCAGAACACGGTGACAATACATTTTTTAACACTTTTAGTCAACTGTTTCAGGTCCCTACTGCCTTCGGCAGCGTTTATATGATTCGACAGAAAATATATTTAACTAATTTCCCGACTAGCTAGACATTTGAAACTTTCAGAATAGTTCAGGACACGGTGAAAATGCATTTTTATAATACTTTTAGCCAACTGTTTCGGGTTACTGCTGCCTTCGGCAGCTTTGCCCGTACGCATTTTACAATCGCATTTTACAATCCTGATTCCATCGGCAGCGTTACCAGCACAAAGCTCGCAATCGATTTTTAACTAATTTCCCGACTAGCTAGACATTTGAAACTTTCAGGATAGCTCAGAACACGGTAACAATACATTTTTACCAATTTGAAAATCATTTGAGGGCAAATGTTCTCGAATTTATAAATTTGTCCTCAAATGTCCGCAAATTAAAGCATAATTTAACTCTGTCCTCAAATGTCCTTTCAATTTGAGCACGCTGCGATGATTTGTCCTCAAATTGGGTTAAAAAATTTGGTCACCTTAGTGAAACCCAGTATCAACTTGAGTTTCATCAGAAAACGCAGCTTAAATAACAGCTGACAACATATAAATCACAGCACAAACGATACCATAGTCATAAATAAACTACAATTCAATGGTAGAGTCTTAGTCAAGCAAAACTTTCTATTTCGTAAAGTCTTAGCGAGAAACTCACCTCAGTGGTCGGAACGGGGCTCCTTTTATAGCCCGCCATTAATCTTGAATTTTACAGTAACTTCCGTAAAGTCCGGTTTCCATTGCTGTTGGAACTTCGAGGTTAAAAAAACCATTAATCGCGCTTCCGACACAAAGAGCCAAATGTCTTGTCATCAGTTATAACCCTTTTTTATCAGATTGCGAAGTTACTTCAAAGGAAAGCATGCAAAATTGACAAAGATATTTGCCTCTGGCCCCTCAATTATCTCAGCTCGGGGTTAGAGCCAGGGACTTCCAACCGGTCGAACCAAAACGTCAAAGCATTCCAACAGCTTGACCACATCAAAGTATTCTGAATACTGCCGCTTGTAACGACTTCCAACCAACCTCAGTGGAAACTACACTTAATAATCGAGTTACAGCTTGGACAATGGGTCTATCGATAAAGGTTTTTTTTTCACCAAGATCGTCAAAATAGTTGTCAAGGTGCGATAAAGTCACCAAATTCATCGCCAAGACTATTACGTGCCCTGGTAAAGTGTGTTTTTAACGGAGAAGGATCTTTTTTAACGCGGAAACAAGCTAGAAATACGAAAAATTGACATTTTATAATGTGACTAAACCTCTTAGAAAGAAATCACATAAAAAGAACTAATACTATGTAGAAATCTGTAACACTATATTTACATCTATGCATAACACGCACGATTTTTATCGATCTATTACACAAATATATTCATTATGCATACGTATTAAATTATAAAAGCACATATATAACCTGCAAAAAGAAGTGATATCTCATAAAAAACAATGCTATTGTAAAAGTCACCCCGCCCAGCAAAAACTCTTACCTTTCTTATGCATACGTATTATATTTATAAAAGCACATACATAACCTGCAAAAAGAAGTGATATCTCATAAAAAACAATACTATTGTAAAAGTCACCCCGCCCAGCAAAAACTCTTACCTTTCTTAAGCAGCCAAAAAAAGGATTGATATCAAATTTCGCCGCCGCTATTGAATCCCAGGTACACAATGCCCAGCTTAATGAAGATCTGCCAATAACACTGCATGTATCTTTCTAATAAATCCTAATCTCTTTCAACATTCTTTGTTATCTGTGTTAGTTCTTTCGCTGCATTATAAAGTTATAATTTAAAGTATTTTTACGGCGGGGTGTGTCCCCTATGTAGAAGTTTTAATTAATAAAAAATTTAGTTAGTAAAGATTAAAATATTATTACGCACCCCGCTGTAAAAATAATTTAAATTATAACTTTATAATGCAGCGAAAGAACTAATACAGATAACAAAGAATGTTGAAAGAGATTAGGATTTATTAGAAAGATACATGCAGTGTTATTGGCAGATCTTCATTAAGCTGGGCATTGTGTACCTGGGATTCAATAGCGGCGGCGAAATTTGATATCAATCCTTTTTTTGGCTGCTTAAGAAAGGTAAGAGTTTTTGCTGGGCGGGGTGACTTTTACAATAGTATTGTTTTTTATGAGATAGTAATATGTCGTGATTAAACAGGATAGAGACTAGTGTATAAAAATAAAGGTGGCAAAAATTAGAAAAAGTGCTGGTGTCAGTCTTTTATTTTGAGAATGTAACACTTGCACACAAGTATTATTGTTAAGTGATTATTATTTTTTTTCACTACGTTCTACCAATTTGACCCTTCTGTAATTCTTATATATAATAGCTAACTAATAAACAAATAAACTGTACTTTTTTGGTAGGTGTCACTTTGGTGGAAAGTATAAAAAATCAAACATCAAAAATATACTTATCATTTTCTACCATTTAAAATCGAGTGAAAATTCTGAAAAATATATATATTATGTACTTTATAAACATTTATAAAAAGTTTCAACCTCGTTAAGATATCTTGAATAGTTTTTTTAAAAATTAAATTTAACGTTTTAGGTTGCCACCCTCATTACTCCCTAATCGTTGAGGGTAGAAGTCTAAAATTGTGTGCAAAAGATGTTTCAGATAAAGAACAATAAACAGCAGGCAAGAACTCTTCATTCGACGCTGGTGCAGTTTTCATATGCTTATCCTGCAATACCCTTTCATATAGCTGAATATTAATATACTTTTGACAAAAAATATACAGGATGGCTGGCCTTCCCTTCCCATCAGTAGCTGGAAAGTTCTGCTCTTTAAGTTTGAAGGTGGGAGGTGCTGGGCTCGTTCCCAGATAAAAATACCTAATATTTGAAAGACCCCACTAGTGTCCTAGAAGCTCTGCTCTCAAAGTTTAAAGGCATAATGTGACGGGCGCGATCCCAGGTCGCGCTTTTCGGTTTATTCATTCGGAATTTCCCATGGTTTTCTTCAAAACTCACATGAATGCTGGATAGGACACCTTTAGAAATATCGGCATCGACTCCCACGTCCCCCACTGCAGAGGAACTTTTGAAATCTATAAAAGAATCCCTTTCGAACAATATAAAAAACCTTGTAGAAGGGAAGACAGATCTTGAGAATTATAAAACAGAATCTCTCAAACATGTCAAAGTAACACCAGTCAACAACCACCTTTCCTTGTTGGACAAAATTATCAGATCTCTTACAGCCTCATTAGAACTTTTGGCAGATCCACCATCAATCCCTTTATCTAACAAACAAGATCCCTTCATAATTTCTACACAACAACAGCTAATCCAAGCAACGGAACAAATCCTGAAATCCTCAATTTCCAACATTATAGAATCAAACGCAACCTCATCACTTGTATTGGAAGGTCAACATCTCCAACCTGCAAGAAAGCAATCATCATCCTACGAAACCAACTTCCCACCACTTCCTGCAAGAGACCAGCGAGAAAACTTAAGAGTAATAGTTCATCCCCTCGATGGTACCAACAAAACAGATATTTCAAAAGCATTACGCAAAACAGCGCAATCCAATGAATTTCACACACAAATAAAAAATATCAAGGAAACGAAGAACAATAACCTAATTTATAACTTTAACAATCAAGCAAACATGGAAAACTACGTCAAGCTTCTCAGAAACTCCGAGATCTACGGCTCAAAAGTAGAACTCATAAATCCAGCCCCCAAAAGGGAAAAACTACTGCTTATGAATGTGCCCACAGACATAAGTGAGGAAGACCTTATGAAAGAACTGTTAACAGAACTTGATATAAACAGCAATGACCTCAACATTCTCACACCAATTAATAGCAGACCAAAAGACATTCAACACTGGCTCCTGGAGGGAGACAAAGCCCTCGTCAATTTTCTCATTGCAAAAAGATCGCTCACCATCCTGTATACCAAAATTGCAGTACGGCAATATATCAACATCGCACGCTGCACACGCTGCCAAGCATTCAATCATACAAAGTCAAACTGCTCATCACACGTTGAGGCATGCGCAAAGTGTGCAGGACCTCATCACACAGACAATTGCACATCAGATCGCAGTGCCTGTATAAACTGCAGAAGGCACAGCATTAACGAAGATAGACATTACGCATTCGCTGCTACCTGCCCCATCTACAAGAAAAAGAAAGACCAACTCTTAAGTTCCTATTACAACAACACAAGAGGATCATCATCACCACTTGCCCAATCTATTCACCCGCCACCAACATCAAGCTACATCTCTCGCCCGCAAGTATCAGTCACGACATCTACACACTCTCATCAGCCCAAAACATCCGTCAGCAGGACAGCCAACACAGATTTCAGCAACAATCTAACTCCACCACCTTCGCTACCACCATACTTTTATCAGCATTTCCCACTCCCATTCAACCAACAATTTCAGGACTATTTCATGAACTCGAACTATCATGGCAGGGACTATACATATTGATTCACAACCAACTCAATCACAAAAGGTAAGTCAGCAGCTTTCAAATGATGCTAATGATAACAATAATACAAATTCCATTAACTTCCTGCAAATTAATTTAAATAAGAGTGAGGCTGCCATAGAAAATCTGATAAAATATGTAGACACAAATAAAATCGACATTATCTTAATGCAAGACCCTAATATAAAATATCAAAAAATTACCCATCTCCCACAAGGCTGGGCCTCCTTCCTCTCTAAAAATCTTAATGCTGCAATAGTTGTAGTAAATCCGCTATTTTACAGTATATTAATAGAGAAATTCCAAAACTCAGTGTTCATCAATTTAACAACAAATCAAGGAAATTTAACTTTAGGTTCACAATACTCCCCACCGAGATCTCACGAGGAGCTGGAAAATGATCTTCAAGAATGGACAGCTAAATTCAACACTCTGGATAAATTTTTAATTGGGGGGGACTTCAATGCTCACTTAAGATCTATGCATTACACTAGAAATGACGCCAGGGGCCTTGTTATTCAAAATCTCCTAGCAACATGCAATTTAACAATCATCAATGATCCATCAAACGAATACACATTTAACATACACAATTCTTACGGTAATCCTGACTTGACACTTTGTGGCCCAGGGATCCTCCCTTTCGTCGACACATGGCTTGCAGATCATGATAATGATTCACAAAGCGACCATGTTTACATTAGATTCAAATTAAACTTAAAACCAGAGAAAAAATATGACTTCAGATACAACACCAAATACACGAATTTCAAAAACTTTAATAACAACTTTAAAACACATCAAGTAACACTACTGGATTCCCTTAGGCGCGCACATGATTATGAGAAATTAAACGAATGGACTAATGAATTAATACACATAATAACCTCAACAATGAATGCCACATTGCGAAAAAGAAAATTAGAATACAAAGTTAATGTTACCTGGTTCACATCATCCCTGAAAATTCAGAGAAACAAAGTTAACGCCCTATACAAAAGATCAAAGAAAAACCCTGATAACGAGCAATACAAGTTAATTTACAAAAGAGAAAGAGCGAGGTACAGGAAGAACTTGTTAAAGGCGAAAAAGGATTCCTGGGTTACATTCTGTCAAAAACATAAAGAAACATTTGGGAAAATATTTAAAATTATCAGGGGAAAAAATCTCAAACATACTGATTTAGTATACACACAACTCTCAACATCCAATATTGCAGATACTTACATAGAAGTTATTAACACACTCATAGAATCTCACTACCCGTCATTACAAAGAACACTTCACAGCACACAAATTTTAACTAATGACTTTAATAACGATGAAAAAATTCACCTAAAAGAATTACACTACTGCACTAATTCACTACCACCAAACAAGGCCCCTGGGGTTGATTTAATAGATTCAAAATTACTAAAAAATCTTGTCAAAAATTACCCGTCTCTCTTTATAACTTTCTTCAATAAATGTTTCTCACTAGGGTCCTTTCCAACGATCCTGAAGAGAGGTCTAGTCATCTTCTTTTCAAAGAAAAACAAAGATCACACAAATCCTAACTCCTATTGGCCTATCACACTTTTGCCCACATTAGGCAAACTAATAGAAAAAATCATAAAAAATAGAATTATGACAGCTCTGGAGAACTCAAAAATTTTTGACGAATCACAACATGGTTTTCGTGAAGGAAGGGGCACCATCTCAGCGATCAAAAAATTCAAACAACTAAAATCAGAATTTCAGGAGAAATTCAAATATTGTTGTGCAGTCTCTTTCGACATTCAAGGGGCTTTCGACTCCCTGGATTGGGGGCTTCTCACTGAAATCATTGGGGCCTTACCCATTCAAAACTACTTAAAATTAATCCTGTTAGACTTCATCAGAGATAGGGTCTGTGGAGTGAAGATCGCGGGGTCGATCCAATGGCGGGATGTCGGGAGGGGGTGCCCTCAAGGGTCTTGTCTTGGACCGATGATGTGGCTTTTCGTCGCAGACCGGATCCTCAAACAATTCAAACTTCATGATAATAACATAATAGCCTACGCAGATGATTTTATAATTTTGGTTGGAAAAGACACCAGGGCCAAACTAGAAAATAAAAAGAACGATTTAATCAACATCTTTAATAACATTTGCAATAATTTAAAACTTAAACTCTCAACGAACAAAACGACCTCAATAGTTTTTGGCACTGGGGTTTTCGTTTCTAGAACACCAATTTTTAAATTGAACAATAAAAGCATTCCTGTTAAAAATACTCTTCAATACTTAGGCCTAACAATTGACAAATCATTTTCCTGGATCCCTCATCTACAAGCTATAAGAGAAAAAATTTTAAACAGCACTAGTGGCCTATCATATCTAAGAAATAGAGATAGGGGTCTTCAATCAGACATCTTAAAAATCTGGTATCTAACAGTTTTTCAAAAACAGATTGAGTATGGCTTCGAGATTTGGTGGGAGGACCTAAATTGCCACGGGGTACGAAACCTCAAGTCTGCACAACGTCTCGCTCTCTTGAGCGTTATCAAACCCTTCAAAAGCATTTCAAGTGACGCCCTTTGTGTCCTGGCTGGTGTCCCTCCGATCACGATCTACATAGCAAACAAATTCAGACAATATAACATTCTCCATGGAACCTCATCTATACAAATACAAAATACAAATATTTCAAAAGAAAATTTAATGCTTCCCATCCCTACCTTCACTTTTCCGAACTACTATGAACATAACAAAATTAAAATAATAGAGAACCCACCATCTTCAGAGCTACAAATTTATTCAGACGGATCAAAAATGCCTGGCGGGACCTCATGCGCTTTTGTAGTCTACTACAAAAACAATATTATTCACACATATCAAATTAAACTTCACCACCTAAATTCAATTTTTCAGGCTGAACTCTTGGCAGTAATACAGGCAATTAAATGGCTCATAAATTCATCCTACAAAAATTTAAACCCAATAATATTCACAGATAATCAATCAACAATTAAAATCCTAAATCAACCATATCCAAAATACGAACTTATTAGAGAACTATATGAAAGCATAGATCGATACAAAGAGCAAATAATCCTAACTTGGACAAAGGCGCATGTGGGAACGGCAGGCAACGAAATGGCAGATTCACTTGCAAAACAGGTTATTTCACAAAACATCTTCGATGAACAGATCTCTCTTCCTCTTCCAGCTTCACTAGTAAAATCATCCATTAATAATAAAATTATCACAGATTGGCAAAGAGAATGGGGGCACAGCGATAAGGGTAGGGATACGTTTTCAGTCCTTAATAACGTAAGCAAAAGTTTTATCAGTCCAAATAAAATAGTTACATATTTTATCTCAGGCCATGGCAGCTTCCCTACATTTCTACACAAAATTAAAGTATTAACATCAGATAAATGCAAATGTAACAACAGTAAAATAGGATCCCCTTTTCATTATCTCTTTGAAAAATGCAATTTAATCCCAATTAATTTCAGATTCAACAGAAACCACACAATTCGTAAAAACATGCAAACAGTTCTTTTAAACACAAACAACTACAATAAATTAAAAGATATCTACAACATTCTAATTCAAAACTTTTCCACCATCAAATATAAGATTTAGCATCGTTCACTGGCAGCTGGCTTGCCTTTTTTTTTTTTTTTTTTTTTTTTTTTTACTTTTTAGTGTTTTGGTTTTAATATGTTTTTGATCCAAAATTTGTAAAAAATTTGATTTCTAAATAAATTAGGGAACTCTTCCACTTTGATCCCCGGGCCTGTCGCCCGGGATGCGGAATCGCTAGATAGTGGCAGTCAGGTTCGCCTGCCTGCCTAAGATGCATTTTTCCCCTGCGGGTAGATGTGTCTTTGCCGTGGTCACTATTGAACTCAGTGGCGACGGTAAAGACATGTCTATGGCACTAAATCGTGAGATGTGCCGCTCCATGGTGGAAGTTTTCCTTTTCCTTTCCTTTAGAAATATCTCCGTACAAGGTATTTCACATATACCTAGAATCCTAGTGTAGCTAATCGGATTTAATTACCACAACCACGATGACTTAATATTATATTTAGAAGGCCTATTCAAGATGCTCTTAATTGACACGTATTTAAATTAAATCCCGAATAAACTCCCAACTCTAAGTTTCTCTTCATTAAGTCATATAAGAAACCGTACTTATACAACGTGTTCACTAGATTCTTATATAAAATCATGAACATAAACTTACAGTTGGGTGTTTTTGTACTTGTAAATTTATAATATTGGGATTTATTTTTAAATACATGCCGGTTTGCAGTGTATTGAATACGCTTGTAAATATACTAATATTAATCCAGTGGGGTTGGGGTAGTTCAAGCCGACTGGCTACATTACGGTACTAAGCCTCTGTGAAAATGCCTTGTATGAAGATTTTTCAAAGGTGTCTTATTCCGTATTTGCTGTTGGCAGCAAAATTACTCGAAGGCTAACAATAATTCCTATATGTAAAAAATACATTTAATACTATTTTGTTAAATAAACCCTTGTCGAATCATGTTCTTAGACTGGCTAAGAACATGGCTCGACAAAGATTTATTTAACAAAGCAATATTAAGTGTACCTTTTTCATATAGGAATTATTGCTAGCACTCGAATAATTTTGCTGCCGACTTTACGTGAGTTTTGGAGAAAACCATGGGAAATTCTAAACAGGCCGAAAAGCGTGACCTGGATCGAACCCGGCACCTTCCGCCTTTAAACTTTGAGAGCAGAGTTTCTCGTCCGCTGGTGGGGGCTTTCAAACGTTAGGTATTTTTACTTGGATGAATTTACGGAGATTTCATAATATTACATATGTTAACTTAGAGACTTGGATAGTTTTACATTGTAATTTTACAGAGACTTAGATTTTTTTTTTTTTTTTTTTTTTTTTTTACAAATGTAATTTTACGAAGACTTCAATGATTTTACGAACGTGAATTTACGGAGACTTGGATGTTTTTACATATGTAAATTTACAGAGACTTGGATATTTTTAATAATGTAAATTTACTGAGTCTTTGATGTTTTTACTTATGTAAATTTACAGAGACTTGTGTATTCCGACATACGTAAATTTACAGAGACTATGATTGATTTACAGAATAGTTTCTCTGTATTTTGACAGAATCTCGTTTTTTAATTTTCTGTAAATTTACGTAAGCCTTAATATAATTAATTACCAATAGATTCTCTGTAAATTTACAGAAAAATTTTTAACAGTGTGTCGCTTTCTCAAGAAAACCAAGCTTTTTATTAATGTTTTTATAAATTGTTTTATTCAAATCTCTATTAATGAGAATAAAAGAAACTTTAATTTTTAAATTGAAAAACCTCAATTTCAGCAGATTTCTCCGCCTCCCATCGGAAACGCCCCGCGAACCTTACGAGAAGTCATTAAGATTGATTGATGATATCGTTCATGTCGAAAGAGGAAGGAGGATAATGGTGTCGTTAAAATATACTTTCTGGGTCCACACAGAATTTTTCTTTTTCAGAGTCCATATGCATTAAAGAAAAAAAAAAAAAAGAGAGAGAGAGAGAGAGAGAGAGCACTCTTTGCTTAAAAATCTAATTTTTTTTTTTTTTTTTTTTATATATATATTACAAAAAAAAGAAAATGTTTGTGTCTCCGACTACCTCTTTACGAAATCTGAACGCAAAAAGATGCGAAATAACTCAAGGACTCAGAATTGAGCATTTAAATAAAATTATTTCAATTAATTAAAAGACATTAAATAAAATCCCTGTAATAGTTTTAGAATTATTAAATTTTTAATTAAAAATATAAAAATAAATAAATAAATAATAATAATAAATAAATAAATGAACATATGAGTTTATTAATTAATTTAATTAATTTATTTTGTCCTTGGCATAAATTCATTTACACGTGAAAAATAAAAATACAATAATAATAACAGTAATGATAATACATACAAACATATATATATATATATATATATATATATATATATATATATATGTGTGTGTGTGTACCAGTACGATTTGATTGTGAAATTTTTCTCAATCTGGTGACAGCTTTTCCTAAGCAGAGCAATCGTTAGATTTTTTTTTTTAACTACTAGGGTGCTCTGCCCCTTACTCGCTTCACTTATATACCCCTGCGGCACTCTGCACGTCTATTCGCCGCTTTACCTTTCACTGAATAGGGGTATTACTAGTGCATAACATAAAACAAAAGTAGAAAAATGAAATTCAAGAAATCTTCATATTTATTGTCAAATTGAAATATATAAGTACTATTTAAAACTTTTTCTTTTTTTACGAAATATTATTCTAAAAATCAATAAGTATACATTTATATATAGATATATATGTTTAGAATAGAAAAAAAATAATAATAACCAATATCTACACCTTTAGTATACGACCCCATTGGCAACTTTTAATTTTTTGTTTCTATTTAGGGATGATTTTTTTCGTGTAATTGTTTTTCTTATCTCTCTCTCTCTTTCTCTCTCTCTTACTTAAAAAAAAAAAAAAAAAAAAAAAAAAAATCTAGGATACCTACTTTTTCTAATGCCTATACTTTTTACTAATAATCTTTTAGTTAATTTGGGACGGTATATAATGCTTTCTATATATTTTTAATGTACAGTTAGATAATTTTATCATTTCGAAAACATCTGGTGAAAAAAAAAAATAATAATAATTCATTACCTACTGTATTACATTTATTATATGCACTTTTTTGACACAATATAAGATCAAGAAACGTAAAATTAGCCTAACAAATTAGACACCTAACAATTTTCCAGCGAAAGAAAACTGATACATGTGTAAAGTTATACAAACAGAGTTTACATACCAAGTTAAAAAAAAAAAAAAAAAATGGTGCAGCCGCTTTTAAAAAATACTGATTTCCGAGATCTAAAACTGACCTACCTAATGAGCATGATTTTCAATTTTCCTGTAATAGCCACGTAAAATATGCGAAAGGATATCTAAAATGAGATTTATGTAGCAATTGTCAAGAAAATCGTAAGAACCGTTTTCGAGACATCGACATCCACCAAAGTTTTTCAAACTCAATTATTGACAACAGTTACATACGAAAGGGTATCTAAAAGAGATTTATTATGGCGAGTTTGTACAAAAATTCCTACAGCCGTTTTTAAAGAAATGCACTTGCGAGACCTCAAATTCATTTTCATGAACTAACCAATTATTACATACGAAAGGAAATCTTATATGGTGTTTATACAGCAGCTTTGATGAAAATCGTTAGAGTCGTTTTTGAGATACGGACTTAAGGTCCTACTTCCGGCTTCATATATCTCCCTTCCGGCTTTCCAAATTTTAACCAAAAGTTAAAATTCATCGGCACATCAGACCTAACTCAATTCTGAAGATTCATTGTTCTACCTTTATTGATTTCACAGGTATAACAGTCAGAAGATTCACCCATACATACACACACACACTGACCAATTGCCAAAAACTGCTTTTTTGGACTCAGGAGACCTTAAAACACGTAAATCAAGTGAAAACTCGACATGAAATTTTTGAACCGAATACAATACTTTCATTCCTACGGTAGTCGGATAATGAAAGTAAAAAGTTTATTATTATTATTATTATTACTTTACTTTGGGAAAATCTCCTTCAATTTTCCGTGCCTAAAGCTTGAAGTTTTAATTTTCTCCAATCTACTTCTTAAAATAACAAAGGATAAAACCTACTCGATTTTTACTTCCATTACCCGACTACCGCGGGTAATGGAAGTATTGTATTCGGTCAAAAATTTCGATATCGAGATTTCACCTCAATTACATGTTTTAAGGTCTCCTGTGTCCAAAAAAGTGTTTTTTGTCAATTGGTCAGTGTGCGTGTATATGTGTATACGTGCGTGGGGAATTTTCTGGCTGTTATATCTCGGAAACTAATACAGATAGAACTAAGAAACTTCAGAATTGAGATAGGTCTGGTGTACAGATTAAATTTTCAAATTTTGGTGAAAATGGGAAAACTGGAAGTAGGACATCCGAAACCGGAAGTGCGACCATAAGTCCGTATCTCAAAAACGGCTCTAACGACTTTTTTAAAAATTAATGTATAAGCACTCCCTTTTGAATAATATAAATGGTTAGTTCCGGAAAATTGATAGGCGTCCTGTATAAATAGCTAAATTTCAGGTACTGCAAGTGCGTTCCTTTCAAAACAGCTGTACGGATTTTATTCAAACTTTCAATATTAAACCTTTTTTAAATATCCTTTTGTATGTAATTGTTGTTTTCCACTCAACAAATAGATATGCCAAGTTTTGGTAAAAGTCGGTATCTCAAAAACGGCTCTAACGATTTCCTTAAAAATCGTTACATAAACCCATTTTATATATACTTTCTCATGCTTTACGTTGTTATTACAGGAAAATTAATAGTTACCCTGATCAGACAGATCAGTTTTAGATCTTGGAAATTAGTGTTTCAAGGAAAAGAAAAAAAAAATCGCTACGTAAACTCTGTTTTATATGTCTTTACGTAGGTATTAACTTTCTCTTACCGGAACGTTTTTAGTTGTCTATTTCTTTAGGTCAATTCTATGTCTTCTGATCACATTATTGCCAAAAAGTGCATATAAGTGCATTTCAATATGGGTATCTTTTAAAAGATCTCGTTGATAATAGCAATCGTTAACTGGGGAAAAAATTTTGTGCATGTGGGAGCATCGGTTCCCTCCCCGGGGGGGCAAAGTTTCAAGATGGGTGTCTTTCGAAAGGTCTTGTCAATACCTTTAAAACGAATGGTTGAACCATAATTCTGTGATAATTTAAAACAAAGTTATCGATTTTTTTTTACTTTTAACAAAAAAAAAAAAAAAAAAAAATCCTATAAAAAAATATATATTTTTTAAAGAAATTTAGCCAAACTTGGTATTTAGTTGGTCCCCGACATAAACTGGTGCTGATTACATTTGGGGATCAAAATCTCAACAGGTGGCGCTGTGATCGCATTTTATCTAAATTTTTAACATGGCAGCATAGGACAAAATTTTGTATAAATGGGCATAATAAGAGTTATTTTAAACTTGTGATTGTAAAATTAATATGAATTATTGATAATAGTAGTATTTAACTAGGAAAAAAAAATTGTTCATGGAGGGGCATCAAATTTTCACAATGGGTATCTTTCATAAGATCTCGTTGATATCAGTAGTAGTTAACTAGGAAAAAATTTTTGTGCATGTGGGGGCATCGTTTCCCCCGGGGGGGGGGGACAAAGTTTCAAGATGGGTGTCTTTCGAAATGTCTCGTCAATACCTTTAAATCGAATGGTTGAACCATAATTCTGTGATAATTTAAAACAAAGTTATCGATTTTTTTTACTTTTAATAAAAAAAAAACTTTTTTTTTTTTTTTTTTTTAAACGAAATTTAACCAAACTTGGTATTTAGTTGGTCCCCGACATAAACTGGTGCTGATTACATTTGGGGATCAATAGCTCAACAGGTGGCGCTGTGATCGCATTTTATGCAAATTTTTAACATGGCAGCATAGGACAAAAATTCATATAAATGTGCATAATAAGAGTTATTTTACACTTGTGATTGTAAAATTAATATGAATTATTGATAATAGTAGTATTTAAGTAGGAAAAAAAAAATTGTGTATGAGGGGGCATCGCTTCCTCCCCTGGGGGGGGTAAATTTTGAAGATGGGTATCTTTCGAAAGATCTCGTCAATACCTTTAAAATGAATCGTTGAACTATAAATCTGTGATAATTTGAAACAAAGTTATCGATTTTTTTTTACTTTTAACAAAAAAGAAAGAAAAAAAAAAATTTAAAAAAAATTGTAATTTTTTTTTTAATTATTTTTTTATTGTTACTGGTTGAATGTGTATTGCTTTTAACAAAAAAAAAAAAAAAAAGAAAGAAAGAAAGAAAGAAAAGAAAAGAAAAGAAAAAAAAATTGTACTTTTTTTTTTTTAAATATTTTTACTGATTGAATATGTATAGGAAAATATAGAAGAAAGTCTTGTTGTGGCCACAACATACTAGTTTAATTAGAAAAATGTGATAATTTATTTGATTAAATAAGAAAATGAATGCAAAAAATTTAATGCAAAAAATGTAATTTGGTTTTTAATTTCCAATTTATTTTTATTTATTTATTTATTTATTTATTTATTTATTTTTCAGTTTTTATAGTACCTTGTCATGCCCCGTATTTTACATCATATATTTATTTGTGTGTGTGTATTTATGTATATATAGTATATGTAAATAATGGAAGAAATACAACTGAAAGCAAGAAAACGATAAACTCATTTGTCGAATACCAATATAAAATATGTTACAGCATCGAAAAATGTATCTGAAAACTAATTTAATGTTAAACTTAAAAATTATCCACGGGAGATAACACAGGTCGACATGCGAAAGTTTGATTTTATATTTTTGGCTGATATTTATGTTTTTTGGTTTTCTGAAACCGAAAATGAAGCCAGTTTGTCTCTATCACGTATAGATTTTTGTCAAAACAGGGTACAATTTCTTTCATTACTCTTCCACCAATATAATTATATAATAAGTTTTATAGTATTTTTCCATGATTAATTAATCCTAGAGGCCTATTGTTGAAATTGTGAAGCCCCAGTGCGACTTAAAACCATATCAACCAACCAACAAACCGATTGTTATGATGTTATATGTAAGAAATCGTGTCGGTAAACCTCCTGTATTGACAAAAATCTATACGTGATAGAGAAAAATGGGCTGTATTTTCGGTTTCAGCTTATCAAAAAACATAAAGATCAGCTGAAATCATCAAATCAAATTTTGTAAACTTCATTTTTGTATGCCTGTGTAATTAAACATATTATCTGATTGAATAATAGACAAATGAGATAAGGCACATAGAAATCAGAAATAATAATTGATTAACCAATACTTCTTCCTGGGGTACCAATACAGATTTATTTATTTTTTCCATTTTGTAGAAGAAATGGTTTTAAATATTGTTTTTGTAAACAAATAATTTTTGTAATGACAGATCGAAACTATTTAAATTCTAAACTAAGCAATTAATCTTTATTTAATGATTTCTTCAACAAAAAGATTTACTAGAGAAATAATTTTGTTTGTAAATTACAACTCAAATCTTAAAAATATTTTTAGAGATCTGAATTTATTAAATTTAATTAGTGAAAAAGACCGAAATAGTACTCTATTTTCATCTGCATTGAATCCTACACTTAATATTTAATAGGAAAAGCTCTAGACTTCATTATTTGCAGTTTAATACGTACTCGCATTTTTTTCTCCACTTGCTATATTTATATAAAAGAAACTTTTAAACCAAAAACTGCAATAATGGAGAAAAATATTATATATATATTTAGGTATAAAACATTTACGTTCACCAGTGCTTCTACAGTTACATATTACGAAATTTGATCTGAAATAATTTTTTTTTACTTTCAAAAAAACAACTTTTCGAAAAACAATTGTCGTATTAAAAGCGGAATATTTGGAAAATTCTTAGTGTCACAGTTCCCAATTAAAAATTGCATCAAACTTGGTTTAAATAACGCGTTGTAAGCTTTTAATACATTCAGTTATAAAAACATTCAGTTATTTAGTTCAGTGATATTTTAATGTATTTGTTTATACTGGAAAATGCCATCACTTGAGAAATTTTACATGAAAATTACAAAAATAAATGTCGGATTAAAACGTTTGGAATCTAATTTAAAATAAAATATCAATCTTTATAAACATTTCGAAATTTTCAAAAATTTAAAAATTGTTAAGTACTTATCTATGATAAAATTAAGTAACATTTACTTGATGCCCATATATTCAAGTATAAGCTGAAAAGAAAAGAAAAAGTTACTGGCTTTGTTTCCTGCTGCTAAAATTTTACTTCTATAGAAATTGAAAGCCGATATAATCGACATCACTTTGATTTAGCGACTGCCAATAATATGAATTGATCTCCAGATCAACAAAGTCTTACAAGGCTCACTCCAAATCATCCCAAAGACTCCCCTCTAGAAGCCACAAACACACCTCTCAAAAGAGTGCCAACCAACAAAGAACTTCCAGCAGAGCTTTCCTACAAAGGTCACTCAGCAGGAACTACAGTTCAGTCCCAGGACCCTCTCAGCAAGACTCAAAATATCAGCCATATCCCGACTACCCACTGTACTCTGACTATTACTCTGACTACTACAACTACCCCTATAACCAAGAGTACTACACTGACGGACCCTATGATGGACCCTACGACGGACCCTACGACGGACCCTATTACGCTGATGACTCTCGTTATGCTGACGGTCCCTACCACGGCAGCTCAAATCGCACCTCAGGAAGGTAACAGCTTTTATTCCTAAACTAACCCAACCTCTTACCCCAAAATAGTTATTAAAATTCAAAGCTAAAAAGAAAAACAAAAAAGTACTCTCCTCACCTTCCCCAGAGGCAACATCCTCTTCCTCTCCCGAACCCCCAGTTAATTTCAATAACCTCAAGATCGTGCAGATCAACCTCAACAGGTGCAAGGCGGCGAACACGACGGTCCTCACGTTCATGGAGGATAACTCCGTGGACATCGGACTGCTCCAGGACGCATATTGCACCGTTGGGGGAGATCTGTACGGCTTCCCTTCTTCCTGGTCCAGTTTCAGCTCCAAAAACAACTCAGCTCACATTATAATTCGATCACAAACCCTTATTTACACTTATCTTTACACTGGGGACCATTGTGTTTTTATTACACTGACCACGAAGGAGGGCGAACTGATTATTGGCAGCGCTTACGCAGCCCCGTCAGCGGATTTTGAGGCCTGTCTACTGGAATGGCAACATTTAATCACTCAAAAGTCACTCTTCATCTGCGGCTGCGACCTCAATGCTAACTCCCCCCTTTGGTGCTCACCGATTGAGAACAGCAGAGGTCGCAGTCTAATAGAATTTATAGCCTCCAATAACCTCTGCCTTGCTAACTTAGAAAACTCTGCTCCCACCTTCCAAAAGGACAATGCCCAGGGCTGGCCAGACTTCACTCTCTGTAATACAAAGACCCTAGCTCGAATCTTCGACTGGTCAGTCCTGGACATTTTTAATAACACAGATCACAATTACATCACTTACTCTATCAATTCAATACCCACAGTAACATACTCTAAACGGTTTGCCACTAAACGTGGAAACTTCAAGAAATTTAACAAACTTTTACTCAACTCCTCCTTATCACTAACAGACGAACTCAACGCCATTAACAACACCACACAATTAGAAAATTTTACAGTTAATCTAATAGCCTCCATCCAGACAGCCGCGGCCGCAGCATTCAGGCTCAAGAAATCGGGACGGCAGTACGCCTACTCCTTCTGGTCTCCCCAGCTCCGTTCCATGCGTAATCACCTAACCGCCCTAAGAAGACAAGTAAAATACCTTGACCCGTTACTTCTACAACAACACAGACAGAAAATAAAACACCATTCGGCAATATTCAAAAAACACATCAACGAAGCCAAACATAACGCATGGAAGAAATTCTGCACATCACAAACACAAATATTCGGCACAGCTCAAAAGTTTTACAGTCAAAAATTCTTCACCCCGCCCCAGCTGAAACTGGAACGTCCTCCAGCTCTCTCCTCAAAACGTAGCAATCTAGAGTACCTCACAAACATCCTTTTCCCAAGAACCGTCTACCCACAACACCAAGCACCACTCTACTCGGCTCCCTCGGATGTTCCCTTCACGGAGTCTGAGGTTAAAGCCACTCTTCACAGCTTCAACATCAAAAAGGCTCCAGGTCCGGACAACATAGATTTTAAAATCTTACGAAACGTACACTGCACAATGCCACACATCCTTCAGAAATGGACCAATCTATGTCTCAAACACCAATACTTCCCCGAAACACTCAGAAGAGGTGAAGTGGTGTACTTTTTGAAGCAAGGGAAACTTCCCTCTGAACCCTCATCCTACAGACCGATCTGCCTCCTCCCCACTTTAGGCAAACTATTAGAAAAATTAATTGTAACAAGATTAAACTTTTACCTCGAAACAAACAATCTACTACATCCTAACCAATTTGGGTTCAGAGAGGGCAGATCTTGTGACCAAGCACTACAAGCCATAAAAAGTTCCTGCGCCGTCAGCTGTAACGCATCAAACTACACCACTATCATCTCTCTAGACATTCAAGGAGCCTTCGACAATGTGGAGTGGCCACACATTCTACGCGCCCTACAAGACCTTAACTGCCCGAGTAATCTGGCCGGAATCATCCGCTCATACCTCTCCCATAGGAAAATTATTGTCAACTGGGGTGACGGGAATACCGAACATCCCCAAACTAAAGGCTGCCCACAGGGTTCGTGCCTAGGTCCTATCCTGTGGAATCTGATAGCAGACATAATACTCAAAAGCATGAACTCTGCGGGCTTCACAACATTTGCTTATGCGGATGATTTCTCCCTGATTGTCTCGGGTCGAACTAGAAAAAACCTGGAGGACCAGGCCCAGGAAGCCCTTTCCCACTTCAGTAAACTTTTGAAAGAATTCGACTTAAAATTATCCCCATCTAAAACCAAAGCATTAACTCTCGCCTTCCCTAAAGCCCTTAAAAGAACTAGGAATCCCAAGATGCGGATAGACGGCATCAGTGTCAATCATGTCGAAAACATGAAACTCCTTGGCATCACCTTTGACAGGCACCTCAACTGGCTGGCTCACGTAAAAGAAATTAAACTAAAGACTCAAAGTATATACCACAGCTCAGCAAAAATGGTGGGAAAGAGGTGGGGTATCTCCACCTCTCTCCTAAAAACCTGGTATAAAACAATCATCGAGAAAATAATAACCTACGGAGCCGCCATTTGGGGCGGTCACCTGAGAACTGATGCCATTACCTCTCTTAACTCAGCCCAAAGACCCTTCCTCTTGCAAATTGCAAGAGGATATAAAACAATATCCACTGATGCCCTCACCGTAATCACTGGGATTCCTCATGCCCACCTGCAGGTCTCGCAAACATATATAAAAACTCAAATCCTACAGCTTAAAGACCCCGAATTAACAAACATCATCTTCCCACAAACCCCTATACAAACTTTGACCTGCAGCTGGGATATTCACCCAGGCAAGGATGTTGCCCCACTCATCACCAATTGCACTAAAAATAGTTTCTCTCCCTCTGCTCCAGTGGCGATCTACACTGATGGTTCCAAAACGGACGCCGGGGTTGCAGCAGCGTTTTGCGTGCTGGACCGTGGCACCGTGGCCCATCGGTGGGCCTGCAGGCTCGAGGACTATAATACAGTCTTCCAAGCGGAAATCTATGCCATAGAAAAAGCAATACGCTGGATTGGCGACTCGAACACGAATGATATCTTTAACATCTTCAGCGATAGTCTCTCGGGCCTTCAGGCAATAGCTCGGCATCGGTGCAGACACCCACAAATTCAACAGATAAAAAAACTCTTAACGAATCCTAACTTAACTTGCTCCCTGGCACACGTTTCTGCCCACAGGGGCGTGATCGGCAATGAACTCGCTGACTCCCTTGCAAAAGAAGCAACTGATTTCCCCACCAAGTGTTCCACAATCCCTGCCCCACCCTCCTATGTCAAAAATAGAATCAAAGAAATTATTAATCTCAAATGGCAAAACCTGTGGGATAGTTCAGAGAAGGGTAGGCACACCTTTTCGCTGATCCCACAGGCTCGTATTAATTCCTGGACCCTAACTCCACCTATCACGGCATTTTTAACAGGTCATGGCCCCTTCCCATCTTACCTTTACAAATTTCATTGCCGACGCTCTCCCCTGTGTTCCTGCGGCGAGGAGGGAACTCCGCAACACTATTATTTCCACTGCCCCTTAACAGCACTATATCATATTAGAAATCCCTCTCCCAGACCAATCAATTGGCTGGACAACATTTTAACAAGGAAACCCTTAATTAATAAATTAAATAAAATTTTCTCATTCCTAATGGATTTATGTAATCTAACAAACTAACCTAAAATCACAACTAAAGAAAAATTCTTTCTCCTAAACACATTATTCTTCTATCTCCCTGTTATCTTCCCGTGTGCCCGTAATGCAGCAGTAGCCCTCATAAATGCAAGGGTCTAAACTGGTAGCGTGCCGCTTGTCGTGGAAGGCCACACAGCCTCGCACCCTCTCTCCTATAATCAAGCGGCGCCCCGTGTCGCGGGTAGACTTGTGTCTGGCGCCGCTCTTGTAAATACCCATGCCCATTTGCATCGCCCCTTGTCGCGGGCTGGCTAAGCCAGGCGATGCATGATGTATTTTTTTTTTTTTTTTTTTTTTTTTTGTTTTTTCAATAAATGTCGGAGCAGCTCACGTGGATTTTCCTGGAAGCGCTCAACACCGCTCTTCGAGCGGTGAGCGGGGGCTGCTCCCTGTTCAATATGAATTGATAATATTTGCCTTTATTCTGTTTCACTTAATGAGGAGGGGGGGGGGGATAGTTTTTCTGATTTACATTACATTAAAATGGCCACAGTAGTAAATAGAAACAGGAAGAAACTTTCGCCAATTTTACGAATTTACAGAGCAAGTTTAGCCCATAGAGATGAATGGAGAAAGGGGTTAAGAAGTATGTAAAATTTCAATGCAAAAAAAAAATCTTGGATAAATTATTTTTAAATGTTCCATTTTAAATTGTTACTTTTGGTCAATAAATTAAAATACGCTTTATGGATCTTCTATATTTCTATTAATATGTCATACAGAAATACACACTTAATAAACTACTAATTTTATATACTTAGTGTTTCTTTAGAGTCTTCTTATGGAGATACACTAGTAATTTCTATTATTTAGCCAAAATAAAATTCTACAAATATATTGTAATTTTCCGTGTATAATCCGCTGGTCAGATAAGTCAATTTTGCACCGGGAACTTTAATTGACAAATAAAGTTATATTTGTAGGACATGTTCTCTTTTCGAAGTCTTACAGAATAAAGATTTTTCTGTTAATGAAAATTACTGGTGACAAAATGCCTTATCTTACATGCAGATAATACACCGAAAATTACGGTACTTAAGAATTCGAATCTATTTAGTACTTAACATATTTTTTAAATATTTCTTTTTCTTTTTTTTTTTCATTCAGAAAGTTTACATCTTTATATTTACATAATACATTTTAAACGATTAAAGTTTTCATTACATTCTTAACAGCTTTAAGTTTTACTTTAGCAAACAATGAAACGTTTATATATATATATATATATATATATATATGCATTATTAAAATATTCAAAATGTGTAATAAATTTTAAAAAAGTATATTTACAAAGTTGATGAATTTTTTGAATGAAAAAATTAAATGAAGTTATTGATAACACAGGTCTAGAAAAATAAAATTCGTAAAAATAAGTTTATCTGATGTTTTCTGGTGTGCTGCAACCGAAAATGAAGCCAATTCTTCTCTATCAAGTATAGTTTTTGTCATATAGCATGTTTTCCGACGCAATTATTTCATTTTTGTTTGTTTCTAGCATATTTCCGTGATTAATTATAATTAATTATGAAAACGTACTATAAAAATTGCCATATACAGAACTTGTGTCGGTAAACACCCTGTATTAACAAAATATATATACATGATAGAGAAAGAAGCTGGCTTCAGTTTCAGTTTCAGCAAACAAACAAACAAACAAAAAAACATAAAGATCAGCCAGAATTATCAAATGAAAATTTTAGATGTAGATCTATTCACTATTTTATTCCCCCATAAAAAAGGGATTTTTTTTTTTTTTTTTTTTTAACTTGTGGACCAAATATTAGCGAGACGATATTAAACAAACATGGCATATTTTGGAAAAAATTTCTGATCATTTTATGTAAGAAAAAAATGCATTTACAGGTGCGTTAAAGAGCATCTTTAAAATACATTCAGAGTATACTTACAAATTTAACGAAGGGTATTGCAGGATAAGCATATGAAAACTGCACCAGCGTCGAATAAAGAGTTCTTACCTGCTATTTATTGTTCTTTATCTGAAACATCTTTTGCACACAATTTTAGACTTCTACCCTCAACGATTAGGGAGTAATGGGGGCGGCAACCTAAAACGTTAAATTTAATTTTTAAAAAAATCTATTCAAGGTATCTTAACGAGGTTGAAACTATTTATAAATGTTTATGAAGTACATAATATATATATATATATATTTTTTTTTCAGAATTTTCACTCGATTTTAAACGGTAGAAAATGATAAGTATATTTTTGATGGGCGATTTTTTATACTTTCCACCAAAGTGACACCTACCAATTAAATACAGTTTATTTTTTTATTAGTTAGCTATTATATATAAAAATTATAGAAGGGTTAAATTGGTAGAACGTAGTGAAAAAAATAATAATCACTTAATAATAATACCAGTGATATTATATTTATTTTTAAAAACTACTTAATATCAATAAATAAACAATGAAAGCAAATATAAAAATGCTCTATTAACATTTGTTATTAAAACGTAACAATTAGCAATAATAATAAACAAAAAATTATATTTATTTATTATCAGGTATCTTACATCTCGCCCTTTTTCAAGACACTTTTAAGGATGAGAAATTTCCGTAATTTTTGCTACCTTTATTTTTACATAATAGTCTCTATCCTGTTTAATCACGTCACA
Organism: Salticus scenicus; assembly: GCA_963930645.1. Lineage (NCBI taxonomy): Eukaryota > Metazoa > Arthropoda > Arachnida > Araneae > Salticidae > Salticus > Salticus scenicus. The sequence goes on along the minus strand of CAWVNO010000717.1, from coordinate 42,062 downwards.
ACACTTCAAAAATACTGATATAAAAATTCCTGTATGAAAATAGCATAGATGTCAAAACTTTATTTATTTTGGAGTACTTTTTAGCCCCGCCTTTTTTCCATACCACTTATTTTTTAAGGATAAAATTGCCTGATTTTATGGAAGTTATATATTTAATGAAATTTTTCTATAAATAAAGGCGGGGCTAAAAGTACTCCGGAATAAATCAAATTATTGGCATCTATGAAAATAGCAGTAGCAAAAAAAAAAAAAAAAATATATATATACATATATATATATATATATATATATATAATATAATTTACAAACATTCATAAACAGTTTCAACCTCGATAAGATATTCTATTTCGAACCACTTTATTTTTAGAAAAATTTTCTCCAATATATATCTTCCATTTTATCCTTAAAAAAATAACTGGTATTGAAAAAAGGCGGCGCTAAATATACCCCGAAATAAATAAAAATGTTGGCATCTATGCTATTTTCATACAGAAATTTTTATATCAGTATTTTCATCAAGGAACGCGGTAGCGTTCCGCCCCGCCAAGCTAAAACAAACAACCGCCAAACTAAAACAAACATTAAGAGAAATACAAATGAAATTTACAAAGTAGGAAAGTCAATGTTGAACGCTACAAGTGTATATTATGTCGACATAGCATCTCGGACTTTTCGACTACCTGTATCTCAGCTCCCTGATCCCTAAGACCTATGATTTTATGCACAGACCTTAAGCATACCCTTAAGACAAAACATACAAATTTGCATGTCGCTCCGAATTAAGGGGCCTGAGTTATATAACTTTGAAAACCCGAAATTTCCCTGTTACTTTCTGCTTCTTGTAATTGTTAAGACAAAAACTTTTGACGGCGATTGAGCCTAGAGTTCTGCAGCTAATGAGCTGAAAATTTGCATGGACATTCCTTCTGACCTGTACCAGTGCCTTTTGCAATCAAAAATTTTTTTGGTTGGGTTACTGCTGCCTGCGGCAGCGTTACCAGTACACATTTTGCAATCGCTTTTTAACTAACTTCCCGACTAGCTAGAGATTTGAAACTTTCAGGATAGCTCATAACACCGTGACAATACATTTTTTAACACTTTTAGAGCGTGTTCAGTAGAGCGCCCGCGATGGATCAATGCGACCGGGCGGTGACGTCACTGATCCTGGACCGGTCTTGGATCGGGCCAGGAATCTACTGAACGCTTTGGAACAATTTTGACGTGATAGGAGCAGCGCCATCTATCTAATTTGACCTGTATTAGCAGATTATTTATTGTATTTCTGTTGTTTATTTTGTCTGAACTTTTAATACGTAATTCCATAAAATGCTAAACTATATTACGTTTTTTCTTAAAAAAAAAAAAAAAAAAAAAGAAAGAAAGAAAGATCTTTTATGTAATAACAGTTTTACTTCTTTCTTATTAATGTAGAATTCTGTACTATGCTAACAAAAAATAAGAAGCTATTAATTGATTGTACTGACAAATTACTAATATACATTACTTTGGTTATGTTTTTTCTAAATTCACGTATAAATTTTAATCATGAAAATGTTAAGAATGTTACGTTACATTTATTTTTAAAGGAGCAGAGTAGATTTATCTTAAAGGAGCACTTAAAACACCTTTCTTTCTCTTCGAATTTTATTATGAACAGAAATGTACAACAAAAACGTTTTTAAAAAAAATAAGTTATATAAAATATGAAATATGCTGTTCAGTTAATGTAATGGATTTATATAAAAAATAATCTTATTTTCTTCTTCGATTTATTAATCATTATAAAGAGCTTTTTCTCTTATTACCGACTGAATATTAAAATAAACTAGCAATGTAAACAACACTGCATAATTTTATAGCTACTTTTTTTACAGTCTGTTTTGTTTATTAAATTTAATAATTGACATCTTAAACTTATTTTTACCTAAATTAAAAATATGTGGAAGGATTTTAATTTATTTACTTATAGTTAACTTATTGCTTAAAAGGTAAAAAATACAATCGTTTACAAACTTTTCTAATTGTAAAAAAAAACAATCGCATGAATGAAAAGCTTTGTCTGAAAAAAAAAGAAATATAATTTTTCCCAGCTTATTTTTATATATTAAATTAACAAAATATGATAGCGTCCGAATTAAAAAAAATAATATTTTTTTGTTTCAATTAAAATTGTGTAAATTTTTGTTTTAATTTTATGTTTGAATGTTACGTTCATCAATAAAAAAAATTACGTATCGAAAATCGTTATTACTTAAAAAATCTTTTTTACACAATAAATAAATAAACATAATATAGTTTAGCATTTTATGGAATTACTTACCTTATTTTCTACAGCACAAACAATGCATATAAATAGGTACATCTGTATTAATCCTCAGCTAATCAAACAAATAAACAATCTTTGTCAAAAACAGATGTTCATTGTTCAGGTTTTCACTGCGTAATGTCAATCAGAGCCTGATTTTCAACCTATTGCGCATTTGATCCATCACGTGACCCAATGGATCAAGAAATTTTTCTGGGCTTTCTGATCCACGACCGGTCGAGATCGGTCCATTCTACTGAACGATGTGACTCTGGATCGGTCGACACCACTGAACGCTTTGGCTCGGAATCTTTCGACCGGTCGCGGATCGGGCACTCTACTGAACACGCCCTTAGTCAACTGTCTCAGGTACCTACTGCCTTCGGCAGCGTTTATATGATTCGACAGAAAATTTATTTAACTGATTTCCCGACTAGCTAGACATTTGAAATTTTCAGACTAGTTCAGAACGCGGAGAAAATGCATTTTTTTTATTACTTTTAGCCAATTGCTTCGGGTTCCTGCTGCCATCGGCAGCGTTGCAAGCTCAAAGCTTGCAATCGATTTTTAACTAACTTCCCGACTAGCTAGGCATTTGAAACTTACAGGATAGATCAGAACACGGTGACAATACATTTTTTAACACATTTAATCAACTGTTTCAGGTCCCTATTGTCTTCGGCAGCGTTTATATGATTCGACAGAAAATTTATTTAACTAACTTCCCGACTAGCTAGACATTTGAAACTTTCAGAATAGTTCAGAACACGGTAAAAATGCATTTTTTAAATACTTTTAGCCAACTGTTTCGGGTTCCTGCTGCCTTCGGCACGTTACCAGTACAAAGCTTGCAATCGGTTTTTCACTAACTTCCCGACTAGCTAGGCATTTGAAACTTTCAGGATAGCTCAGAACACGGTGACAATACATTTTTTAACACTTTTAGTCAACTGTTTCAGGACCCTACTGCCTTCGGCAGCGTTTATATGATTCGACAGAAAATATATTTAACTAATTTCCCGACTAGCTAGACATTTGAAACTTTCAGAATAGTTCAGGACACGGTGAAAATGCATTTTTATAATACTTTTAGCCAACTGTTTCGGGTTACTGCTGCCTTCGGCAGCTTTGCCCGTACGCATTTTACAATCGCATTTTACAATCCTGATTCCATCGGCAGCGTTACCAGCACAAAGCTCGCAATCGATTTTTAACTAATTTCCCGACTAGCTAGACATTTGAAACTTTCAGGATAGCTCAGAACACGGTAACAATACATTTTTACCAATTTGAAAATCATTTGAGGGCAAATGTTCTCGAATTTATAAATTTGTCCTCAAATGTCCGCAAATTAAAGCATAATTTAACTCTGTCCTCAAATGTCCTTTGAATTTGAGCACGCTGCGATGATTTGTCCTCAAATTGGGTTAAAAAATTTGGTCACCTTAGTGAAACCCAGTATCAACTTGAGTTTCATCAGAAAACGCAGCTTAAATAACAGCTGACAACATATAAATCACAGCACAAACGATACCATAGTCATAAATAAACTACAATTCAATGGTAGAGTCTTAGTCAAGCAAAACTTTCTATTTCGTAAAGTCTTAGCGAGAAACTCACCTCAGTGGTCGGAACGGGGCTCCTTTTATAGCCCGCCATTAATCTTGAATTTTACAGTAACTTCCGTAAAGTCCGGTTTCCATTGCTGTTGGAACTTCGAGGTTAAAAAAAACCATTAATCGCGCTTCCGACACAAAGAGCCAAATGTCTTGTCATAAGTTATAACCCTTTTTTATCAGATTGCGAAGTTACTTCAAAGGAAAGCATGCAAAATTGACAAAGATATTTGCCTCTGGCCCCTCAATTATCTCAGCTCGGGGTTAGAGCCAGGGACTTCCAACCGGTCGAACCAAAACGTCAAAGCATTCCAACAGCTTGACCACATCAAAGTATTCTGAATACTGCCGCTTGTAACGACTTCCAACCAACCTCAGTGGAAACTACACTTAATAATCGAGTTACAGCTTGGACAATGGGTCTATCGATAAAGGTTTTTTTTTCACCAAGATCGTCAAAATAGTTGTCAAGGTGCGATAAAGTCACCAAATTCATCGCCAAGACTATTACGTGCCCTGGTAAAGTGTGTTTTTAACGGAGAAGGATCTTTTTTAACGCGGAAACAAGCTAGAAATACGAAAAATTGACATTTTATAATGTGACTAAACCTCTTAGAAAGAAATCACATAAAAAGAACTAATACTATGTAGAAATCTGTAACACTATATTTACATCTATGCATAACACGCACGATTTTTATCGATCTATTACACAAATATATTCATTATGCATACGTATTAAATTATAAAAGCACATATATAACCTGCAAAAAGAAGTGATATCTCATAAAAAACAATGCTATTGTAAAAGTCACCCCGCCCAGCAAAAACTCTTACCTTTCTTATGCATACGTATTATATTTATAAAAGCACATACATAACCTGCAAAAAGAAGTGATATCTCATAAAAAACAATACTATTGTAAAAGTCACCCCGCCCAGCAAAAACTCTTACCTTTCTTAAGCAGCCAAAAAAAGGATTGATATCAAATTTCGCCGCCGCTATTGAATCCCAGGTACACAATGCCCAGCTTAATGAAGATCTGCCAATAACACTGCATGTATCTTTCTAATAAATCCTAATCTCTTTCAACATTCTTTGTTATCTGTGTTAGTTCTTTCGCTGCATTATAAAGTTATAATTTAAAGTATTTTTACGGCGGGGTGTGTCCCCTATGTAGAAGTTTTAATTAATAAAAAATTTAGTTAGTAAAGATTAAAATATTATTACGCACCCCGCTGTAAAAATAATTTAAATTATAACTTTATAATGCAGCGAAAGAACTAATACAGATAACAAAGAATGTTGAAAGAGATTAGGATTTATTAGAAAGATACATGCAGTGTTATTGGCATATCTTCATTAAGCTGGGCATTGTGTACCTGGGATTCAATAGCGGCGGCGAAATTTGATATCAATCCTTTTTTTGGCTGCTTAAGAAAGGTAAGAGTTTTTGCTGGGCGGGGTGACTTTTACAATAGTATTGTTTTTTATGAGATAGTAATATGTCGTGATTAAACAGGATAGAGACTAGTGTATAAAAATAAAGGTGGCAAAAATTAGAAAAAGTGCTGGTGTCAGTCTTTTATTTTGAGAATGTAACACTTGCACACAAGTATTATTGTTAAGTGATTATTATTTTTTTTCACTACGTTCTACCAATTTGACCCTTCTGTAATTCTTATATATAATAGCTAACTAATAAACAAATAAACTGTACTTTTTTGGTAGGTGTCACTTTGGTGGAAAGTATAAAAAATCAAACATCAAAAATATACTTATCATTTTCTACCATTTAAAATCGAGTGAAAATTCTGAAAAATATATATATTATGTACTTTATAAACATTTATAAAAAGTTTCAACCTCGTTAAGATATCTTGAATAGTTTTTTTAAAAATTAAATTTAACGTTTTAGGTTGCCACCCTCATTACTCCCTAATCGTTGAGGGTAGAAGTCTAAAATTGTGTGCAAAAGATGTTTCAGATAAAGAACAATAAACAGCAGGCAAGAACTCTTCATTCGACGCTGGTGCAGTTTTCATATGCTTATCCTGCAATACCCTTTCATATAGCTGAATATTAATATACTTTTGACAAAAAATATACAGGATGGCTGGCCTTCCCTTCCCATCAGTAGCTGGGAAGTTCTGCTCTTTAAGTTTGAAGGTGGGAGGTGCTGGGCTCGTTCCCAGATAAAAATACCTAATATTTGAAAGACCCCACTAGTGTCCTAGAAGCTCTGCTCTCAAAGTTTAAAGGCATAATGTGACGGGCGCGATCCCAGGTCGCGCTTTTCGGTTTATTCATTCGGAATTTCCCATGGTTTTCTTCAAAACTCACATGAATGCTAGATAGGACACCTTTAGAAATATCGGCATCGACTCCCACGTCCCCCACTGCAGAGGAACTTTTGAAATCTATAAAAGAATCCCTTTCGAACAATATAAAAAACCTTGTAGAAGGGAAGACAGATCTTGAGAATTATAAAACAGAATCTCTCAAACATGTCAAAGTAACACCAGTCAACAACCACCTTTCCTTGTTGGACAAAATTATCAGATCTCTTACAGCCTCATTAGAACTTTTGGCAGATCCACCATCAATCCCTTTATCTAACAAACAAGATCCCTTCATAATTTCTACACAACAACAGCTAATCCAAGCAACGGAACAAATCCTGAAATCCTCAATTTCCAACATTATAGAATCAAACGCAACCTCATCACTTGTATTGGAAGGTCAACATCTCCAACCTGCAAGAAAGCAATCATCATCCTACGAAACCAACTTCCCACCACTTCCTGCAAGAGACCAGCGAGAAAACTTAAGAGTAATAGTTCATCCCCTCGATGGTACCAACAAAACAGATATTTCAAAAGCATTACGCAAAACAGCGCAATCCAATGAATTTCACACACAAATAAAAAATATCAAGGAAACGAAGAACAATAACCTAATTTATAACTTTAACAATCAAGCAAACATGGAAAACTACGTCAAGCTTCTCAGAAACTCCGAGATCTACGGCTCAAAAGTAGAACTCATAAATCCAGCCCCCAAAAGGGAAAAACTACTGCTTATGAATGTGCCCACAGACATAAGTGAGGAAGACCTTATGAAAGAACTGTTAACAGAACTTGATATAAACAGCAATGACCTCAACATTCTCACACCAATTAATAGCAGACCAAAAGACATTCAACACTGGCTCCTGGAGGGAGACAAAGCCCTCGTCAATTTTCTCATTGCAAAAAGATCGCTCACCATCCTGTATACCAAAATTGCAGTACGGCAATATATCAACATCGCACGCTGCACACGCTGCCAAGCATTCAATCATACAAAGTCAAACTGCTCATCACACGTTGAGGCATGCGCAAAGTGTGCAGGACCTCATCACACAGACAATTGCACATCAGATCGCAGTGCCTGTATAAACTGCAGAAGGCACAGCATTAACGAAGATAGACATTACGCATTCGCTGCTACCTGCCCCATCTACAAGAAAAAGAAAGACCAACTCTTAAGTTCCTATTACAACAACACAAGAGGATCATCATCACCACTTGCCCAATCTATTCACCCGCCACCAACATCAAGCTACATCTCTCGCCCGCAAGTATCAGTCACGACATCTACACACTCTCATCAGCCCAAAACATCCGTCAGCAGGACAGCCAACACAGATTTCAGCAACAATCTAACTCCACCACCTTCGCTACCACCATACTTTTATCAGCATTTCCCACTCCCATTCAACCAACAATTTCAGGACTATTTCATGAACTCGAACTATCATGGCAGGGACTATACATATTGATTCACAACCAACTCAATCACAAAAGGTAAGTCAGCAGCTTTCAAATGATGCTAATGATAACAATAATACAAATTCCATTAACTTCCTGCAAATTAATTTAAATAAGAGTGAGGCTGCCATAGAAAATCTGATAAAATATGTAGACACAAATAAAATCGACATTATCTTAATGCAAGACCCTAATATAAAATATCAAAAAATTACCCATCTCCCACAAGGCTGGGCCTCCTTCCTCTCTAAAAATCTTAATGCTGCAATAGTTGTAGTAAATCCGCTATTTTACAGTATATTAATAGAGAAATTCCAAAACTCAGTGTTCATCAATTTAACAACAAATCAAGGAAATTTAACTTTAGGTTCACAATACTCCCCACCGAGATCTCACGAGGAGCTGGAAAATGATCTTCAAGAATGGACAGCTAAATTCAACACTCTGGATAAATTTTTAATTGGGGGGGACTTCAATGCTCACTTAAGATCTATGCATTACACTAGAAATGACGCCAGGGGCCTTGTTATTCAAAATCTCCTAGCAACATGCAATTTAACAATCATCAATGATCCATCAAACGAATACACATTTAACATACACAATTCTTACGGTAATCCTGACTTGACACTTTGTGGCCCAGGGATCCTCCCTTTCGTCGACACATGGCTTGCAGATCATGATAATGATTCACAAAGCGACCATGTTTACATTAGATTCAAATTAAACTTAAAACCAGAGAAAAAATATGACTTCAGATACAACACCAAATACACGAATTTCAAAAACTTTAATAACAACTTTAAAACACATCAAGTAACACTACTGGATTCCCTTAGGCGCGCACATGATTATGAGAAATTAAACGAATGGACTAATGAATTAATACACATAATAACCTCAACAATGAATGCCACATTGCGAAAAAGAAAATTAGAATACAAAGTTAATGTTACCTGGTTCACATCATCCCTGAAAATTCAGAGAAACAAAGTTAACGCCCTATACAAAAGATCAAAGAAAAACCCTGATAACGAGCAATACAAGTTAATTTACAAAAGAGAAAGAGCGAGGTACAGGAAGAACTTGTTAAAGGCGAAAAAGGATTCCTGGGTTACATTCTGTCAAAAACATAAAGAAACATTTGGGAAAATATTTAAAATTATCAGGGGAAAAAATCTCAAACATACTGATTTAGTATACACACAACTCTCAACATCCAATATTGCAGATACTTACATAGAAGTTATTAACACACTCATAGAATCTCACTACCCGTCATTACAAAGAACACTTCACAGCACACAAATTTTAACTAATGACTTTAATAACGATGAAAAAATTCACCTAAAAGAATTACACTACTGCACTAATTCACTACCACCAAACAAGGCCCCTGGGGTTGATTTAATAGATTCAAAATTACTAAAAAATCTTGTCAAAAATTACCCGTCTCTCTTTATAACTTTCTTCAATAAATGTTTCTCACTAGGGTCCTTTCCAACGATCCTGAAGAGAGGTCTAGTCATCTTCTTTTCAAAGAAAAACAAAGATCACACAAATCCTAACTCCTATTGGCCTATCACACTTCTGCCCACATTAGGCAAACTAATAGAAAAAATCATAAAAAATAGAATTATGACAGCTCTGGAGAACTCAAAAATTTTTGACGAATCACAACATGGTTTTCGTGAAGGAAGGGGCACCATCTCAGCGATCAAAAAATTCAAACAACTAAAATCAGAATTTCAGGAGAAATTCAAATATTGTTGTGCAGTCTCTTTCGACATTCAAGGGGCTTTCGACTCCCTGGATTGGGGGCTTCTCACTGAAATCATTGGGGCCTTACCCATTCAAAACTACTTAAAATTAATCCTGTTAGACTTCATCAGAGATAGGGTCTGTGGAGTGAAGATCGCGGGGTCGATCCAATGGCGGGATGTCGGGAGGTGTGCCCTCAAGGGTCTTGTCTTGGACCGATGATGTGGCTTTTCGTCGCAGACCGGATCCTCAAACAATTCAAACTTCATGATAATAACATAATAGCCTACGCAGATGATTTTATAATTTTGGTTGGAAAAGACACCAGGGCCAAACTAGAAAATAAAAAGAACGATTTAATCAACATCTTTAATAACATTTGCAATAATTTAAAACTTAAACTCTCAACGAACAAAACGACCTCAATAGTTTTTGGCACTGGGGTTTTCGTTTCTAGAACACCAATTTTTAAATTGAACAATAAAAGCATTCCTGTTAAAAATACTCTTCAATACTTAGGCCTAACAATTGACAAATCATTTTCCTGGATCCCTCATCTACAAGCTATAAGAGAAAAAATTTTAAACAGCACTAGTGGCCTATCATATCTAAGAAATAGAGATAGGGGTCTTCAATCAGACATCTTAAAAATCTGGTATCTAACAGTTTTTCAAAAACAGATTGAGTATGGCTTCGAGATTTGGTGGGAGGACCTAAATTGCCACGGGGTACGAAACCTCAAGTCTGCACAACGTCTCGCTCTCTTGAGCGTTATCAAACCCTTCAAAAGCATTTCAAGTGACGCCCTTTGTGTCCTGGCTGGTGTCCCTCCGATCACGATCTACATAGCAAACAAATTCAGACAATATATCATTCTCCATGGAACCTCATCTATACAAATACAAAATACAAATATTTCAAAAGAAAATTTAATGCTTCCCATCCCTACCTTCACTTTTCCGAACTACTATAAACATAACAAAATTAAAATAATAGAGAACCCACCATCTTCAGAGCTACAAATTTATTCAGACGGATCAAAAATGCCTGGCGGGACCTCATGCGCTTTTGTAGTCTACTACAAAAACAATATTATTCACACATATCAAATTAAACTTCACCACCTAAATTCAATTTTTCAGGCTGAACTCTTGGCAGTAATACAGGCAATTAAATGGCTCATAAATTCATCCTACAAAAATTTAAACCCAATAATATTCACAGATAATCAATCAACAATTAAAATCCTAAATCAACCATATCCAAAATACGAACTTATTAGAGAACTATATGAAAGCATAGATCGATACAAAGAGCAAATAATCCTAACTTGGACAAAGGCGCATGTGGGAACGGCAGGCAACGAAATGGCAGATTCACTTGCAAAACAGGTTATTTCACAAAACATCTTCGATGAACAGATCTCTCTTCCTCTTCCAGCTTCACTAGTAAAATCATCCATTAATAATAAAATTATCACAGATTGGCAAAGAGAATGGGGGCACAGCGATAAGGGTAGGGATACGTTTTCAGTCCTTAATAACGTAAGCAAAAGTTTTATCAGTCCAAATAAAATAGTTACATATTTTATCTCAGGCCATGGCAGCTTCCCTACATTTCTACACAAAATTAAAGTATTAACATCAGATAAATTCAAATGTAACAACAGTAAAATAGGATCCCCTTTTCATTATCTCTTTGAAAAATGCAATTTAATCCCAATTAATTTCAGATTCAACAGAAACCACACAATTCGTAAAAACATGCAAACAGTTCTTTTAAACACAAACAACTACAATAAATTAAAAGATATCTACAACATTCTAATTCAAAACTTTTCCACCATCAAATATAAGATTTAGCATCGTTCACTGGCAGCTGGCTTGCCTTTTTTTTTTTTTTTTTTTTTTTTTTTTACTTTTTAGTGTTTTGGTTTTAATATGTTTTTGATCCAAAATTTGTAAAAAATTTGATTTCTAAATACATTAGGGAACTCTTCCACTTTGATCCCCGGGCCTGTCGCCCGGGATGCGGAATCGCTAGATAGTGGCAGTCAGGTTCGCCTGCCTGCCTAAGATGCATTTTTCCCCTGCGGGTAGACGTGTCTTTGCCGTGGTCACTATTGAACTCAGTGGCGACGGTAAAGACATGTCTATGGCACTAAATCGTGAGATGTGCCGCTCCATGGTGGAAGTTTTCCTTTTCCTTTCCTTTAGAAATATCTCCGTACAAGGTATTTCACATATACCTAGAATCCTAGTGTAGCTAATCGGATTTAATTACCACAACCACGATGACTTAATATTATATTTAGAAGGCCTATTCAAGATGCTCTTAATTGACACGTATTTAAATTGAATCCCGAATCTATCAATTTAAAGTATAAAAACTCCCAACTCTAAGTTTCTCTTCATTAAGTCATATAAGAAACCGTACTTATACAACGTGTTCACTAGATTCTTATATAAAATCATGAACATAAACTTACAGTTGGGTGTTTTTGTACTTGTAAATTTATAATATTGGGATTTATTTTTAAATACATGCCGGTTTGCAGTGTATTGAATACGTTTGTAAATATACTAATATTAATCCAGTGGGGTTGGGGTAGTTCAAGCCGACTGGCTACATTACGGTACTAAGCCTCTGTGAAAATGCCTTGTATGAAGATTTTTCAAAGGTGTCTTATTCCGTATTTGCTGTTGGCAGCAAAATTACTCGAAGGCTAACAATAATTCCTATATGTAAAAAATACATTTAATACTATTTTGTTAAATAAATCCTTGTCGAATCATGTTCTTAGACTGGCTAAGAACATGGCTCGACAAAGATTTATTTAACAAAGCAATATTAAGTGTACCTTTTTCATATAAGAATTATTGCTAGCACTCGAATAATTTTGCTGCCGACTTTACGTGAGTTTTGGAGAAAACCATGGGAAATTCTAAACAGGCCGAAAAGCGTGACCTGGATCGATCCCGGCACCTTCCGCCTTTAAACTTTGAGAGCAGAGTTTCTCGTCCGCTGGTGGGGGCTTTCAAACGTTAGGTATTTTTACTTGGATGAATTTACGGAGATTTCATAATATTACATATGTTAACCCTTAAACACAGACGTGCGGTCTGTATGACCGCTCCGATATTTTAGAACTGCAAAACTCTTTATAAGTTATATAATTATTCTCCTTCTTTTCAGTACTTTCATGTTGGCATTAAATATAACTACTTCTAAATTTTTATTAAATTCTACGCATTAGTTTTTTTTTAAATAAATTTTAAATTTGTGCCGCGGTCATATAGACCTCACGTCTGCGATTACGTTACTTTTTCTCGCTTGTGGGAAATGCGGGATTATTACAAATTTTTTTAATATTCTTTATATAATAGCCTTTTTTGCATTATTTTATATAATCCAGACACTGTTCATGTGGAATTTATTAAATAATTTCATTTGTACGCATTTTCAAGTAAGTTGTCCTTATTTTCATTATTTGATTCATTTTTCTGGATTTTTTCATATAGTTTTTAGAAATCATATTTTTAATATATTAATTTTATAGTTTTTAAATGAATGAATTACCTTAATATAACTTGGAATGAGTTTTCTTGCATATAAAATAGCAGGAATTTATTATCTTCAAATTTTGTATTTTAAAAATGCATAAAACAGCTCGCGGTCTGAGAGACCGCACGTCTGTGTTTACGTGACAGAAAATAAACGTCTGTAGTTAAGGGTTAACTTAGAGACATGGATAGTTTTACATATGTAATTTTACAGAGACTTAGTGTTTTTTTTTTTTTTTTTTTTTTTTTTACAAATGTAATTTTACGAAGACTTCAATGATTTTACGAACGTGAATTTACGGAGACTTGGATGTTTTTACATATGTAAATTTACAGAGACTTGGATATTTTTAATAATGTAAATTTACTGAGTCTTTGATGTTTTTACTTATGTAAATTTACAGAGACTTGTGTATTCCGACATACGTAAATTTACAGAGACTATGATTGATTTACAGAATAGTTTCTCTGTATTTTGACAGAATCTCGTTTTTTAATTCTCTGTAAATTTACGTAAGACTTAATATAATTAATTACCAATAGATTCTCTGTAAATTTACAGAAATTTTTTTTAACAGTGTGTCGCTTTCTCAAGAAAACCAAGCTTTTTATTAATGTTTTTATAAATTGTTTTATTCAAATCTCTATTAATGAGAATAAAAGAAACTTTAATTTTTAAATTGAAAAACCTCAATTTCAGCAGATTTCTCCGCCTCCCATCGGAAACGCCCCGCGAACCTTACGAGAAGTCATTAAGATTGATTGAGGATATCGTTCATGTCGAAAGAGGAAGGAGGATAATGGTGTCGTTAAAATATACTTTCTGGGTCCACACAGAATTTTTCTTTTTCAGAGTCCATATGCATTAAAGAAAAAAAAAAAAAAAAAAAGAGAGAGAGAGAGAGAGAGCACTCTTTGCTTAAAAATCTAATTTTTTTTTTTTTTTTTTTTTTTTAATATATATATATATATATATATATATATTACAAAAAAAAAAAAAAAAAATGTTTGTGTCTCCGACTACCTCTTTACGAAATCTGAACGCAAAAAGATGCGAAATAACTCAAGGACTCAGAATTGAGCATTTAAATAAAATTATTTCAATTAATTAAAAGACATTAAATTAAATCCCTGTAATAGTTTTAGAATTATTAAATTTTTAATTAAAAATATAAAAATAAATAAATAAATAATAATAATAAATAAATAAATGAATGAACATATGAGTTTATTAATTAATTTAATTAATTTATTTTGTCCTTGGCATAAATTCATTTACACGTGAAAAATAAAAATACAATAATAATAACAGTAATGATAATACATACAAACATATATATATATATATATATATATATACAATTTAGAAAATATGGTGAAACTTGAAGACAAGTGGGCGTGTATAACAAGAAAAAACGTTAAAAAAAAGTAACGAATTATAGTAACGATGAACAATTGTAAAAAACAACACTACATGCGAAAAACACCCTTCCGCTTCCTCTTCAGTGGGTGGGAGCAGCAGAACAGACAATAAATTAAATTAAAAGAGGCCTAACAGGTTTCGGAAACATGGCGAAACTAGCATACTCCCAACAAAATCAAGAATAAATTGCTGGCAAATTATATATAACAATCTTCATGTAAAATTAGATATAACAAAATTGGTGCTTCATAAAAGTAACATAACTAAATTAATATAGTAATCCAAAAACTATAAAGTCGATATTTGTGATAAAAATAATTTAATAAAAGGACATGCTAGATCGTTATGTTCCCACCCAGACCTGACAGGCAAAAAGATATTGTAATGAACTGAACTTATTGCGATGTAGAAATAGGTCTTTAGAGGAAAAGCAGATGATTCACATGTAGTGGCTCAATACTGGCGCTGTCTTGTCCGAAGTTCCAAAATCATAGTCCAAACTCTCCGAGTCGCTCAGCACCAAGTAGCTGCAGTCCGACATAAGCCGTTCCACAAGTTGGACTTTGGCCAAGAGTCTTCATCAGCAAGCACTACTAGACACCAAGAACCATAAGTGAAGAAACCTTACCGCAGCTATCACCCCAATCGCAAACATTTATTAAAATTATTGGTGTAAAACTTTATAAAATTTAATGGATAGTTATTATTGTAAAAAAGATTAGCAATGAATTTAAAAACTTGTTTATTGTAATTTGAATATTTATTGCATATCTTATAGAATCTATTTAGTTGACCAATTAAAATATTAATATAGATTTTTTTATGCAAATTACTATACCAGTGAGGCATGCTGTAACTATTAAATGAATAATCTTTCTTTTTGTCATATAGATCCAGATTTAATGTATTATGTTGAACAACCAAAAAAATATCTAAGAAATTAACACAGTCATCTTTATTATTAGTTTTATTTAAATTTAAACAGGAAGGATATATGTCTTTAAAAATATCTGTAAAATTAAAATTTAAGACTAGAATATCATCTATATATCGATAAATTTTCAATTTTTTGTTGTAATTGATAACATAAGTATATTCATAAAAGAATAAAAATAAATTAGCGGCTGTACTGGAGTAATTGGTGCCCATTCCGATACCATGTACTTGTTTATAAATTTTATTATGAAATGTTAAGAAATTATTGTTAAAACAAAAATGGCAAAGACTTAAAAATAAATCTCTATCAATTCTTAATTCATTTACAATATCAAAAAAGTCGAATAATTTAATTAAAGTGCTATACAATAAATCAATAGGGATATTGCAAAACAAATTTTCGAAATCAAATGTTTGTACAGAAATAGGCGTGTCCATATTATTTAACTTTTCAATAATTTCATAACTATTGTCAATACACCAAAAATAACTAGAATTTTTATATTTATTTTTTAGAAAGTCATAAATAAGCTTTAAATAAAATTGAAGTTTAATATTGAAACATTTATTAACGCTGCCAACAGTACAACAAATATAACGGAATTTTATTGGATTTTTATGGAATTTAGGTGTTAAAAACAAAAAAGGTAATTTTTTACGATTTGGTAAAGTAAAATGTTTATTGAAAAGGCTTTTACATTTCTTGATATAAGCAGAACTTTTATTATATATGGAATTGCTGTCCAGGTTATATTTTTCATAATATTTTAAATTATTAAATTCTGAAAATATTTTTTCAGCATAAAATTTTTTACAAATGATGGCGTAATTATTGGCAGCCTTATCAATAGGTACAAAAATAAAATTTGTTTGCATATTTTTAATAAAACTTAAATCATCTTTACTTAGTTTTTGATATACATAATTACTTTGATTTAGATTTAATTGAATAAATTCCCTAAAATATTTAATTAGATGGTATTTCCATTCTTCAAAAGCTTCAAACGGTACATTAAATTTATAAGCTATTTTCAGTATAAAATCATTAGTATCTTTACAAAAAGTATCAAGAGCTTTTTTAGGATTTATATAATAGTTAGGTCTAAATTTTGTACCAAGACTCAAAAACTGCCTTACATTCTCATTTTCAACAATATTCAAGTCACCAGTTATTATATGTCCATGATCTTTATTGATAAAATTTTTGAAATTTACGTTATGTCAACAGCACTTATTTTCATCATCAATATCCTCAAAAGCAAACTTCCTGTAATTAAAAACTCTACAACTAAAAGGTTGTGTATATTTATAGGTAATTCTGATAGGATAATTCTTTAATGGAAAATAAATTGCTATATCTTTAATTATTGTATTTATATTTAGATTATTAAAAGATTTTTGTTGAAAAAGAAGAATGAAGTACAGTACATCGTTATAAAGTTTGCATGATTTCAATTTAAAATTCAATAAATCATTAATTAAATCTTTTAATTGTTTATTTTTAAAATTATACTTCAAAGCAAAAGTTTTAATTTTTTTAAGTTTACTAATTTTTAATTCAAAAATATGATTTTTAACAGTTTTAACGTTATAATTTTTTAAGAAATCGTTTTCAATATTTTTTAACCAAATACAAGCATCCAGAAAGTTATTGTTTTTACTGTTAATACGAGAACCTCTTTTACCTCTCTGTATTTTGATAAGATTATTAATTTCAATCAAAAAACTATAAATATTGTCAATTTGATTAACATTAAGATTGTTCAATTTAGTATTAAGGCCATAAGGATATAAAGTTCGGTGTTTAAATATAAAATCATTTTCAACTGAGAGTCTTTCTTTTTCATCATCAACATGAGCTAAAATTTCTATTAAGACATTTTCAAAAGAGTGTTCCCTGAAATGTAAAATCTCAAAAGACGGATAATCAGCTTTTTTAACTTGTGCTCTATGTAAATTAATTCTGATGTGTAATTCTCCTGAAGTTTGGCCAATGTAACACTGTAAGCAAATACGTCAAGTAATTTTATATATAATATTATTGAATTTTCAGAATGTTATAAGATTTGTATACGACTGAGCAGTAATAGCGGGACTCTTCACACAAGTTTTACAAAGTTTACTCTTACATTTATAGTATCTCATAATATATTTTTTTGTAAAGCTTATTTATTAAATGATTTTTGTAGGTACATAGACCTAATTGCATTAACTAGAAAAATGAACAATAAACAAGAGAAGTAAAACAACAAAGCACACCCACAAGAAATGAAACTTATACTATTACTGACATGCAATGTTAGCGCAAATGCAGCTAAAAACCATTACATATATATATTTTAATTACTTATTAATAAAAGTGTATTTGTATAAAAAAGGCGCCAAAGGCAGCACTAAAAATTATACAAAAATATACAATTTAGAAAATATGGTGAAACTTGAAGACAAGTGGGCGTGTATAACAAGAAAAAACGTTAAAAAAAAAGTAACGAATTATAGTAACGATGAACAATTGTAAAAAACAACACTACATGCGAAAAACACCCTTCCGCTTCCTCTTCAGTGGGTGGGAGCAGCAGAACAGACAATAAATTAAATTAAAAGAGGCCTAACAGGTTTCGGAAACATGGCGAAACTAGCATACTCCCAACAAAATCAAGAATAAATTGCTGGCAAATTATATATAACAATCTTCATGTAAAATTAGATATAACAAAATTGGTGCTTCATAAAAGTAACATAACTAAATTAATATAGTAATCCAAAAACTATAAAGTCGATATTTGTGATAAAAATAATTTAATAAAAGGACATGCTAGATCGTCATGTTCCCACCCAGACCTGAAAGGCAAAAAGATATTGTAATGAACTGAACTTATTGCGATGTAGAAATAGGTCTTTAGAGCAAAAGCAGATGATTCACATGTAGTGGCTCAATACTGGCGCTGTCTTGTCCGATTTTCCAAAATCATAGTCCAAACTCTCCGAGTCGCTCAGCACCAAGTAGCTGCAGTCCGACATAAGGCGTTCCACAAGTTGGACTTTGGCCAAGAGTCTTCATCAGCAAGCACTACTAGACACCAAGAACCATAAGTGAAGAAACCTTACCGCAGCTATCACCCCAATCGCAAACATTTATTAAAATTATTGGTGTAAAACTTTATAAAATTTAATGGATAGTTATTATTGTAAAAAAGATTAGCAATGAATTTAAAAACTTGTTTATTGTAATTTGAATATTTATTGCATATCTTATAGAATCTATTTAGTTGACCAATTAAAATATTAATATAGATTTTTTTATGCAAATTACTATACCAGTGAGGCATGCTGTAACTATTAAATGAATAATCTTTCTTTTTGTCATATAGATCCAGATTTAATGTATTATGTTGAACAACCAAAAAAATATCTAAGAAATTAACACAGTCATCTTTATTATTAGTTTTATTTAAATTTAAACAGGAAGGATATATGTCTTTAAAAATATCTGTAAAATTAAAATTTAAGACTAGAATATCATCTATATATCGATAAATTTTCAATTTTTTGTTGTAATTGATAACATAAGTATATTCATAAAAGAATAAAAATAAATTAGCGGCTGTACTGGAGTAATTGGTGCCCATTCCGATACCATGTACTTGTTTATAAATTTTATTATGAAATGTTAAGAAATTATCGTTAAAACAAAAATGGCAAAGACTTAAAAATAAATCTCTATCAATTCTTAATTCATTTACAATATCAAAAAAGTCGAATAATTTAATTAAAGTGCTATACAATAAATCAATAGGGATATTGCAAAACAAATTTTCGAAATCAAATGTTTGTACAGAAATAGGCGTGTCCATATTATTTAACTTTTCAATAATTTCATAACTATTGTCAATACACCAAAAATAACTAGAATTTTTATATTTATTTTTTAGAAAGTCATAAATAAGCTTTAAATAAAATTGAAGTTTAATATTGAAACATTTATTAACGCTGCCAACAGTACAACAAATATAACGGAATTTTATTGGATTTTTATGGAATTTAGGTGTTAAAAACATAAAAGGTAATTTTTTACGATTTGGTAAAGTAAAATGTTTATTGAAAAGGCTTTTACATTTCTTGATATAAGCAGAACTTTTATTATATATGGAATTGCTGTCCAGGTTATATTTTTCATAATATTTTAAATTATTAAATACTGAAAATATTTTTTCAGCATAAAATTTTTTACAAATGATGGCGTAATTATTGGCAGCCTTATCAATAGGTACAAAAATAAAATTTGTTTGCATATTTTTAATAAAACTTAAATCATCTTTACTTAGTTTTTGATATACATAATTACTTTGATTTAGATTTAATTGAATAAATTCCCTAAAATATTTAATTAGATGGTATTTCCATTCTACAAAAGCTTCAAACGGTACATTAAATTTATAAGCTATTTTCAGTATAAAATCATTAGTATCTTTACAAAAAGTATCAAGAGCTTTTTTAGGATTTATATAATAGTTAGGTCTAAATTTTGTACCAAGACTCAAAAACTGCCTTACATTCTCATTTTCAACAATATTCAAGTCACCAGTTATTATATGTCCATGATCTTTATTGATAAAATTTTTGAAATTTACGTTATGTCAACAGCACTTATTTTCATCATCAATATCCTCAAAAGCAAACTTCCTGTAATTAAAAACTCTACAACTAAAAGGTTGTGTATATTTATAGGTAATTCTGATAGGATAATTCTTTAATGGAAAATAAATTGCTATATCTTTAATTATTGTATTTATATTTAGATTATTAAAAGATTTTTGTTGAAAAAAGAAGAATGAAGTACAGTACATCGTTATAAAGTTTGCATGATTTCAATTTAAAATTCAATAAATCATTAATTAAATCTTTTAATTGTTTATTTTTAAAATTATACTTCAAAGCAAAAGTTTTAATTTTTTTAAGTTTACTAATTTTTAATTCAAAAATATGATTTTTAACAGTTTTAACGTTATAATTTTTTAAGAAATCGTTTTCAATATTTTTTAACCAAATACAAGCATCCAGAAAGTTATTGTTTTTACTGTTAATACGAGAACCTCTTTTACCTCTATCACAAATATCGACTTTATAGTTTTTGGATTACTATATTAATTTAGTTATGTTACTTTTATGAAGCACCAATTTTGTTATATCTAATTTTACATGAAGATTGTTATATATAATTTGCCAGCAATTTATTCTTGATTTTGTTGGGAGTATGCTAGTTTCGCCATGTTTCCGAAACCTGTTAGGCCTCTTTTAATTTAATTTATTGTCTGTTCTGCTGCTCCCACCCACTGAAGAGGAAGCGGAAGGGTGTTTTTCGCATGTAGTGTTGTTTTTTACAATTGTTCATCGTTACTATAATTCGTTACTTTTTTTTAACGTTTTTTCTTGTTATACACGCCCACTTGTCTTCAAGTTTCACCATATTTTCTAAATTGTATATTTTTGTATAATTTTTAGTGCTGCCTTTGGCGCCTTTTTTATACAAATACACTTTTATTAATAAGTAATTAAAAAAAAATATATATATATATATATATATATATATATATATATGTGTGTGTGTGTGTGTGTACCAGTACGATTTGATTGTGAAATTTTTCTCAATCTGGTGGCAGCTTCTCCTAAGCAGAGCAATCGTTAGATTTTTTTTTTTTAACTACTAGGGTGCTCTGCCCCTTACTCGCTTCACTTATATACTCCTGCGGCACTCTGCACGTCTATTCGCCGCTTTACCTTTCACTGAATAGGGGTATTACTAGTGCATAACATAAACCAAAAGTAGAAAAATGAAATTCAAGAAATCTTCATATTTATTGTCAAATTGAAATATATAAGTACTATTTAAAACTTTTTTTTTTACGAAATATTATTCTAAAAATCAGTAAGTATACATTTATATATAGATATATATGTTTAGAATAGAAAAAAAAAATAATAATAACCAATATCTACACCTTTAGTATACGACCCCATTGGCAACTTTTAATTTTTTGTTTCTATTTAGGGATGATTTTTTTCGTGTAATTGTTTTTCTTATCTCTCTCTCTCTTTCTCTCTCTCTTATTTAAAAAAAAAAAAAAAAAATCTAGGATACCTACTTTTTCTAATGCCTATACTTTTTACTAATAATCTTTTAGTTAATTTGGGACGGTATATAATGCTTTCTATATATTTTTAATGTACAGTTAGATAATTTTATCATTTCGAAAACATCTGGTAAAAAAAAATATAATAATAATTCATTACCTACTGTATTACATTTATTATATGCACTTTTTTGACACAATATAAGATCAAGAAACGTAAAATTAGCCTAACAAATTAGACACCTAACAATTTTCCAGCGAAAGAAAACTGATACATGTGTAAAGTTATACAAACAGAGTTTACATACCAAGTTAAAAAAAAAAAAAAATGGTGCAGCCGCTTTTAAAAAATACTGATTTCCGAGATCTAAAACTGACCTACCTAATGAGCATGATTTTCAATTTTCCTGTATTAGCCACGTAAAATATGCGAAAGGATATCTAAAATGAGATTTATGTAGCAATTGTCAAGAAAATCGTAAGAACCGTTTTCGAGACATCGACATCCATCAAAGTTTTTCAAACTCAATTATTGACAACAGTTACATACGAAAGGGTATCTAAAAGAGATTTATTATGGCGAGTTTGTACAAAAATTCCTACAGCCGTTTTTAAAGAAATGCACTTGCGAGACCTCAAATTCATTTTCATGAACTAACCAATTATTACATACGAAAGGAAATCTTATATGGTGTTTATACAGCAGCTTTGAAGAAAATCGTTAGAGTCGTTTTTGAGATACGGACTTAAGGTCCTACTTCCGGCTTCATATATCTCCCTTCCGGCTTTCCAAATTTTAACCAAAAGTTAAAATTCATCGGCACATCAGACCTAACTCAATTCTGAAGATTCATTGTTCTACCTTTATTGATTTCACAGGTATAACAGTCAGAAGATTCACCCCATACATACACACACACACTGACCAATTGCCAAAAACTGCTTTTTTGGACTCAGGAGACCTTAAAACACGTAAATCAAGTGAAAACTCGACATGAAATTTTTGAACCGAATACAATACTTTCATTCCTACGGTAGTCGGATAATGAAAGTAAAAAGTTTATTATTATTATTATTATTACTTTAATTTGGGAAAATCTCCTTCAATTTTCCGTGCCTAAAGCTTGAAGTTTTAATTTTCTCCAATCTACTTCTTAAAATAACAAAGGATAAAACCTACTCGATTTTTACTTCCATTACCCGACTACCGCGGGTAATGGAAGTATTGTATTCGGTCAAAAATTTCGATATCGAGATTTCACCTCAATTACATGTTTTAAGGTCTCCTGTGTCCAAAAAAGTGTTTTTTGTCAATTGGTCAGTGTGCGTGTATATGTGTATACGTGCGTGGGGAATTTTCTGGCTGTTATATCTCGGAAACTAATACAGATAGAACTAAGAAACTTCAGAATTGAGATAGGTCTGGTGTACAGATTAAATTTTCAAATTTTGGTGAAAATGGGAAAACTGGAAGTAGGCCATCCGAAACCGGAAGTGCGACCATATGTCCGTATCTCAAAAACGGCTCTAACGACTTTTTAAAAATTAATGTATAAGCACTCCCTTTTGAATAATATAAATGGTTAGTTCCGGAAAATTGATAGGCGTCCTGTATAAATAGCTAAATTTCAGGTACTGCAAGTGCGTTCCTTTCAAAACAGCTGTACGGATTTTATTCAAACTTTCAATATTAAACCTTTTTTAAATATCCTTTTGTATGTAATTGTTGTTTTCCACTCAACAAATAAATATGCCAAGTTTTGGTAAAAGTCGGTATCTCAAAAACGGCTCTAACGATTTCCTTAAAAATCGTTACATAAACCCATTTTATATATACTTTCTCATGCTTTACGTTGTTATTACAGGAAAATTAATAGTTACCCTGATCAGACAGATCAGTTTTAGATCTTGGAAATTAGTGTTTCAAGGAAAAGAAAAAAAAAATCGCTACGTAAACTCTGTTTTATATGTCTTTACGTAGGTATTAACTTTCTCTTACCGGAACGTTTTTAGTTGTCTATTTCTTTAGGTCAATTCTATGTCTTCTGATCACATTATTGCCAAAAAGTGCATATAAGTGCATTTCAATATGGGTATCTTTTAAAAGATCTCGTTGATAATAGCAATCGTTAACTGGGGAAAAAATTTTGTGCATGTGGGAGCATCGGTTCCCTCCCCGGGGGGGCAAAGTTTCAAGATGGGTGTCTTTCGAAAGGTCTCGTCAATACCTTTAAAACGAATGGTTGAACCATAATTCTGTGATAATTTAAAACAAAGTTATCAATTTTTTTTTTACTTTTAACAAAAAAAAAAAAAAAAAAAATCGTATAAAAATATATATATTTTTTAAAGAAATTTAGCCAAACTTGGTATTTAGTTGGTCCCCGACATAAACTGGTGCTGATTACATTTGGGGATCAAAATCTCAACAGGTGGCGCTGTGATCGCATTTTATCTAAATTTTTAACATGGCAGCATAGGACAAAATTTTGTATAAATGGGCATAATAAGAGTTATTTTAAACTTGTGATTGTAAAATTAATATGAATTATTGATAATAGTAGTATTTAACTAGGAAAAAAAATTTGTTCATGGAGGGGCATCAAATTTTCACAATGGGTATCTTTCATAAGATCTCGTTGATATCAGTAGTAGTTAACTAGGAAAAAAATTTTGTGCATGTGGGGGCATCGTTTTCCCCAGGGGGACAAAGTTTCAAGATGGGTGTCTTTCGAAATGTCTCGTCAATACCTTTAAATCGAATGGTTGAACCATAATTCTGTGATAATTTAAAACAAAGTTATCGATTTTTTTTGCTTTTAATAAAAAAAAACAGAAAAAAAAAATCGTTTTTTTTTTTTTTTTTTTTTTTTTTTTTTTTTTTAACGAAATTTAACCAAACTTGGTATTTAGTTGGTCCCTGACATAAACTGGTGCTGATTACATTTGGCGATCAATAGCTCAACAGGTGGCGCTGTGATCGCATTTTATGCAAATTTTTAACATGGCAGCATAGGACAAAAATTCATATAAATGTGCATAATAAGAGTTATTTTACACTTGTGATTGTAAAATTAATATGAATTATTGATAATAGTAGTATTTAAGTAGGAAAAAAAATTTGTGCATGAGGGGGCATCGCTTCCTCCCCTGGGGGGGGGGGTAAATTTTGAAGATGGGTATCTTTCGAAAGATCTCGTCAATACCTTTAAAATGAATCGTTGAACTATAAATCTGTGATAATTTGAAACAAAGTTATCGATTTTTTTTTACTTTTAACAAAAAAAGAAAGAAAAAAAAAAAAAACTGTAATTTTTTTTTTTTATTGTTACTGGTTGAATGTGTATTGCTTTTAACAAAAAAAAAAAAAAAGAAAGAAAAAAAAAAGAAAAGAAGAACAAAAAATTGTACTTTTTTTTTTTTTTTTAATATTTTTACTGATTGAATATGTATAGGAAAATATAGAAGAAAGTCTGGTTGTGGCCACAACATACTAGTTTAATTAGAAAAATGTGATAATTTATTTGATTAAATAAGAAAATGAATGCAAAAAATTTAATGCAGAAAATGTAATTTGGTTTTTAATTTCCAATTTATTTTTATTTATTTATTTATTTATTTATTTATTTATTTTTCAGTTTTTATAGTACCTTGTCATGCCCCGTATTTTACATCATATATTTATTTGTGTGTGTGTATTTATGTATATATAGTATATGTAAATAATGGAAAAAATACAACTGAAAGCAAGAAAACGATAAATTCATTTGTCGAATACCAATATAAAATATGTTACAGCATCGAAAAATGTATCTGAAAACTCATTTAATGTTAAACTTAAAAATTATCCACGGGAGATAACACAGGTCGACATGCAAAAGTTTGATTTTATATTTTTGGCTGATATTTATGTTTTTTGGTTTTCTGAAACCGAAAATGAAGCCAGTTTGTCTCTATCACGTATAGATTTTTTGTCAAAACAGGGTACAATTTCTTTCATTACTCTTCCACCATTATAATTATATAATAAGTTTTATAGTATTTTTCCATGATTAATTAATCCTAGAAGCCTATTGTTGAAATTGTGAAGCCCCAGTGCGACTTAAAACCATATCAACCAACCAACAAACCGATTGTTATGATGTTATATGTAAGAAATCGTGTCGGTAAACCTCCTGTATTGACAAAAATCTATACGTGATAGAGAAAAATGAGCTGTATTTTCGGTTTCAGCTTATCAAAAAACATAAAGATCAGCTGAAATCATCAAATCAAATTTTGTAAACTTCATTTTTGTATGCCTGTGTAATTAAACATATTATCTGATTGAATAATAGACAAATGAGATAAGGCACATAGAAATCAGAAATAATAATTGATTAACCAATCAAATTAAAAATTACTAAATTTGTCTGATATTTTGTAATGTTGTTTTTGTCAATAAAAGTTTATTTGTGTATAGCTTTGAATTCTTTTTCCTATTTGTACAGCATTTTTATTATGTTTGATATCTTAATAAAAACAAATGAAAAAAGAGTAATTAACAAATGCTTTTGCCAATGTATATACTGACCAAATTGGCTTTTGTGTGTTGGGGCAATTTTTTAATTTGTTTATTTTTCGTCTAATTAGGGACTATCTATCATACTAATGAATGTATCTGTGCGAAGGGCAATATATATATGAAGGATAAAATTTATAAACAAAATTCTTCCCCTTTTAATATTATAGTTGAATATAAAACTTTATTCTGTGTTTTCCTTTTTCAACGAAAATTCCAAATTTCAGCCACGATACAAAATATTTAGATTATGAATATAAATATTTTGAAATCAATATACTATTTTATTTCTTAAATTTCAATTTTTTTTTTGCTGATATTTTTTTCAATTAAAGTATTTTTAGGTTTTAGAGTTTGAAAAAGTCTGCTCTATTGCCGTGCACATACAAAGTATTTTAGTATGATAGGGGTTGTGATTTAGGTCTTGTTAATATTAAACCGTAACTTAGAATTGTTTCTTATTATGTTCAAAAATAAGAATATTAAAAAATCAACATTTATTATTATTTATTATTATTATTATTAATATTATTTGTAATTGAAATATTTGTAACTTTCAATGCTTCTCCTCTTTTTTTTTCAGCATTCCGTTATTTTTATTTATTTTTATTTATTTATTTATTTATTATTATTATTATTATTATTATTTTTTTTTTTTTTTTTTTTTTAGAATGCTTTGGAACTGATATATGTTATTCAAGGTAGCTATGGCACGTTTTCTATTAAAAATGATATAAATAACGCAAATCTCCGGCAAAATAATAATAATAACAATACAAAAGCATAAAATTCTAACGGAATAATTATCTTAATTTTCATTTTGTGTCAATTTCAAATTATGGATATTAATTTTTATTATTTTTTTTATTATAGTATAGTGTTGTAATTATGACGTCCCAATCTGAAACTGAGAATCTGAAACCTGTATTGCATTCGCTGTAAAATTAAAGCTATTATAATTCGTATTCATTATTATTATTATTAATTTAGAAAAAGTCTATGTGGAATGGATTCTGTGAGAATCTTTTTAAGGGGTCCTAATCCATATTAACGTGTGTTTTGGCGAAAACGATGGAAAACTCCTAGTGCTAGGCTGACGAGTGCTGCCTTGAATCGAACCAAACACTTCTCATAGCTTAGAGAGTAAAATTTTTTGGTTAGTGGTAGGGTTGCTATTCAAGAAAATGTGTTAATTAAATTAGTAATTCAATGAAAATCGAATAAGCGAATTTTTTCTTTGTATATTTATACTGTGCTTCGAATGGGATATTCGTCGCTGTTATGTCGTATGTATAAATCGTTGTCACAAAAATTGCGCCAAAAGGGTGCAAGTTTATGCGGATCCCGGAAAAAGGGGCACCTGTGAAAAAAGGGCACTTTTTCGATTCGCAAATTAAGAAAAGTGCCCTTTTTTCCGGATCGCGGAAAAAAAGAAGATACCAGAAGAAAGGGCACTTTTCTTAATTGTTTCTTGTAAAATACTTCTAAATACGAACATTAGCAAAAAATTTTTGTTTTTACGAAGGGAAGGGGGGGGGGAGAGACATATTAAACAAAAAAAAAAACAAAAAACAAAAATCTGTTTCAGAACCCATGCATCATTCATAATTTATAAAACATTTTCCCCATTACTATGACATTTATATATATTTAAAAAAAAAAAAAAGAGTCAGAGATTGATTTTTATATAAAAGAAAGTTACTAAAATAAATTAAAAATATGCATAGATAAAGAAAGATTTTCCAGCATTTTTGTGCTAAAAGAATTAGCTATCGTGGGTGAAATTGATAAAATATTTTTGATTTGATTTGACAAATTTGATTTTGTTTGTTATACCAGTGTCAAACAGCAGACAAACCAACCCATCATAGAGACTTAGACGGTAGAAAGAGTCTGATTTGAAGTTTTTTCTTTAATATCATAAAGATCTTTTTTTTATTATTATTATTATTTAACTAATTTTGTGACTTTAAAAAATTGTAAATTGTAATGTCTGGACATAATTTTAAAATAATAATAATTTGTTAAAAATAATTAAATAAAGGAATGAAAAATAAAACTATGGGTTAGGAAATATATAATAGTGCCGTTGGAGCAATGAAATTGTGAAATTTGGAAGAGCAGAATTTAGAATTGAAGAAAACGGGGCAGTTTAGAATCACCTAGGAGGGGCCTTTATCCTGCATAGGATTGATTTTACTTAAAGTTACAAGCAGAAAATTATTGAAATTATTAATTTTGTTATCCTAAATGTTTTATAATTTATTGCTTTTCCTTTCTGCAGAGATGTAAATTATTTTGGGAAATAATGAGGGCGGTGGGGCATGAGGTTCTAGACTAAAAGCCTTGTAAATGTTCCAACTTCACGGGTGTTATTTATCATAGATCCAAAATTAAAATATCTGGAAATGAACGTATTATTTTACTTTTTAATTTTTAACATTTTCTTAATTAAAGTATTTGCAGCTCTGCGTGTGTCGGATTATATTCCATCAAAATTCGAAAATTACATTAAAATTAGACCCAAAAATAAATAAATAAATAAATAAAAATTTTCCTAGAACTGTAATTCTACTTAATTAAATCTTAAAACTGTTTAGACTCAAGACTAAAATTTTAAGGGAGGAACAGGAAAATGTCATATTTTAATAAAATAAGGAAAGAAACATATATTGAATATATACTGAAAATTTTAAAAAGGTTTTCATTATACATACATTTATATATATATTGCATATTAAGTTTTAAGATCAATAGCGTAAGATAATAAATAAAATTAATGTACTTTAAAAAAAATCTAAAATTGCGGAACATTTTTAGAACATATGGAACAGTTTTATTTCACACGTATTTCTTTGTAAGAGGGATACTCCCCTCCTCCATCAAACCCACTTATTTATAATGCATAATTGTAAAAATAAACAAATAAATAATAATCAAGGCTGTTACTAATTTGACTTCAAACTTGACAACCTTGCTCAAAATTTTAAGTGGCAACCTAATACGAACTTCAAAATACCACTTTTGAATTTCCTGCAGTTATCTGTTTTTATGTTATTCTGATAACAGATATATATATACAGATCAACCGCTAAATAATGGACTTTTATAATCAGGGAACCTCAAAATGTGATATTATGGAAGAAAAAAAAAAAAAAAAAAAAAAAAAAAAAAAAACTAGTGTTGAGAATAAAACTACTAAAAGTAATTCGTTTACATACAGTATGGATATGAAAAACTAATTTTGCTTCGTGAGCAAGTGCTCGTCGGCATAGTAAAATATAGCAAAGCACTTCCATCAATTACATTCAATACAAAAGAGCATTTAGCTTAATTTTGGGTAGCTCTGCATATTGTCGATAAACAATATTGTGTATTTAAATTTATTCTTACTTGAAAAACTTCTAACACAAAATTAGTTATAATTCCAGCAATTTCTAAGTATAGCCCCAATATATCCAAATACTTTGGAGCTCTGTAAACGAATGATGAATGATTTCCATACCACAATCTACACAAAAAATGCTTTTATGCATTTAAAAAAAAAATTGTTACTCACTTTTGTTTAATCAGCCTATTGATGTTAAATTGTACTTATCAGAACATAATTTATTTGAACTTTGAACCCCATAAACATCATGTATTTGAATTCTCTTGGATATTCCTGTACGTGAACCATTTACTTTGTCTCAAGGAAAAAATTTAGTGTAGCATATTTATATGAAACCCATTTAAAATACCAAATTTGGACTTTCTGCTATTATTTGTTCTTGATATATGCTGATAACAGACAGATAGATACACACACAAACCAACCGCTAAAAACATTATCAATTCAGAGGATTTCAAAACGTATAATTATATAATAAAGAGAGAGAGGAAAAAAAAAAAAAAAAAAAAAAAAAAAAAAAAAAAAGCTCAATTTCGAAAATTTGACCCAAAAACAATACTTTCTTTACCCTGTATATACGTGAAAGAAAGTAAATAGTTAGAATTAAAAACAACTTTTGAGTAAACATATTTCCTATTAAAACTTATATATATAAAAAAAAAAAAAATCAACCACTATTTTTTAAAACACACTACCGTGGGTTTCAATCTTTCGACAAGAGAGAGAGCTATTTTATCTACTGTTTGAAACCATATATGTAGAATAAATAATTCAATAAACATTTTTTTTTTTTTTTATAATCATATATTTTATGCATGTATTTATAATTAAAAAAATATTTTCTTCTGTTCTGAAACATTTTGTATAAAGAATTTTTATTTATTTATTTAATAAGATTAAATTTCTTGACATTAGAATTTAAATCTTAAATCTATTTATTTTAGTGATTTATGTTTCACAAAATATTTCACTGAGCGATGCGACAGTTTGTATATTTTTTTGGCGGCGTTCTTGTAGATAATTGAATACAGGTGGGAAACTGCCTCTTATCACCTCGGTCACCCCACAGCTAGGAGAGGAAGTGTCAAAATAACTTAGGTAGTTAAGTAGATAATTTATCAACTAATAGGGGAATTATACTATTCACTGATTGGAGCAGTTGGCTGTCAGTTTTTAAAGTTAGGCCAACCCCAATTTTTTCTTAGAACCTCGGCGGCCATGTTGAATAGAAAACTTCATTTCTGGATGCACCCCCTTAACAGATGAAACCAGAAAATTACCATTTTGGACAGAACGGACTATATAAATAAAATGGAGGAAACCATTAACAAAATAGGTACGCAAAAAGTTAAAAAAGATCCAAACTCAAAACTTATTGAAAAAACCAGGAAACTTATAAAAGAGGGATGTTGGCCCCAAAATACCCCCCCCCCCATTTATAATTTCGCTCCTAATACCCCACGAAATTTTGCGCGTCTTAAAGACCCCAAAAACCCTCACAAATTTCGCCCCGTAGTCAGCAAAAGAGAAAATCCCACTTATTTCCTCGAAAAGTATATGACTGACATTTATAGAAACTTACTCCCCCCCCCCCAACCTCTGATAGTTCTTTGGGTTCTACATAGGACTTCATTGAAAAAATCCGCGATCTTAAAATCAGTGATAATCAAATTATTGTTAGTTTTGACATAGTTAACCTCTACCCCTCCATTGATATGAATGATATTACCGGGACTATTAATCGGGAAATTGCTGAAGTTTATGAAGGAGAGTTTGCCCCCACCCTGAAAGCTGCCAACAATTTAATTTTAAACGAGAGCCATTTTAAATTTAACAACAACATATATAAACAAACCAAAGGAGTGCCCATGGCTTAAAATTAGGCCTTGATTTTACTTTTGACTGCCATCAAAATCTCCTTCTTACTAAATTATACAACATGGATAACTGTAGTTAAAACTTATATGTTAAATTGTATTCAGGTGTTAGTACATGTGATTAGATTGATTAGCGAGCAGCATAGATTGCTTTTTTACGGAATTTGCAAGTTATTAAAATAATACTGTGTAATTAGAAAAATCTTTAAGTGGATAAACCCTTCTAGCATTCAGAAAAGTATACATCGTATTCCATTTGTTTTACTTCTCATTATATTATTTTTCATAATTGGTGTATTTTAGTAATATAAAGATATTGAGGCGTGGTCAAGAGCGCGATTAATTCCAAACGTTTAGGAAAGAAGTCCCCAATATCATGAGCTACATACCTAGTAATATTTATAACTTATTCCGGAGTTCTCTTAACCCCGCCCATTTCTCACACCAGTATATTTCAAAAGTATTTTTCTTCTTATTTCATCATAAATACGTATTAACACATTCGCGACCGCTGACGGGAATTCACGTCAGTTCAACTTATATAGCTAGTTGCCGCTGACGTAAATTCACGTCTTTTCAGATTTTATTCCTGGTCACCGCTAACGTGAATTTACATCATTTCAAGAATCTCTATGGAAACAATACTTCAGTATTATTTCGATAGTATTATTACAGTATCAATTCTTTGATAGTATTATAGGTTCGTTCTAATATTTTATAAATAATCTTCATTCCAAGCTTCAGGTAATTACAAGAGTAACATTTCAAACATTACATTTAACTTTTATCTACGTTTAAACATCAAAAATTTGCTGCAACTAGCTTCAGTTTACTTCAATATTCCCCGGCAATCAGTTTTAGAAAAGGCAAAAGTATGCTGGGGCTCCAGACTGAACCCATCGGAAAGAATTCGACGCGGAAACATTCTGTTATCGGAATAATCGGCTTTCAACCCAAATCATCCTGACATGCATTTTATGCCTTAGAACCACCTTATCGGAAAGGTGAATAGAAATTTCTTCCCGAGAACCCAAACTGCTTTCGAAATCGGTTTAAGTTGACCAATCACAGACAAGGATTTTTTCATTCTTGCCGCGAAATTCCACAGATAAACAAAGATGGCTGCCTCTCCTTGCGAAAGTGTGAACGTGTGTTTCTATCTTATTTAATATTAGAGAGGAGTATTTAGCTTTATTTATTTTTTTTTTTTATAAATAACGCATTTATTTTCTATATAATAAACCAGTGTTATTATCGAAATTAAATTTTTGCCAGTTACTAGCATTTTAAGGCCGTGAATGTAAATGATTTTCCGCCTTAAAGTGTTACTTGCTAGCACTTATTTTTGTGGACAATTACGAACGAGGAATTATTTACTATGCATAAAAAAACGTTGGATGTAATACAGGTAATATGTTTTTACTTTGTCCATATAAACATTAACATCCTTTATTTTTTTTTATTTCCTTAATTATTATTATTAATATTATTATTTATTTATTTGTACATGTATTATTATAGTTGATTTATTGTATTTACATGTCTTAAAGCAAACATAATACTATATATATTTTTGTTTTTATAGTATTTTGTTGGGCAGGGAGAAGATTTATAAGTAATCCATAACTATGATATGACGAGGCTTGTACATTTTAAACACATAGAATTTAATAAATGATTAAGACAGTTATAGTTGACATACACATGTTACACAGACGATTACATATTTAACACTGATCTGTTTTAGCAGAGATAAAAGTAAAGAGGAATGAACAGATCTTGATTGGATAATACAGTTTACTGGTACATGTACATTTACGTGACGTCACTTACCACAAGACCAATAGATTGAAACAGGAATACAATGGCGAAATACACCACAACTCTCCTCCCCTTAATTTCGCATACCATACCTGATGGGAGGTTTTCTTACTCTAGTTGATCTTCTTACACCCTGTTCAGAAAAAGATAAATTAGTATTTTTAAAGTTTGAATGTTCAGGTTTTAGCTTTTTATTATTTACAGTACTGTTGCGATTTTTATCACAGTCACTTTCTCTAGGCTTTGTTGACATAGATCTCCTATCGGATGGCACTAGATCTGGTGTAATGGAAGAATCGGTTGGAACTGGATCTGGTGTAATGGCAGGATCGGTTGGAACTGGATCTGGTGTAATGGCAGGCCTCTCACCAGACGTAGCCCTTCCATTGCATTGCAAGGATGTACGCTTGCTATCGGGAACCATGGGAATGTTTGCATCAAGGGTCCACAATTTCACTAGGACTTGTAGCTTCCTCCAGTTGTACTCTGGAACCTACAGTTTTCAGTTGATCAACGTGTCTTTTCCATACACATGAACCAACTTGAATTTTGTAATGCAGTTTATCTAGTCTGGCAATTACTTTACCTATTTTCCATTTATCTCCTGATGTGTAATTGCGTACTGCAACTTTTTCATTTACTTGGAATTCTCTTATCTTTTTCTTGTTAAAAACATTTTTATGTTGTTAGTTTTCAACATAATTTTAACATTTGGTACAAGTAAATCTATTTTCGATCTTATATTTCTTTTGAGAAATAATGATGCGGGACTCTCCCTTGTTGTAATATGAGGCATTATTCGGTATTGGAATAAAAATTCATTTAACTTAAATTGTAGATTTCCTGGTTCTGAACTTATGGATTTCAATCTTTTTTTTATTATTTGGACATATCTTTCTGCCTGACCATTTGTAGAGGGATGGTATGGTGCAGTGAAGATATGTTTTAATCTTTTACTTTGTAGAAAATTTTCAAGCTGTTCTGAAGTGAATTGTGCCCCATTATTAGACACAAGGGACACAGGATAGCCATATCTGTCAAAAAGAGAAGAAAGACAGCTTATAGTGTTCTCAGCAGTAGTATTAGGAACAATGAACACTTCTGTCCATTTACTGTGGGCATCTACTACGATTAAAAACATTTTTCCCATCACTGGACCAAAAAAGTCTACATGTATTCTATTCCAAGTTGTTGTAGGCCATTCCCAGTGATGATTTTCCATTTTAGGAGGATTGTGTTTTAATTTAACACAAACAGAACAGTTATTTTCTAAATACTCAATGTCTTTATCAATACCTGGCCACCATACAAAACTACGTGCCAGTGCTTTCATTTTAACTGAGCCAAAATGTAAATCTTGTAAAACTTTTTGTCTATGAACAGTCGGAATTACAACACGATTTCCTTGTAATATACAGTTATTTAGTAATGAAAAATCTTCTTGTTTATGTCCGAAAAGTAAGTAATTTGGCATCTGTGTGCCTGATATTAAGTGTTGGTACATTTCTTTCATTACTGGATCCTTTCTAAAACTTGCACACATCATTTTTGTTGTTAAAGGTAACGTAGTAATTTTATGAATAAATAAACAATCGGATTCATCAGTGTTGCCAAATAAATTTGGTGACAAAGTTGGTGACACTTTTTCTGGCTGTAGCGAATCGGACGACGACAGCAGTAAGTCTTCAATACGTAATGGAAGACGTGATAGAGCATCGGCATTTCCGTGCTCTGAAGGTTTTTACTTTCCGAACACTATAGTGAGGAAAGTATTGTAATCATGTCAAAAATCCGAATTTGAGATTTTCATGTTTCTATACGTTTAGAGGTCCAATGAGTCCGGTTTCACTATTTTTGCGATGATGTATGCATGTGTGTGTGTGTGTGTGTATGTGTGTATGTCTGTGAGTGAACACGTTTGCGTCTAAACGCTTTGTTCGAATAACCTGAAAGTTGGTACGTATATTGTAAGTCACCATAGTACGAACCCTGTAGATTTTGGTGAATCTAGCACTTATAATTTTCTTACAGGGACACAAAGAAAAATTCTCTATCATTATGGCATATGGGAGCAAAATCTTAAAAGTGCGATATCATCTAAACGCCTTATTCAATTGAGAAAAAAATTTATACACATATTATAGGTCACACATACTCAATCTGTATAGATTTTGGAGAATTTAGCACTTATAGTTTTTTTTACAGGGACACAAAGAAAAATTCTTTATGATTATGCCTATGGGGCCAAATTTTTAAAAGTGTGATAGCATCTACACGCCTTATTCATCTGAGCAAAAAATTTGTACACATGTTATAGGTCACAGTTGCACCAACTGTATAGATTTTAGTGAATCTAGCACTTACAAATTTTTTACAGGGACGCAAAGAAAAATTCTTTATCATTATGGCCTATGGGACTAAATTTTTAAAAGTACGATAGCATCTAAAGGCCTTATTCAATTGAGCTGAAAATTTGTATGAGTATTATAAATTACTGTTGCACTAACTATAAGCATTTTGGTGAATCTAGCATTTATAGGTTTTCACAGGGACACAACGAAAAATTCTTTATCATTATGATCTATGGGCTCAAAGTTCAGCAGCGTTAAATAAAACATCGTGTAATATATGGAGAAAAATACTCAAACACTCTATTATGGTTTTCTCTCTTTTGTTTGTTTAACAACTCCTCTTTCTTTACTTTATCTACAAAACGGTTAATTACTCAATGTTCGGAAAGTCGAGTGGTGTCACTCCGGATTTTTTATATTTACTATCATATTTAAATGTTTGTAAGTTTAATGCATATCTTTGCATTCTATCTGCCGAAAGTACCGGAATGCTTTTTACGGGTGAAAATATGGAAAGTAGGGGTTTACTATCAGTATACAGAGTAAATCTCCTACTATATAAAAATTGAAAAAATTTCTTTACTCCAAAAATTATTGATAACGCTTCTTTATCTACCTGACTATACCGCTTTTCTGCAGAAGACAAAGTTCTAGAAGCAAAAGCTATGGGTTTTTCAAAGTTATCTGGCATTGTATGCGAAAGTACTGCCGAATTTCCATAAGGAGAATTATCAGTGGCTAAAGTTAAGGGTAATTTAGGATTAAAGTGGGTGAGAATCCTTTCGGAAGTAATTTCCTGTTTAATTGCATTAAATGAATTCTCGCAATTTTTTGTCCACCGAAAATTTACATTTTTACGTAATAATTCATTTAGAGGATAAGCAATCGTAGATAATTTAGGAACAAATCTAGAATAGTAAGATACTAAGCCTAGGAACGCTTTTACTTGAGTTACGTTTTTAGGTGTTGGAGCATTTAAAATAGCAGAAATTTTTTCTTGCGTTTTGTGTATGCCATTTTTATAAATTTTGTAACCGCAGTATGTAATTTCATCATTCATGAAAAATTATTTTTCCTTATTTATTTTAAGATTATTTTCACGTAACCTTTCTAGCACTTGTTTTAATCGCTCTTAAAGTATTTCATCAGTTTTTCCCTGAGATACATATGTCATCGATAAAAACTGAAATACCCTCAATACCTTTTAAAATTTGTTCTATGGTTCTCTGCCATATTGCTGGAGAATTGGCAATTCCGTATAGTAATCGCGTAGATTGAAATAAGCCTTTAGGAGTGTAATGACTTCAGACTAATGACTTTAAGACTCACTAGAGGGCGCTGTCGGTCCAGCGCAGACGAAAATACTTTCGTTTTGAAGAGAGACTTAGGGGTACATACAAATGAAACACTTCCAGTTGCAAAGCCGTTTGCAAGTGTTTCAAATCTATGACTGCAGTCGGCAGCAAAAGTATCCGAGCACTAGCAAAAATTTCTATGTGAAAAAAGCACACTTAACACTGTTTTGTTAAATAAATCCTTGTCGAATCGTGTGCTTAGACTGACTAAGAACAGGATTCGACAAGGATTTATTTAACAAAACTGAATTAAGTGTACTTTTTTTACATAGGAATTTTCGCTAGTGCTCGGATACTTTTACTGCCGACTGTACTTGCAAAAAAATTGCAAAATTTACGTCATCGAAATTACAAGCGTTCCGTTTGTATGTAACCCTTAGTTTTGAGTTTGGTTTGAGAAGGGAATGATGCAACGCCGAGAATAGCGATGCCTATCTTGAGTGCCGTTTATTTTTATTTATTTGGTGGACTGGAAAGTTACGGTTCAAATTTAAATAATGTTAAATGTTTACGTGTTTATTTGTGCTAAATGTGATTGTATTGTATCGTGTGTGTAATTCGAGAAATAAATTAAATTCTCGAAAGGAAAAGCTAGTCTTCATGAGTTCCAGCGTACGATACATCACAGTCTCAGAAGTTGGTGGCAGCCAGCGGATCAAGAATTCACGCTACTAAAGGGGTAAGTGAATTTATGTATGAAACAGTGCCTTGATTTAAAAATAATATAATAAATCAGCTCAGTTCTTGTATTAGGACGTGAGAAAATATTTTTTAAAAGTACTTAAATTCGCATTATGTATTTAATAGAGAATTAAGTATATCACAGAGGTACCTCACTTGTCCCTATCTATTTGATAAAAAGATTATTTGAAATTATTATTTGTAGAGAAAATATATATATATTAAACTGATTTATCCGTTGGTTAAAATAAATAAAAAAAGAAGAAAATCTTTCAATTTTTTTTGTCGATGTATTTCGAAAAAAATGAAGTTGATGAATCAGTGAGAAATAAATGAATATATATGTTTTTTTTTTTTTTTTTTTTTTTTTTTTTTGTTTAATGGTATAATAATAATAAAAACTTACTGTAGAATAAGTACATTTTGAAAAGAATTTCGGTTTTAAACGGAATTGCAAATTTTGAGAACAGATTTAAATAAAGTACCTGTTCTGTATTTTATGGAAGAATAAATATTCTTGTTTAGTAATCTGTGGTTTAGAGCTTTGAGAAAAAAATAAAAATAAAGAATATATTTATTATCGAATTAGAAAGAATAAAAATGTGGCATTCATAAGAATTAATGTGCATTTCCGGTCACATTTTTATTTCTGATACTTTATTGATTTTATTGGATTTATTTTTCTTTCTGTCTCTCTTTACTGATTTTAATGTTTCTTTGCTAAATAATACAAAAAAGAAAAAGAGTGAATAAAGAATAAAAAAGAAGTTAGTTTTGCTTTCGTGTAAAATGATTCTGTTCTTGTTTGAAACAAAATATAGTTACGGTTTGAAGTAAAATGATTTAATTTTGCTTTCAAATGAAATGTGTAATGTTTAGATGTTCATTTTATTTATTAATATTAATTACTATGGTAATTTATGTTACTTAAATCTAATTTTGTGAAACTTACCTTTTTTTGATAAAGAAAAGAATTTCGGTTTCGAAACGAAACTATTGTTTTTTTGGGGGGGTTTGAAGAAAAATATTAATTATTCTGTTTCCTGAGAAATATGTGTGCAAAAATAATCAAATAGTTTTGCAAACAAATTAATTTATTTCGGTTTTGAATTGAAATAATGATTGGGTAGGAAACAAGTAGTACTTAGTATGAGAACATACTTGGTTTAAAATATTATTTTGAATATTATTTTTGAATATATGATTTATTTAATAAAAGAAATTTGGGTGATTAAAAATGTTCACGTATTCTGTTCTTTAAGAAGAAAAGTGTTTCTTTTTATGAAAAAAAAATATATATATTAAAAAAAAAAAAAAAAAAAAAAAAAGTGTTCACTTAAATAGAGAAAAATAAGGTATTTTTCATAAGTAGATACCATTAACGGTATTAGATATTACTTTTTTAATTGATTGCAAAGATTGCCCTTATTATCTTATTTTATTTGTGTGTTTGATTGATTTTTGGAAAAAAAAAGGGGGTAATAGAAAAAAAAAGAAAATAATAATAATTTTTCTGATAATTTTATTTGTTTACATTTTATTATCGTTTTGAGAGCATTCTGGTTTTGTTTGGGGTTTTGAAACATGGCATTTTTAGCTAAAGCTCGAAAACATGAATTTATTCAGATTTGTGAGGAAATCGGTGTTGAAGTGGATACTTCCAGTAGAGTTATTGACATCAAGAAATTAATTTTATCTAGCAAGTCCTATAATGAGGAAGAAGTAAAATTAATATTGGAAAGGCTTCTTGAAGGTAAAAAAATCCAAGAAGAAGAGAGAATAAGACAAGAAGAAAGAGAGGAAAGAAGGACCCGAGAAACTCAACAATATGAAATTGAATTAAAAAAATTAGAAATTTCAAAAGAAAATCCTGAACGATTATTAGAACCTGAAAGGGTGATTGAATCGGTTCCAAGAATACAGTTAACCCAAATTACCTCAAGATTTGATGAAAAACATGATGAAATGGGTTTATATTTAATAAATTTTGAAAGAAGAGCGGAGATGGCACGAGTTCCAAAAAAGGATTGGGTGGCCTACCTGTTAGCAGTTTTACCGCCAGAACTTTCCAATATGTTGGCCAGAGAGTCGCCAGCCGATGCGACAAATTATGATTTTGTTAAAAATATCATTATGAAAAGATATAAATTAAATAGTGAAAAATTGAAACAATGTTTTTATAAGCACCACAAATCGTCCGAAAAATCTTGGAGAAATTATGCCCAAGAGCTCTCTAGTTATTTTACGGAGTGGCTCACAGAATTAAAGATAGAGAATTTTCAACAGCTGAAAGACCTAATAGTGACTGAGCAGTTGAAGTTTCGAGTGCCTGCTGATGTGAGAGATCATTTCTTAGAAAACTGGCTTACATTCATGACACCTATGGACTTAGCTGAAAAACTAGATGAATTTGACAGCATAAGAGAAAGTTTTAAAAGGAGGGATTTGCCCAAAAGGAACTTTTCCAGCTTTCGTAACCAAAGTGGAAACTTTTGTGATGATAAGTCTAACGATAATAACAAAGATGTTAAGCCGAAATTTCATTCAAAATCCAAAACATCCCAAGAAAATCAAAGAAATAAAGAGTTTGATAAAAGAAAAATCGCTCGTTGCTATGAATGTGGTTCTACTAATCATCTTAGACCTCAGTGTGATAAATTAAAGAAAAAGGAAGAATTTATCTCACATATTATAGCTAAGGCAGGTTCTGATGAATCAATGACACCTTATACTAGTTTAGGTAAAGTGAACGGTGTTGAGATGAAAATAATTCGAGACACGGGTGCTTCATGTGATTTGATCAGCAGCAAATATGTGAAACCACATATGTACACAAATGAGAAAGTGTATATTAGAAATCCATTAGAAGTGGATCCAATCTGTTTACCACTTGCAGAAATTGAATTACATTGTAAAATGGGACACATAAAAACTGAAGCAGCTGTCCTACAAAATTCCTTTTATAGTAACAAGTATTTGTTAGGAAATAAAACTGCTGCAATGTTCAAAAATTGCAAATCAAAAGAGAATGTACAAGTGTCTAAGTTAAATTCTGTACAAACAAGAACTAAGGAATTGTTAAGAATGAAGAAAAATATTCAAAATAAAGATGTTGCTCATTTTGACCAAAAGTTGATTGAGAGCAAATCTGAAAATGAAAAGAAAACTGAAGAGGTAGAAGAAATCTTGCCAGAATTTTCATGGCCAGAACTCAATAAAACCTCTCCAAAAGTGTTTGTTGAAGGACTGCAAGATATCAAAGAAAATCAAAATAAAATAGAAAATGAAGTTGTTCTTAAAGATAAGATAAATTTTGACCATCTCAAAACCGAAAATTTCAGATTGTTAAATGAAATAATATGTTTGAAAGGGGAGATGGAAGAAAAGAAAATTAAAGAACAAGAACTGTCTCTTGAAAACAAAAAACTTACTGAAGAGTTGGAACATACTACGAAAAATATTTCGGAACTAAGTAATGCCTTAAAAGACCTTAAACAAAAAAATGAAGACTCTAATTTTGTGATGAAAAAATTAAAAGCAGAAATAGAGACTTATCTAAATAAAAAATGCTTAGAATATGAAAAGCAGATAAATGAAGAAATTCAACAGAAAGAAAAGTTTGAAAATCAGTTAAAAACTCTTCGTCCTGATTCACAAAGTGAAAAAAAGAATTATCTAAATCAGTTGGAAATTCTGAATGTTGAAAAGAATAATTACAAACAAGAACTGGAAAATAAGAAAATTGAAAATCTTAAGCTGTCTAATGAAATTAACATAATGAAAGAAGAACTCTTAAGAATGGAAAGTAAAGAAAAAGAAATTTGTCTTAAAAATGAAAAACTTGTTGAAGAAAGAAATGAAATTACTATAATTAATTCCAAATTAGATTACCTGTTTAGTATTCTTGAAGAGAAAGAAAAATTTTCTAATGCTAAATTTTATCAGTTGACAGCTGAATTGCAAAAAAATAAATTAGATCTTATGCAATTATCTGAAAAATGCTTAACTTATGAGAAACAATTGAAGGAACAAAATTATTTGAAAGAAAAGCTTTCTGCAACTACATTGAGTACATTCAATCCCAAGAACAATGTACCAAAAGATTCTAGTGAACTAATGACAAATTCATTGAAACATAGTGAAAAGTGTCCAGTGCCATACAGTGAGAAAGTCGTCAATTTTTCTAAAGCAAGAAAAATACATGTAAAAGACATTTCCTTCAAAATGAGTGTTACTAAGTTGCACATTAAACCTTCTAACTGTCAACCTACTCGAGCTCATGTGAAAAATTTCGGACATTTAGTAGGCCAAGGATTGAGAATTTCAAGTAAAATGAATGTTCGAGACAAAAAAGATTTTTCGTCTCATACTACCAAGACTCATGTGACATCCTTTTTGAAATTAGCTGAATACTATCGAAAATGCATTCCTGAATTTTCTGAAAATGCAGCTTTATTGTCAGACTTACTAAAGG